>JASVER010000006.1:2180353-2467763 GCA_030449065.1 Oceanodroma leucorhoa | reverse complement strand
CGGGCGGCCGTTGGCCGTGTCGCGCGGCGGGGCAGCCTCCTCCCGGGGCAGGCACACAAACACCGCGGGCCGCGCGGGGCGGGGGTCGGCGCGGCGGCGGCGGCGCGGGCGGGAAGCGGTGGGGGGCAGCGGGGCCGCCCCGCTTCGCCTCGCCTCCTTTCGGCGCTCCGGCGGCGGCCGGCGCAGGACAATGGAAGAGGCGGCAGCGACGGTAGTAGCGGCGGCGGCGGCGGTGGCGGCGGGGGGGCCGTGCCCGGCGGATCGAACGGGGGCGGCGGCGCTGAGCGGGGAGAACGAGGCCGAGAGCCGGCAGGGCCCGGCGGAGCGCGGCGGGGAGGTGGCCCCGCTCAACCTGTTGGACACTTGCGGCGTGTGCGGGCAGCCCATCCAGAGCCGGCGGCCCAAGCTGCTGCCCTGCCTCCACTCGGTCTGCCTCCGCTGCCTGCCGCAGCCCGACCGCTACCTCATGCTGCCCCCCGCCATCCCCTCCTCGGCCGCCGGCACCCCCAAAGAGCCGCAGCCGCCGGCGCCCCCCTCCTCGCCCGTCTCTTCGCCGGCCTCACACCTGCACTGCACGCCCGGTAAGTGGCCCTTCTGAGGCCGACCCCTTCCCTCCGCCTGACCCATGCCCCCCTGGTTGGGGGTGCTGCCCCCTCCAGCCCGCGTGTGCCCCCCTCCCTTCCCCCCGGAGGCCTGTGTATCGCGACAGAGGTGGGGGGCGGGGAGCTGTCGCGACGGGAACTTGGGAAGCACCGGGTGCCCGTGGGCGGGGTGCAGGTGCCCGGCCGCGGGGCTGCCGGGGGCACGGACCTGTCAGGGTGGGCTGGGGCTCGGGGCGGGCCGCGCTCGCTGCTCGCCAGCGCCAAGGCTGGCGGTGCGATTGTGGTGGGGGTTTTTTTTAATTATTATTATTTTTTTTTTAAATTTCCCACCTCGGAAGGGAAGGCAGTAATTTTACTTTCCGAGGACCTCTCTGTGTGGATAGAGAGGAGCGGCGGGAGCCGTCCCTCTCCTCCCCCGCCGGGCCGTGGCTGCGGGGCCGGGCCCACCTCGGGGGCCGCGGCCGGCCTGGGCAGCTTCCCTCGGTGGGCGCCGGGGGGGGTTTGCGCCCAGGAGGGCTTGCTGTTGCCTCTTGCCGGGAGAAAACCTTAATACGGGGTGATGTGGTGGCAGAAAAACGTGGCGAGAAAACAGACTTTTTTGAGTAATGCTTCTAGGCTGGTAGTTTGGAGCTCACCTGGAGGGAAGCCCTGCAGGTGTCATCCTCTTTACACGGTGTTCGGCCGGGGAGGGTCCGAGCGCCTGGGTGGTGACAAGCGCGGACAAGCAATAACGCTTGTCTGCCTGATAGGCAGCCTGGATGGATCTGGTAATGCATTAATGTAAAACTTACTTGTTTAATTGTCACGCTGAAGGGAGAATGCCACGAGGAAGTTTTGGTAAGCTCATGTACTGACATAGTAGCTTATGTCAATGCTGTAGAAGATGTGCAGTAAAATTCTACAATCTGAAAGTACTTTCCTAATGTTTTTCCTAGCCCTCTTAGGTTTAGTGGGTTACTTAATTTTGTTAAAGGCAACTTCACCTTAGAAAAAGGTGCAAACAAGCATCCTCTAGTGGAAACAGGTGAAGATCCTGCAGAATCTTGAATAGAAAAGAGGAAGTGTGTTGGAAAGTGAGCTTCTCTATAGGTATTAGTGGAAGTTGTGCTTATTGGGATGTGTAGTGGGGACTCAAGTGAAAAATTCTACATGAAGAAAGAGGTGGTAACTCCAGATTGGCCATTCTTAAGCAAATACTGGCCATTGTCCTTTACATGCATTTAAGAAACCTTTACCATCCTGCCAGCAGTTCTGACCAGAAAGATTACGACTTGAATAGGTTAAATGTTTGCAGCAATTCATAAAGGAACACCCTCTTGAGAGAAAGGAATATTTGCGACAAGTGGAGAGACAGCCTTGCTTCAGAATATCTGAGAAAGTCCTGAGTATGTTATTAACAGGATATGCTGAGCCTCTTCATCTACATGGATGTCTGTGTTAGTGTATTCATTCAGTCTTTAATTTTAGCATGTAATTTATGTAGTAGTCAGACTGCCTAGTCAGAAGTTCCAGAATGGGAAAATCTGTGAGACCCAAAGTCAGTATATTTAAGATTGGTTGATCCAGGAGATGTGTTGCTCATACGTCTACGAGTAGAACTGAAGTTCTGCATGGGAGGAACAGAAAAAGCACAAACCTTGGTGTATGAGGAGATATTTCAAGATGAGATACTTGGGAATGAGAAAGGGGGCAGAGATGCAGTTGGCTCTGGGGTTGCAACAGAGGCTGAGAGACAATGTGATCATCTCATGAGTTTTGAGGTCATGAACAGCATAGCTCAATTCTGAGATGTTCTGTTTAAATGTAGCAAAAATAGGGGTCTACAGCTGAGTAAGAAATGAGATGTATCGTAAGAATGAAAAGATTAGTGCTATTCAAACATCTGCTTGAGAGGACAAACGACAGATGAAATAATGAATCATAGCAACAGTAAACTTGTGTGTAGCTCTATTCCCTCGTTTTGACTATGTGAGTTGGTTCTGTATAAATTAATTACACAGTATATATTCCTCGTTCTACAAACTTACTGACATACTATTTTTTTGGTGACATTATTTTTACCCTGCCAACTTTTCTTTCAAGTTATTTTCATGCTTCCACACTACTGTTCATTGTCCAATAGGAAGAAGAAACTTGTATAGATCTCACACTCTCCTTGATGCATTCTTTACATCTTTTCTTGTCATGGTTTTGGCCCAGTTAAAATGCCAGTGGCTGTATACTAGCTAGCTAAGGCCTAACTTGATGATGTGCATTGGCTGCTTTCTGTTTTCCAACCGATATAAAAAAAGTTGTGAACTTAAGTTAGGATTGCAAAAAAAAAAAAAAAGTGTCAGTGTCTAAACTGATTATATTGAGGAAAAGTGTTAAGGTTGGAGGAGTTCTTAACTTACCAGAAGATGGAAGGAGGGACAAAACAGTGCAAATCTGTCACCTTTTCTGGTAATAAGTTGTGCAAAATGTTTACAAGGAGTGACCTGAAGAAATCAGCTGAAGAGTAGAAGCTTAGAAAGTTGGATAGTAAAGGCTTCTCATGATGTAAATTATGAAATTACTGTGACTAAACTGAAGAAATAAACAGCAAGGAAGCTATTTKTGCTGGAAGGAATGTGCTAGGTAAGGAAGACAATAGAATTACAAACTTTTCATAAAGCTCCTGAAAGATAAGCAGACAGACTGCTTACGCATGTGTGCTGAGCAGTAACATTGCACAAAAAGAAGCCTGAAGAAAGATTGGTAGAAGGGAGTCTGTTTTGAACAAAGGAGAGGATGTGATTTGAACAGTGCTTCACTGAGCCAGCCTTGAGATGGAGTGTTGTGCTAATAACCGGATTAGTTGAGAAACAGCTATCTAAAGAGCAACTGAGTTTCAGGTATAACCTGGATATGCTTTTTGTCTTCAGTCAACTGTTTCCAAGCAGAAACAGTCCTTCGCTTTACTAGAATAATGYGTGCCTTCAACTTCCAACATACAGACAAGTTTACTTGGGAGAATGTTGGCTCTCTTTCTGTAAAGATACTAACAACTAATAAAGGAGTGCTGTGAAAAAAATTTTCAAACTTAAGGATCTAGAGTGAATTAAGAATTCTAGTGTTGCTCACATGAATATGAGGTTCATCGTGGGTAATGGCAAAGACAAGTGTCAAGGCACACAAAGGAGTTTCCTGTGGTGGATGTTGATCAGTATTCTTCCTGCAAAGGTAGGCTGGTGGCAAGGCCATTTGGCGTGGATATACTCTATACTGCCACATGCGTTCTGTTTTGAAATAAAATAATTTCTGTAGAAAAGAARAATTGGAGTTTCTGATCTCTATACTGTTCCTGAAGTTTAAGGTGTTGCAGAATCAGCTGTTTGTCACACTTCAATGGTCTTATCACTGGGGAACTCAACTGCTTGTTTTCTGAATGTCCAATGGCAACTTACTTGATGTAGGTGATACTTTCATTGTTGCATTGCCAAAAAATGGGTTGCTAGGCACCGAACATTATGAACTGTGGGGAATGCTGCAAGAGTGGGTCTGTAAACGTGATACTAGCTTGTGAACAAGTGTCTACAGACACTGCTACTAAATATCTTGGCTAACTTCCCGTGTGTTTTCTTCTTGTTTCTCAAATGGCCATTCTTTACTATTTGATTGTGTGAGCTATAACTGGTGCATGCAAGAAGGCTGTTATTAGAAATCCACCAGTTGCCCAAATTTTGTGCTGGGTGGTGCTTCAATGACTAGTTGAGTAGTAGTCTATACTTAATTAAAGGACAGCGTTCGTAATGTGGGGAGTATCTGGACATCATAGTATTCTCATGGAATTTTTAAATGTGAAAGAGGTACGTGAAAACTGCAAAGGTATAGATTGAGATTCTATTCCTTTTCAAAACTATTTACGTTGCAAACATCCTTGTTCTTTATCATCAGTCTGTACACGAAATAGATTGGGAACTGGTGTGGGGAAAAACTTGTGAATGGAAATGCATAGCAAAGTTTTATGCAGGTATCATAATTAAATATTACTAGTGTCAATATAAAAAATAGTAGAGGGAAATTTTTTTTTGTTTTATCTGTAGACAGACCTACTAGCAAACAAATTGGTATGAAGCTGTTAAAAGTATGTAATGTTTGGACACTCCCCAAGAATTTATATCCTGGGAGTGTCCAGCCTAACAACTCAAATATGTTTGATACTTGCTGTTAATTAAGGAATAAATACTACAGAGTTACTAAACAAGGATTTCAGTGAAGTTCATGTTTTGTATTTCAGCTTATTAATGCCCAGAAATATTTGTTTACCAATACAGTTTGGGGGTCTATGAGGCATAGAATGAAGACCTAACCCTTGATATCCCTTCATGTATGTGGATGGCATCTGCTGTTTTATTATGTCCCACAGTCAGTCCTTATCCAGATAGCTTTAAACTTTCAGACTCTGATCTGATCTTGATATCTGGACTTTGCGATGTCATCACTTCATTAACATTGAAAATACAGCTTTTGAAATTAACTTAAATTTTCTTATTTCTCTGTACATAACATGCTCTTTCCTTCTTTCAGTTTGATAATGATTAGAATCCTTATTAGTTAGTTTGAAGGATATAATAGCTTCATTTGAGCTTTCTTATGGTGACGATCCATTTTTCTTCCAGGTATTGGTAGTCTAAGAAGATTTAAGATTTATATTTTTTTTTTAATCTGCCTGCTACGTATTGTTATTTCCATTGCATCTTTCGTATTGCCASTTGCTTAAAGTGAGTTCTCTCCATCTTTGCCATTACAAAGAGTCCATATTTTATTTGTGTGGGTATACACTCATACTTGCATGTATATGGTTGCACCTATGCATCCTTTCACAAGTCTTATTTCTGCTGTGGTGCCRTCAAGAACTGAATTGTTTAACTTGTAACAAACTTAAGGAGATTTGAGAGTGCTGATATTTGAAAATAATATACGTTATAGGAATATGTGTAGGAAAGATATGCCTAMTTTTCATACTGTTTTTGATTTGTGCGTACTTTGAATTGAAAACTCCCGGAGCCCCATATATTGCATATGTGAAAAGCATTTAGCATTGTTACAGGTGAAGTACAATATTATTGTTTTGATAGACTGTAATGGACAAACCTCTTGGCTAAAAAGTCAGGAAACTAGTAAAAACTTAAAATATTAATCAGTAAACTATCTAGAGAAGGTTCTTATTTTTCTAATTATATGCCCTTCTTCTAGAAAAAGGTATGCTCTCAAGATATATATGATGGGATATGATACTAATTGTTCAAGTGTAATTTGAAGTAGAGGATATATTTGCCAAAAATTCCTGCATTTTCTTCTACCAGGAATTCCACAAAAATCAGTAGACATACCTATGCAGTCTTTATTCAGGTGGACAACTACATGATGCTGAAAGAAACTTTAATCATGTTTGCTCCAATATATGATTAATACAAGCATATAATACATGCTTGTTATGTATGTCTACAGAATAGTATTTCGAGGGTATGTTAGATGCATTTACATTCTTACTTCTTTCACCAGTATAAAGTAGGAGATTGAAAAGCTGAAGCCATCAGAAACATCAGATGGGTGTTAAAACAACTGCAGTGGTGTTCATTTGATGGACGTTAGGCTGTAGAAGTTATCAAAATAGCTGAACTGTTGTGTGAAATGTTTTGTTTTTTTTTTTTTTTTTTTAAACGAAGATTTAAATCTTCAGAGGCCAACCTAGCTCTGTTCCAGGACAAAATCAGCTTATAATGTCTCTGGTAAGCAATTAGTACTTTTTCCAATAATGGAAAAGAATCCTAGATCATAAGGTAACAGGAGAGGAAATATATGCTAATGTATTAAAAATTCKCAGATGTGTATCTAGTTGAAAGTATATTGGGTTGTTTTAATACAYACGATAGAGATACCGTTTAAGAAAATGATGTTTCTGAAGAACAAGGGAAAAATAATGGTGCATATGTTCATTAAGAGGCAAGTCGAGGAAGGAGTGTGCTCTTTGTGGGCTAGCTCCTTCATCGGAGAAATGTACTGAAGCAGCAGGCTTTTCGGTTGGCCTGCCGACTTACATGAGTACTACAAAGTGGCCACGTTCACTCAACTTTACCCAGTTGGTTAAATTTAAGAAAGGAATTTTGCTGAAACTCTTATTTTGAATGTAGTGTTGTTAAAGAAGCTGGTCTTTTGTACAGGAAAAGTTTTATGCCAGGGTTGTGCAAGTTTGTGTTAAGATGCTGTGGGTGGAATTTCCATATTATTTAGTGGAATTTCCCAGTAACAGTAAACTTGTGAAGCTGGTATTCTGCCCATTATGTCTAACCTAAAAACAAGACAGGGGAAAACCAAAAGAATTTAAAGTGAATTTTAATGTGAATGTATTTCACTATGAATAACTGACTGTTTATGAAAATTCTGCTACTTCTGAAATTGGAAATTTAGACTTTTAAAATATTTTTACAATAAGATTAAATACTTTAATACAGTTATTTTCACTGACTTCCCAACAATAATATGCTGGTCAGGCAGGGTTCTTCAGGTGAATATGGCCCTGTAGCTTGCATTGTGGATCTATGTGGATGATCTGGCTGAACTGTGAATAGTAGCAAAATCTCCTACTGGACTTACTATCTCTTATTTAACTTTTATCTGCTGTAACAGTTTAAYGATGCATTCTTTTTTGTTTGGCTAATTTAAAGGTCACAGAAAAATTGTTTTCATAGAAAAATTCCAGTGATGCTGTTAAAATTTACCTTAGCGATGGAGTCATTTACTGTTTAAACTATGTACTTGCAGCTCAAACATGCTTTGAAGATGTCAGTATCAGTTGAACTGACTAAATATCTATTTTTTTCTCCTAGTGGCCAGAGAGAATGTATAAAAACATAAATGTTTACCATCAAAGAAAGCATGAAACAGTTGTGTGAAGTAGCTCAGAAAATGACACCATTCTTAACAAGAAACAGTCTTGTAAAGTCAGGTATGAAACGGAAGGTTGAGATAAAGAATGTTCCTAATTACTTGATACTGTCTCTCCAGTACTTCAAGTAAATGCTTATTTGAAGCTTTTATATGGGAGAAAATTGTGTGTTACCTTGCATACATCACTAACTTATGACAGAGGACTGATGTTAAACAAGCTTTCTAGTTATTTTTGAAGTTTATCAGTGGGCTATGGAAAAAAGGAAGACAGTAAGCAAGGCTCAGCTGTTTGAACCGCACTCATGGGTTTTGAGGGCCCTTGTTTCTAAACTGGATTTGGGTCACAGGCACATCCTCATTTCAAAAAAGAAATCTGCAACTCTAGTGCTGAACCCTCCATAAGTGGGAGTACATGGACAAGAGAACTGAGCCATTTGCTTTCTGACTGTAGAGAGATTCCTGCTTCTGATCAATTGCCACAGGCAACTTTTTTAAAGTGGTGAGTTCCCCTTTCTACTGTAGTCCCTCAAGTGAATATAGTGCAATTTGAATAAAACAAGACTGTAGCTGAAATACCCTTTAAACAAAAATGATTACCTAATTTGAAAAGTGACTGTATATTTTTCCAGTGTGCTGACACATCTGTCTGTACTGTACATAGTGAAAAAGAAACAGGACCATTTTTACATAAATGTTGACTTGAAAAAACCCCATGTATTTTCTGGGATGTCTACTTGAGTTTAGAAAGCATGTAATAAACTTAAAAGTTCACTTCATCTGCTTCATTCATTTCTAGGCATTTGCTATAGAGTCACAACGTGGTTAAGGATGTGTGGAGTTGAAGTTTGTTGAACTAATGCTATAAGCCAGCCTAACGGAAGTTCATGTTATGCTTAGGCTGCTGCTGAACTTGCTTTGTCAGGATACTTGTAACATTGATGATGCTGGTTAGGGGAGGGAACGCTGGCAGCYGTGCAGGGAATGAGTAGGTGGAAAGCGTGGTAGAGAGCTGCAGCACTCTGCTGGGGCTGGAGAATAAGGCATTTTAAATTGGGAGCAAGGTTCTAATTTTAAATGCAAGGTACAGTGCCTTGGTGAAACAGCCCAGCACCAACAGGCCTGTTGCTAGAAATGAGTAGTATGCAAGATTAGCCTGAACAGCAAAAGTGTGAATTGAAGCATACTTTTTTTTTTTTTTTTTTACAACCTGGACTCTGGTTTAAAATGAGTAAACTACTTGCTAAAGTAATGTAAGAGTGTAGATTACCTGCCTTCCTAGTCAGTTTAAAAAGAAGTGGAAGTAGCTTTGAATCATCTCTGCCTTTTGGAAAAGTTCTGTGACTTTTAACTATTGTTTCAATACTTTTCAAATAAAAGTTGAAATTCATAGCATTCCCTATGTGATAAATTAGGGTAGTGGGCAGCTGATCAGTCAGAAGCTGAGATAAAGACACTCTGTTTAGCAGACAAGCTTTGTTGAATGAGTATAGAGCTATGTAATGATACATAGTGTCTGATAGCAGGACCTCAGTAATGGCTAAATGTCCTGGGAACGTTGAAGTCTTGGAGGTAGCATATTTCAGGGTTAGGTTTAGCTCTTTTGAGTGTTTACAGCTTCCCAGTTCCAGTAGTACCTTTGCTTGCTTAAGCAGTTGGTTTTTGTCCCCCAGTAGTTGTGTTGCTTACTTGCTTTTCTCTTGTTTGGGGGTCTTTCATCACACATTAGCAGCTATTGTTCTCAGTTGTTTTATGAATTGTTGTGCTTACCAACTACGGACTACT
Source organism: Oceanodroma leucorhoa (assembly GCA_030449065.1). Taxonomy (NCBI): domain Eukaryota; kingdom Metazoa; phylum Chordata; class Aves; order Procellariiformes; genus Oceanodroma; species Oceanodroma leucorhoa. The sequence goes on along the minus strand of JASVER010000006.1, from coordinate 2,458,467 downwards.
TGGCCTTCAACAGTTCTGTTTTCTCTTCCCGTTGCTGGTAGCGAGCGGGAACTATGAGGGTATAACCTGCTGGCTAGGAAATCTTCCTTTGAAACCCCCAAAATAATCTAGAATACTTTGATTGTTTAGTTTAGTCAAATGTTAAAGGAACTTGATCTCCTTTGAGAAGCTCTACTTAACTTTTCCTCAGTCCCTTCTCTATGCAAGAAACCTAAATGTGGATTCAGAGCTCATGCTTTAAATCTTGCCTGAGTGAGTATTATCTCAAAAGCTGGATACACAGAATTCTTTCCTGGGATAAACATAGATGTAGGTTGCCTCCCATAGCCTACCTGAATGTGAGTCCAGAGATGCTAGCAGCCCTTTCTTCAAATATTGCACTCTAAGCTGTAAAATAGAATGGTTATTCCCTGCTTCATAGCAAAGGCAGAGTCCAATATTGTGAAAGAGTGTTCAGAAGAGCCTGGGATGGAATGTATGAGAGGACCTGTGGTCTTCCCACATCTTCTAGCAGTGAAGATTAAACAAGAAACCCCTAGCAATAGGGTCTTATTTTACATTTGTCTTAACTCTTATCTGTATCATAAGAATGACCTGCAAGAATTGCTCTTACCACTCGATAAATAAGTATTTGTTGTACAAACTGTTGGGATTGGCACCATCAGTAAAATTCTGTGTATCTTGATGGACTGAGTGGGTTCAACTGCAGATCGGGAGACAGTCCTCTGTTGCCTTTTTCTTCTTAGAAATGACCTTATAACTGGGACCAGATACAACTTAGAAGGAAAGCCACAGTTTATGGTAGCTCATATGTCTTCTAGATTATTATCACTGCTGTTTAAACTCAACAGGACCAAAGATCTCTTCTCAAAATAATCATTCTAGAAGTTGTTTTGGCAAAATGAAGATGACTTTATATATGGGCATCCCAAATGGATTGAACTGACAGTCCTCTTCCCTCTGTTCCACCATTTGTGCAAGAGCTGAATGTAGTCAGAATTCTTTAAGAAGCTAAATGCTAATCTTGCATCCATTTAGCAACAGTATTATTGTATTGTGTTCCAATCTGATTGTATTTATTGTGTGTGTTTTTTTTCTTTTTCCCAGCTCCCAGTTCCATGGGGATGAGATCAGATTTAATAAGGTTTTCTTTGGCTGCCTTTTGACTGATTTTAATTGTTGATAATGTAGTATAGGTGCTATGAGCTGCAGGATGTCTGACTTCAAACCTTTGCCAGAATAGCTGTTCTGCCTTAAAGTTAGGGTTGTTTGGTTTTTCTTCTTCATTTGTCATTATGCCAGCCAAGTAGGTTAAGAACCACAATGCCATGGTTGAACCCTTGTGAATATTCATTAAAAATAAAGTAGGAATAGAAGTATAATCCTAGTTCATTCCCAGACTGGTATTGGAGGGGAGGCAAAGTGTAATGTTTAGATAATAAAGTTCTGTAAACTAATATATGATCAATACTTTCAGGCAGTATGGCACAAGAAGGTGGAAATACGTCAAGTGAATCTAAAGGACAGGTAAATGGCATTTATGAAGACCGGTTTTGGTAGAAGATTCCCTAAGCTTCATTCTTAGTACAGAGAGCTGGGAAAGCGCCTTTGAAGGAGCTCTTCTCTGGTTTTGAGAAAATGGGGAAACCATAGGAAGACTAGATTTCTTCAGCAGATGTGGATGTTCACATCAGCCGACAGGGTTTAGCTCATGGTTGAGTTATCTACTGCAGTTTACAGCATAAGAGAATATCAGAAGATGTGCAGTGGGAACACAAGTAGTATCACTGCTGCCTCTGTAACGTGCTGTTTTCCGAGAGATGTAGGGCAGCTATTTGAAATCACTGTTGTTCTTACTTGATCAATCAGTGCATCTTTTCCACCCAGAAGGAATACATTTTACTAATTACATTCAGTAATTTTCTTATTAATGCATTGTCAGAGTAGGAGAAACAATGCTGCTTCTTAATGCTGGTTCTTGGAGGCTGTATAGTCTGTGTGGCTCTCACAATGCATGTATTGCTCCAGCTTTGTAGTCTTAAAGTTACATGGGAACTGGAAAAAGCTGGTCACCTTGCTTTTTGAACCCTTACAGCAGTGCTGTGGGATACTGGGCACATATAACAGAGGAGTATAAAGTGAGTTGGCTTTTTATTCCTGTACTTTTACACACAAAAGTGCAATGCTTGTAACTTGCAGATAACTTGGAGGATCTTCTGCTCTCTAATTACTGGGTTTAGAATATTGGAGGGATTCTTGCAATTGAACTGGTTGCCCAATAGTGGATAAGAATATTAGTGTAGTTACTGGAAAGAATTGGTTTTTAAGGTATGATTCATCTGACCAAGTGTAGACATCTGCTTTAAGGATGAGACAACTCATGACCTAACTATATTACTTAGGTCTGCACTGACTATGAAAAGAACTTCATGTAAATCCACACTTAGGTGAATCCCACCCAAGGTATTAAAATTTGGCAACACTGCAAAGAAACGTTATCTGTCTTTCAAGTGCGAAGTTGAACTTTATGGAGTCACTTTGGCATAGTAAATCAGTATTATTTCTGTGCTGCCATTAAGAGTTACTTTTTCATAGATGCAAAAATTCTGCATGTGACAAGCTTTAGTATTAAACACCTTTTGAATGTAACAAGTAGTCAGAATAGACTGGATTTGGGAATGTTGGGGTTGTTTTGCTCAAATAAATTAAATGGCTTGAAACTTTACTTTTTTATTCCAATAATAACATCTTGCATTTGTGCCTTTCATTGTCTCTGTACCTGCCAACAGCAAGCTTTAAAAAAAATATAAATATCTGGAAGTCCTTAAAATATTACCAGGTTAATAATGAAAGTGTTTGTTATATAACAGATTTGATTTTAGCACAGATAAAAAATGTACCTTTATAAATACTCAAAATTTATTGATAAATACATATTAAATTCCTCTTTCTCACTGTTGAGGATCGAAATCCTGGGCATTGTGCTTGGGTGGTAAATGTGCTATTATCATATTGTCATTGAAGAATATATTGAAGAGATACTAAGAAGAGCAACGTCCAGAGAAGGGTGACAAAACCGGTGAGGAGCACCTGAGGGAACTGGGGTTGTTTAGCCTGGAGAAAAGTAGGCTGAGGGGAGACCTTATCGCTCTCTACAACTACCTGAAAGGAGGCTGTAGCAAGGCAGGTGTCAGTCTCTTCTCCCAAGTAACAAGCGATAGGACGAGAGGAAATGGCCTCAAGTTGCGCCAGGTGAGGTTTAGATTGGATATTAGGAAAAATTTCTTCACCGAAAGGGTAGTCAAGCATTGGAACAGGCTGCCCAGGGAAGTCAGGGTTGAGTCACCATCCCTGGAGGTATTTAAAAGACATGTAGATGTCAAAAAATCTGTTTTTTTAAATAACACCCTGCCCTTTCTTTTTCTTCTCTCCACCCCCGCACCAAACAAAATATCCTAAGCAAAGGCAGAACCTATTATTCTAAATTAACATATTAACCTATTATTCTAAATTCACATATTATTTCTATGTACTTTTGAACATCCATTCTCTGCATATACGGTTTATGGATAAAGTTGATGGAGTCTTCCATTATGTTCGTTGCATCACTGTAATTTATATTTTGAGATYGTTTGAAGGAAACATAATAGAGATATCGATCAGTTCTGAACCATAAGTCTGTCCTCGAGGACTTCAAAATAGTTATCTATATAGCAGAATACAGATGGATGCAGCAAACACTGCAGTTAACAAGTTGATGGCTCTGCATATTGACACTTCAGTGATTTTAACCAAGTTTTCCTCTGGAGCTACAGACTGCAGTTTGTTTGGGTACTACATAAGAGATCTCCTGTGTGCCTCTCAGTTGTATTTTCCACCAGGAATTTGAAATCACCATAGTAAAGATATGTGGAGTAGAGTAGACAGGTAAGTTGAGATTCACTGTCCAAACTGGAATATCTTTGGCCACTTCTGAATTTCTGGGATGCCTGTGATATTCAACAAAGGGCTGGCAGATGTGCTGCACGATCCACATGAGACCTACTTCCATCTGGAATAGTAGCTGGAAGCCAGGCAGGATATCCTCCTGAAATTAGGTACGTCTGTTTAGGCACCTGAATTGCTCCCCTGAGGCTAGTGGCTTGAAAAATGAGGGCCAAGAGGCTAGTTTCCCAAGTCCTAATAGGTAGTTTCCAATTATTGGGTGGTGATCATTTTGAGAGTGGGAGGAGAATTGTGAAAGAACAGATTGCAAGGGTGCATCTGAGCACTCAGAGAAGAGGGGGAGTAACATGAGCTAGTCAAAGACCTTGAATTGCATTAGCGTTCCTGTTTTGGATGACATTTCTCCTGAAATACTCTGACTAAAGCCTGTTACCTACTGTTGTTCCAACTACTGCTTCCAACTTGGTTCCCTTAATGTGGTCCAGATTCTTAGAMGTTTTTTTTTGAGGCTTTTTTTACCTTCACCATCTGCTCAGTGTTGATGGGAACGTTATGGTATCTGGGTCTAAACAGAGGAAGTGGGTGAAAACAGTGAAGGGTGTCACATGTTGGAGTATAGTTTTCATTGTTTCAACGAAGGGTTAAAAAGAGCCAACTCCTTCAGTGTTTTCCAGAAAGGCTTGGTTCTTTGGATTGTGACTGGCACTAACTGCCCAAATGATAATCTGCTTACCTACTTTTTTATAACTATAATTTCCAATGATGCATTGTACTGCAACTACTGAACTGTCAGCTGGTAGTAGATGAGAATTCTAAAAGATGAAGAGCAGACTGTGGAATTTCTTGCTACAAAGAAATGACTACTAGCTGTGTTGCACTCACAACTCTAAGGCAGGTCCATCTCTATACCAGAGTTTCTGGCTCAGAAATTTTTTACCCCAGTGATCTTTTTTAAATAGTCATAACAACATGCTACCATGTTGCTATTCTGGGAGAAAGGTATTAATTTCCTTGTTCTAGAAGCACATGGATACAATCGACTTGAGCACTGTTGACAGGAACCTGGAGTGTCTGCAAAATGGTATTTCAGTAGAATGTGTGAATCTAGACAGCATTAAACCCACTTTCAAAATGTTAGGAACTTGAAAAATTAAATACTAAGCCGCTCAGAGAAAACTATGCAAGGATGTCGCTGAATCTTAAAAATTCTTGCTTCTTGTATGCTTGAATTCATTACATGTAAGTTGGAAATACTTGACAATTTCAGGAGTTGAAAGAATGTATTTTAATTTTGATGAAAGAAATGCTCATCACAGTCAGCAGTGACAATTGGCGTAATTGTTGGCAGCTTCTGCATCGTTTAAGCACGTTCATCACAAGGCAGTGAGGGTTTTTTATTCATCATCTTGTACTTAAATATTGTCTATCCCACAGTAGCAGTATTTCCCTTTGTTACCATTATGACACTTGTTATAATTGTGTTGTCGAAGGAAATGCGTTGGACAGCCTTGGATGTGAACATAAACTCTCCCTTCAGAATTTCTTACCGTATTCAGAAGTGGCTGGAGAGTCAGCCCTTGCAAAATTTACGATTTATGAAATCTAATATGCAATATATGAAATGTTTGAAGATTGGGCATGTATAGCAAAAACAATGAACCACTGCACAGAGCAGCTGAAATATTTTAATTCAGCTCTGCAGTGCTTTCCAAGAAAGTCAATGCACTGCAGCATAAAAACTGGCCTGTAACGGTCTTCCAGAGGGGGGATTACAGCTAGCAGTCTTTGTCTAATTTTCATCTATTTACATTTTAAAAGGTGGTAAATAAAGCATTCGGGTTTTAAATAAACTTATCTACTAGATTGGTGGTTGCTCTGAATGTTTGTATTTTGGCAGTAAGTGCCAGTTTCCCCTTGAGATGTGCTTGCTTGTTGGTTTAACCTGTCTCCCCTCCACTAGCAGCAGCAGGCTGTCGGAACTAGATAGGAGCAGCTTTTTCTGGAAGAAACTGGTTTGAAGAAGTTGCCAATTTTGCAGCAGCAGTATTGGCTTAATGAGAAACAAGAGGAAAGCAGTAATTATTTTTAAAATTGATTCAGATGTTATTGCACATGTTACCGTCTCTGGAATTAACTTTTCTAAGTGTTTGTTTTTAACAGGAAAAATATGACCTGTGTAAATATAACCAGTTTACCCTCAACCCCATGCATTTTAATGAAAAGCCTTACAAATATTAATGGTGTCTATATACACAGCGAGAGGAGAAAAGATTCTGTAGGTCACAATTGAAATGCCCTTATTTTCTGTGTAGTTATGCTAAAAATCTTATAGCTGGCACTGTCTTCAGTCTCTTAATATACCTTCTATTAATGTTAACTAGCTTGTCTGTTTCTTAAAAATTTTAACTGTATGTGTGACTCGCTATTAGTATTTTCTGTTCTGAAACCTGTATAGTTATAATTTCAAACAAAACTCCTGTAAAACCGAGGAAAACTGCCTTACATAAGCCTAATTAATTTATTCTGTAATGACTATGTCATTTTAGGGAAAATTAGATACCAGTTGGTTCCAAGCACTCTATTTAATAAAGAGAGCTTCCTTTCACAAAACTAGTATTTTTTTGACTGACCTGTACTGAATAAAGGGAACCCTTAAGCCCTCCTTTTTTAGTCTAACACTTTGCATCTACAAACAAAAATACTCTTTTGGATCTACAGATGATTATCCAGTGGCTTTATTAAATTGGCTCTGAAACCTGTTCACTACAGTGAAGTCACAAATGAGCTGAAACTGGGGCAGACCAGAGCAGTCTCCTCCTGTTGTCTTGGGATGCTTCAGTAGTCTGGAATGTACTCCCAGGAAATTGAGGACTGAGTTGGAAATAATGCAGTATATGCTGTAAATCCATTCTGCTGAATGGCTTGAGATGGCATTACTGTGGATGCAGCGTGTAACTTGTGAAGAAGAGTAAGAATGGGCTGCGGTTTCCCCTACGTGTCTAAAATGCAGGCTAGCATTCCTTGAAGAGACATAGGCGTTTTGAGCCTGTAGCCGGTGAGAACTGTTATGGTGGAAACTAACTCTTGTCTCCTGGCACAACCCCATTTAATCCACATCGTATTCCCCAATCCAGCTCACTGCATGGCAGCATAAATCTTTGTGTTGGCATGGGATAGAAATGAATGGGCAGGGGAGCCGACATTGTTACTTTTGTAAGCAATGTGGTGTCCGGGCCTGGTTCAAGCAAAGTCTGAATGTAAGGTTCCACAGCTGCTTGATTTTTGTATGAATGGATGCTGCTGCTAAAAGGGGTGGAGGTCTTCCCCTCTACTCCTCCAATTCAAGAGCCATGTGCTCTTGATCCAGCTCACTATACAGCTGCATGAACAACTATCCTGGCACAAAGGAGTAGATGGGAAATGTGGGATCTTATCACTTTCCATCCTCACGATAATCATGATGGTGATTATGGAACTCCTCCCAAGATAAGTAATATGTTTTCACCTGCGCACTGGAGCGCTCTGGAAATGCTTGTTCCATTAAAAAAAAAAACCAAACAAACAACAACAAAAAAAAAAAACACAAAAAAAACATATAGGATTATTTTCAAAAAAATAAACCCTGGCACTTGAGAACTTCATTCTTCAGAGCAAGATCAAACAGGTAAGTATGCTTTTAAAAATCTTACTTCCTGCAGTAATTTCATGTTAGACACTAACAGTTATTGACACTTACCTACTCTCAAAGCTCAGTGGACTGCCTACCTAGACTTAGGTTCTCCCTCAGCTTGCAGTGCGCAGAGACAGGAGGAGAAACAGTTTCAAGCCTCTCTTCCTTCTTGATAGGCAATGGATTTCATTGTTTTATGCCTTTGAATGAAGATACTTATGTAAAATCGGTTATTAAAAGAGAGCAAACTATGCAATTCTTGTTAGGATTCTTGAATTTGAAAATTTAAGCCCATGTAAAATGGGACTGTTCTCAGTGAAAGGCATTCTAATGTGTGTTATCGTATCCCTTGCAGTGTTGCCCTTTTGAAGATTCAGTAAGTGCTAAGACTACAGAGGAACCTTACCGATTTCTAGCAGTACATGGGGTTTTTTAGTGCTCTCTACTTCTCACATGTTTTTTTCTTTTTTGGTTTGTATCCACTAAACCTTGCAGTGCTTCAGACCCAAACACACAGAAATTTTCAGTTATTTTATAGATGAATCCTGTGAGGTTTTCTTGATTCTTTTCCCACCCTCTGCATTTACCCCATTGTAATGGGCACTACAGGGCTGGAAGCAGTAGGTTGCATTTGACGTGAATAATACAGATGACGGTTAGAACCAGAAAGCAGGTTTCTTGTTACCACTAGAGAAAATGAGGTTCTGTAGAAGTGAATATTCTAAATTGGAAGGAAGGATGGCAAATTCCTTCCTCTGGTAAGTTCCCACTGACTGGAAAAGGGGAAACATAACCCCCATTTTTAAAAAGGGAAAAAAGGAAGACCTGGGGAACGACAGACGACTCAATCTCACCTGTGTGCCTGGGAAGATCATGGAACAGATCCTCCTGGAAGCTATGCTAAGGCACATGGAGGACAGGGAGGTGATATGAAACAGCCAGCATGGCTTCACCAAGGGCAAGTCCTGCCTGACCAACCTAGTGGCCTTCTATGATGGAGTGACTACATCAGTGGACATGAAAAGAGCTATAGRTGTCTATCTGGACTTCTGTAAGGCCTTTGACAAGATCCCCCACAACATCCTTCTCTCTAAACTGGAGAGGTACGGATTTGATGGGTGGACTGTCCGATGGATGAAGAATTGGTTGGATGGTCGCAGACAGAAGGTAGTGGTCAACGGCTCAATGTCCAGATGGAGATCGGTGAGAAGTGGTGTCGCTCAGGGGGCYGTATTGGGACCGGTACTGTTTAATATCTTCATCAGTGACATAGTGGGATCGAGTGCACCCTCAGCAAGGTTGCAGACTACACTGTGGTGCATTTGACACACCTGATGGATGGGATGCCATCCAGAAGGACCTGGACAAGCTCAAGAAGTGGGCCTGTGGGTTCAACAAGGCCAAGTGCAGGGTCCTGCACCTGGGTCGGGGCAACCCCTGGTATCAATACAGGCTATGGGATGGAGGGGTTGAGAGCAGCCCTGCTGAAAAGGACTTGGGGGTGCGGGCAGATGAAAAGCTGGACATGAGCTGACAATGTGCGCTCGCAGCCCAGAAGGTCAACTGTATCCTGGGCTGCATCAAAAGCAGCATGGCCAGCAGGTCGAGGGAGGTGATTCTGCCCCTCTGCTCTGGTGAGACCCCACCTGCAGTACTGCGTCCAGCTCTGGAGCCCTCAGCACAGGAAAGACATGGACCTCTTGGAGCGGGTCCAGAGGAGGGCCATGAAAGTGATCAGGGGGATGGAACGCCTCTCCTATGAAGAAAGGCTGAGAGAGTTGGGGTTATTCAGCCTGGAGAAGAGAACGCTTCAGGGAGACTTTGTTATGGTCTATCAGTACTTAAAAGGGGCTTATAAGAAAGATGGCAGCAAACTTTTTAGCAGGGCCTGTTGCGACAGGACAAGGGGGAATGGTTTTAAACTAAAAGAGGGTAGATTTAGACTAGATATAAGGAAGAAATTTTTTACAATGAGGGTGGTGAAAGACTGGAGCAGGTTGCCCAGAGAGGTGGTAGATGCCCCATCCCTGGAAACATTCAAGGTCAGGCTGGACGGGGCTCTGAGCAACCTGATCTAGTTGAAGATGTCCCTGCCCACAGCAGCGGGATTGGACTAGATGACCTTGAAAGGTCCTTTCCAATCCAAACTATTCTATGATTCTGTGATTCTAAATCAGCTGGCAACTGACTGAAGCTTAATAAAAAGGTTGAAAGGGAAACAGTGTTTGAAACAAAAGGGCAATCGAGGAAGAGTAAGTGTCCTGGTTTCGGCTGGGATAGAGTGAATTTTCTTCCTAGTAACTGGTATAGTGCTGTGTTTTGGATTAGTACAGGGATAATGTTGATAACACACTGGTGTTTCGGTTGTTGCTAAGTAGTGCTTACACTAGTCAAGGACTTGTCAGCTTCCTCTGCTCTGCCAGGTGCACAAGAAGCTGGGAGGGAGCACAGCCAGAACAGCTGATCCAACTGGCTAAAGGGGTGTTCCATACCATATGGCGTCATGCTCAGTATATAAACTGGGGGTTAGTCAAGGAGGGGCGATCACTGCTTGGGGATGGGCTGGGCATCTGTCGACGGGTAGTGAGCAATTGCATTGTGCATCACTCATTTTGTATGTTCTATTCATTATTATTAATATTATTATTATTGTTTTCCTTTTCTGTTCTATTAAACTGTCTTTATCTCAATCCACGAATTTTACTTTTTTTTCCTGATTCTCTCCCCCATCCCACTGGGAGTGTGGGGGGAAGTGAGTGAGTGGCTGTGTGGTGTTTGGCTGCCTGCCAGGTTAAACCACAACAGTAAGTCCAGTCAAAAATGGAACAACTGGCTGCAGGTCCCTGATTAACTACTCCTGTAGCTGCTCTGGTGTGCTGGAGTCACTGCTGGATCCTCTTTGGTGTTTGTTTCTTTTAAACTGCAGGATGTAGATGATGCTAGGTGATGCTACTTCAGGCAATTTTAGGAAAATATAAGGTTACCCTTGCCCAATTCCCCATTCCCTCACACTCTAAGGAGGAATAGGAAAGGCAGCTTGATCATTCCTTTTATCAAAACTGTGGGCATTTGGGGGGAGGGGTGGAACGAACAGAAAAATAGTTTGGGGATTTTTTTTTTCTTTTAAAGCAATAATGTGGTTCTTGTTTCAATGACATAGTATGCTTCTCCTGTAGTTTCATTAGAGGATGAATTATTTTCCTTACCAATTCATGCAAGGAAATCAACTAAATGGCTTTTAATATCTTGCTACTCAGAACTTGAGTCTTCTTGAACAGACCATAGTATAATAGCTAGGGTTCCCAGCCTTGAAAGCACTGAAGTAAATTGCGGCACAATTCAGGAAGCAGGTGTCTTGAAACAAGAGGAAGGAAGTGTTGGCAATAAGATTAAGCATGGTTAGAAAGCTATTGCAYGATTGCTTCCAAACCTTAACACTAAAAAAAATAAGTTTGATTTGTTGTAGCACTAGGAATGTGTCTTGCAGAGGGACTCGATAGGGGAAATGTTAATTTAGGGATTGCATTCTATGCATGCTTAAGGAACAGTTTAAAATGTAATTAAATGTTTATGAGGTAAAAAGGTGTAACAGTGAACATTAAAAACAAATACATACATGGAATGGAGTAAGAAAATGCTGGGGCTATATTAACTTGCCTTTGTATTGCATTCCTTCCTGTATGTTATTGTAACTCTTTGATGAAATACAAGCAGAATTGTCTTTGGAAAATACCATTGTCCTTTCTGTTGTTCAAAACAGTTAGTTAACTGCTTGCTACAGCACCTTGTTGGCTTGTTAGCAAAAAGCTTGTATGTGTGCTCCTATGTTTGCTTCAGCCATCTGTCTTAATACTATTTGCCAGTTCTGACTTTAAACCAACCTGTCTCTATGTACCAAAAGAAGTCAAAGTCCTCTATCAGATCTATTAGTAGGCTGGGGAGAACAGTAATCCTTAGTGCGCAGTGTAGTGTTTTGTTACTACTGCAGGACCTAGGAGGGGATACTTGTCTGTGGTCTGAGTTAAGCCTTTGTACTGGAAAACTGGATGAGGAAAAAAGGGTTTCAAACCATGTCTGTGATTCCTTTATCAAAGCATCACTGTAAATACAAAATATATTATAAATAATATGATTTGAGATAGTAGGAATAATCTGTTAAAACTGTCAAGTCATTAATATGCTGATATTTATTGTACACGGTTTCCATTTTTATTGTTGATACCAAAAGACTCTCCTCCAGCATGCATCTATCCGAGTTTTSCTCCTATCTTTCAAATAAAATTTCTCTTAAGCTACTGTAGTACATGGTGTCATCTAGTAGACTAATTTGAGGACAATGACACTGTCTCAGTACTCTTCTGAGTCCTTTTTACTTGGAAAAGGAAGAAGCATAAGATCTCTATGGTTAGCAATATTCTAAACTGGGTTAGACTTCCAAAGCGGTACAGATATTGTAATTGTCATGAGGTTATATATTCTCAACATCTCTCTAAGGTTGCAACATAGAACCATAGAATATCTCAAGTTGGAAGGGACCCATAAGGATTATTGAGTCTAACTCCCTGCTCCTTGCAGGATTRCCTAACACTGAAACATATGACTAAGAGTGTCATCCAGACACTCCTTGGACTCTGCCAGGCATGACAGAGCACTGTCATCTCTATATAAAACCTGCAAAGTTACATGCAAACCAGCATCTCTTTCAGATTCATTTCACTTCTCTTATCAACTAAGATAGAATTCTAGTTTAAAGCATTTAGCTTTAAAAAAACAAACAAAACAAAACCTCAAAACCAGTGTGGGGTTTCTCCCATGGGATACAGTCCTTCAAGATCTGCTCCCACGTGGGGTCTGTCTTCAAGACCTGCTCCAATGTGGGCCCTCTGCATGGGGTACAGTCCTTCAGGAAGAGGCTGTTGCAGTGTGGGTTCCCCACAGGCCACAGTTCCTGCCAGAAAACCTGCTCCTGCATGGATACCTCTCCATGGGACACAGCTCCGGCCAGGAACCTGCTCTGGCATGGGCTTTCCACAGACTGCAGCTTCCTTCAGGGCATATCCACCTGCTGCAGCATGGAGTCCTCCACAGGCTGCAGTGTGGATATCTGCTCTAATGTGATCTTCCATGGCCTGCAAGGGGACAATCTGTTTCTCCATGGGCTGCAGGGGAATSTCTGCTCTGGCACCTGGAGCACCTCCTTCCCCCTCCTTCTTCACTGACCTGGGTATCTGCAGGGCTGTTTCATGTTTTTCTTACTCTTTCCCAGCTGCTGTTGCACAGCATATTTTACCCTTTCTTAAACATGTACACAGAGTCGCCACCAGCATTGCTAATGGGTTCAGCTTTGGCCAATGGTGGGTCCATCTTGGAGCTGGCTGGAATTGGCTCTGTCTGACGTGCGGGCAGCCCCCGGTGTCTTCTCACAGAGGACACCCCTGCAGCTTCCCCTCGCCCCCCCACTACCAAAAGCTGGACATGTAAACCCAATGCACCACGTTACTGGACCAAATCTTATTCTAAAAGAGGAGTTGGCACATGGCAAAGATTTAAATGTTATGTGTCATCTTCAGAAACAGATATGGAACAAATCCAGTAACTTTCCTGCTTGTGTTCCCAATATTTCTTGTTTATAACTCTCGGCAGCCTGGCCTTTACAGGTGTGTGTTTTTAGGGTTGTGCTGATGTGTTTTGGGCTGTAAGCAATGTAAATTACATGAACAGACTTAAATCCCATCAGATCTATGATAACTGACAAATGTACAATTTGTATTGGATGAATGGCTGAAAACTTTGCTTGGCCTGTGTGTAGTTCTATCACTTTATACAAAAAGCTGCATTCTGTAACTAGTATTGCAAAATAAGAATTTACTTGAAAATAACAGTTTCCAAATGAAACTTCAGTACTTAATTATGATAGGTAACCCTGATAAAGTCAGTAGAAATGCTAATGTTGAAACAGAGATACGTTTGTCCATGAGCTTTGCTGAATTAGAGTGTGTCTTTACTTGAATATAATCAGTGTTCTTTTTTTAACTTTGAATACATTGTTTTTGTATTTGTCCATGTTTTCCATTTAATTCCAAAATAGTCATTGTCTTTCCTCKTCTGCCTCTGTTTTCCCATAGGAAGCTCTGAATTCTGGGTTCATTGTAAACCATATTTTTCCTTCCCAGTAACTTAGTGTCTCTCTTAGTTACGTGGGTTCTGGTGAACTGCCAGCTCCTCACTGTGTTCTGCAGGACTGTGTGATGATTATACGGTACGTTCCACTGTACTATTTGTTTACTGATAAGGAGCACGGGTAGAAATTCCAGTGCTGATGTGCAGCATATCTGTGTGAGAGCGTCTCGTTGAGATGGCTAGATTGAAGTTCTGAAATGAACCTGCATGAATTTGTTAGGTGTTGTTATTTGTGGTGACCCTTTTGTTTCAAGTGCAACATGCATGAAAAAACATGCACAGAGCACTCTGCTTGCACCTTCCATTTCCCACTTGGAGAGTAGAGAGGAAAAGACCACGCATGGTTTATATTGTTCAGTACATTACTGAAAGAGTCTTGGATACATTAAGAACAGTAGATAAAGACCCGAAAGGAATGCTGCCTGGCTAATTTGTGTTTTACATTTTGTGCTCAAAAGGCCTGTGTTCCCAGTTGTGTGCATAATGGTGTAACCTGGCTATAACAATTATATTGAGATCATGATATTAGGTATTTAGACTTAAATCCACAGTCCTAAAGTTGATTAAACCTAGGTTAAAACTGAATTGTGTAGCAGTCATCAAACCAGGATTATACCAAAAGCAAACTTACACACACACACAGTTGCAGAAGAAAACATTGACTTAAGGCTACGCAGTGTAAGGAATTCTAGAAAAAGTTTCAAGAGGATTTTGAGAGGTTTGGGCAGTTTTCCTTTTCTCATTCTCCCATCTCAGTCTAGAATTTCTAAGTGATCTCTTGAACAGGTAGTTGGCAGTATTCTGTTGGTGAAAATGCAACTGAAACGTTTGGTTTACATTAGTACGTTTCCTAACTTGTCCCCTGCCCCTTCCTTGCCCACCATGTTTTTAATTCAAGCTGATTTATAAACTCAACTTAATACAACTGATCTGTTTCCGTAGTTCTGTGTTTAATCTTCAGTGGCAGTGTTGACGCCTTCCCATCCTCATGCTGCTTCTCATGTTGCTTCAGTGTAAGCAGTAGTGCATTTGGTCAGTGAAGCAAATTGGGGACTGAAGGTGAAGGTTGGGAGACCAGGAGAAATACATCCATGGCTGAATCAGTTTTCCAGTCTTATTCTCTGTCTATGCTGCACTCCCAAACACGTGCAAAGACCGACTCAAGTCACTTGTGCTGGCCCAGAGCACTGCACTTAGTTGGGGTCAAGAATGAGCGGTGAGGGAACAGAGGATGGTTTGTAATCGGCACTGTTGAAAAATGTAAAAAATAGTCTTTTTCAGCAAGTATGTAGCTTGAGTATTAGGAGATTTGTTCACTCTTGACTATTGTAAATTGATTTGCTCAGTAAAAGTAGAAATTCAGTACCTGGAGTTCTATTAACTACCTGACATACCAGAATTGGATTTCTTAATTATCCTTCATGATGATGGTATAAAAAAATGTTACAAAAGCTTTAGCCAAAATACAGATATACAAATGTATATCAAAGGAAGCTGCTCTCCTGCCACAAGAGCAGGCTATCCCCATGTGCCGAAAGACAAGCTGGCAGGGAAGACGACCAGCCTGGCTGAACAGAGAGCTTTGGCTGGAACTCAGGAAGAAAAAAAGAGAGCTTATGACCTTTGGAAGAAGGGGCAGGCAACTCAGGAGGACTACAAGGATGTCGTGAGGTTTTGCAGGGAGAAAATTAGAAGGTCCAAAGCCCAACTAGAACTTAATCTGGCTACTGCCATAAAAGACAATTAAAAATGTTTCCATAAATACATTAGCAACAAGAGGAGGGCTAAGGAGAATCTCCATCCTTTATTGGATGTGGGGGGAAACATAGTGACAAAGGATGAGGAAAAGATGGAGGTATTTAATGGCTTCTTTGCCTCAGTCTTTAGTAGTAAGACCAGTTGTTCTCCGGGTACCCAGCCCCCTGAGCTGGAAGACAGGGACGGGGAGCAGAATGAAGCCCCCATAATCCAAGGGGAAATGGTTAGTGACCTGCTATACCACTTAGACACACACCAGTCTATGGGGCCAGATGGGATCCACCCAAGGGTACTGAGAGAGCTGGCGGAAGTGCTCACCAAGCCACTTCTGATCCTTTATCAGCAGTCCTGGCTAACTGGGGAGGTCCCAATTGACTGGAAGTTAGCAAATGTGACACCCATCTATAAGAAGGGCCGGAAGGAGGATCCGGGGAACTACAGGCCTGTCAGTCTGACCTAGGTGCCAGGGAATGTTATGGAGCAGATCATCTTGAGTGCTATCACATGGCATGTACAGGACAACCAGGTGATCAGGCCCAGCCAGCACGGGTTCTTGACTAACCTGATCTCCTTCTATGACAAGGTGACCCGCTTAGTGGATGAGGGGAAAGCTGTGGATGTTGTTTACCTGGACTTTAGTAAAGCCTTTGACACCGTTTCCCACGGCATTCTCTTGGACAAACTGGCTGCCCATGGCTTGGATGGGCGTACTCTTTGCTGGGTAAAAAACTAGCTGGATGGCTGGGCCCAAAGAGTGGTGGTGAACGGAGTTAAATCCAGCTGGTGGCCGGTCACAAGCGGTGTTCCCCAGGGCTCAGTATTGGGGCCAGTTCTGTTTAATGCCTTTATCCATGATCTGGACGAGGGGATCGAGTGCACCCTCAGTAAAGTTTGCAGACGACACCAAGTTGGGTGGGAGTGTTGATCTGCCTGAGGGTAGGAAGGCTCTGCAGAGGGATCTGGACAGGCTGGATCGATGGGCTGAGGCCAATCGTATGAGGTTCAACAAGGCCAAGTGCCGGGTCCTGCACTTCGGTCACAACAACCCCAGGCAACGCTACAGGCTTGGGGAAGAGTGGCTGGAAAGCTGCCCGGCAGATTAGGACTTGGGGGTGCTGGTCGACAGCCGGCTGAACATGAGCTGGCAGTGTGCCCAGGTGGCCAAGAAGACCAATGGCATCCTGGCCTGTATCAGGAATAGTGTGGCCAGCAGGAGTAGGGAGGTGATCGTGCCCCTGTACTCGGCACTGGTGAGGCCGCACCTCGAATACTGTGTTCAGTTTTGGGCCCCTCACTACAAGAAGGACATTGAGGTGCTGGAGCGTGTCCAGAGAAGGGCGACGAGGCTGGTGAAGGGTCTGGAGAACAAGGCTTATGAGGAGCGGCTGAGGGAGCTGGGGTTGTTTAGCCTAGAGAAGAGGAGGCTGAGGGGAGACCTTATTGCTCTCTACCACTACCTGAAAGGAGGCTGTAGCGAGGTGGGTGTTGGTCTCTTCTCCCAAGTAACTAGCGATAGGATGAGAGGAAATAGCCTCAAGTTGCTCCAGGGGAGGTTTAGGAAAAATTTCTTCACCGAAAGGGTAGTCAGGCATTGGAACAGGCTGCCCAGGGAAGTGGTTGAGTCACCATCCCTGGAGGTATTTAAAAGACATGTAGATGTGGTGCTTAGGGACGGTTTAGTGGTGGACTTGGAAGTGCTAGGCCGATGGTTGGACTCGATGATCTTAGAGGTCTTTTCCAACCAGAATGATTCTATTCTATTCTATAAATATGTATTGAAATGCAGACTGGCAAAATGACATTCATAATAAAACCAGGCTTAACATCATAGCCTTTCAGATGACAGTGAAATGCCTTGCACACAAGTGGAAAACTGCTGGCTAAATTTCCAGAATGAAGAACTAATTTAGTAAAATTGGTGGACTTTTATTAGAGAACTGCTTTATAGTGGGTTGGCCAGTTAAATCTCTACCGTGTATTGGAAGAACATTATGAAAAAGTTACCTAAATCTTGTATGAAGCATGCACAGTAAGGAATTAAGTTCTTCTGCAGAAAGTGAAATATTTAATAGTTTCTGTACTTCTACATTTTATTGTAAAAGTGAAACAGGAATAGAATTAAGTGCCTATTGGCTTAGTTAAATATGCAAGTGCTGAATTGTATACTGGTGTTAAATTCATTGAGTTAAACGGTGACTCTGATCTTCAAGGCCCTAAAATCATGCCTCCTCTCAAATGGCAGCTGTAGGTCAAGAATCTATCTCAGTGTGGACTCACATGACTATTCTACTGTAGGCTTTGCATGATGATTTCCACGTCCTAAGTGATTATTTCAATCTAACTTAGTTTCAGTTCTTTTCTTTTTTTGGTGGTAATGACTGTGATAGTTTTCTTAAAGCAAGATGTTAATGCCTAGTGTTTTAGAGATTTTTCTTGGATGATAAACAAGCCTCAGTGCTAATAAGACATTCTGTTTTCTGCACCTAGGAAAGGTATCTACTTTAAAATGTTTATATAGATCTTTTCCATTTCAGTCTATTCTATTCACTGTTGAACCCCAAGTTTTGAATTTGACTTTATCCTTTTTATTCATTAATTGTTTAACCCTTTGAGTTATTGGTTCTCAACTTTTCTCCAACAAGGAGTCTAAGTATGTTGTTGTCTTAGAATTGTTCCCCGGTGTGTCTTGCAGAGGAGAGGAGAGAGAGGACCTTGCTTATTTATTCCTATGTCTGTCTGTCTTGCTTTCCCTTGCTTAGTGTGAAGGTAGTCACAATATTAATACAGGTCCATTCTTCCTCTATACAAGTTGCCTTATTAATTTTGTATTTATTACATTTCAGTTTCTCGTATTACATAGTTGGAAGTCAGTCATGTCACACTGCTAGCGTGTATGTAATAGTGCTCAATGTCACTAATTAATACTCCGCACTAATAAATGTGTACTTGAATCCATTCTATAACAACAGGTTGTCAATGGGAATACATTCCCTTTAGAGAAAAGGAATTAATTTTCTATAAGATTAAGGCAAATTCTTTATAGGATTGAAACAAAAAGGTGCTTGACCTTGGTTGTGAGAATACGTCATCAGGGAACAACAGGTAAAGGTTACTTCAGTGATAAATGAGAATTAGCTTCTTTTTACTCACACCTTATTGACAGGAAAGTATTAAAACATCCTTTCAAAGTATTTATGCTTACAAGCTGTCTTTGAAGTTGTTTGATATACCTTAAGTTGTGCAAGCATAATCAGATATTTTCTTTTCCCCCCAGTCGGTGTTATCCGCTGTCCAATTTGTGGTCAGGAATGTGCAGAGAGACACATCATAGATAACTTTTTTGTGAAGGATACCACAGAGGTTCCCAGTAGCACAGTAGAGAAATCAAATCAGGTAAGTGCATTAACATGTAATCAAGTTAACACCTTTTGGACGTGTATGCATATCCTTGGCTTCTTGCTGCGTGGCCTTTTTGCTGTTCATATGCAGAAAAAGACTTCGAGTGCTTAGTCATCACACGGGGTGGCTACTCTAGAAAATCAGTTAAAATCGATGAAAATGCATGTGAAGAACGTGGCTGTCTTATTCTAAACTATTATTAATTGTTGATATAAAATTTCATTGTGATGGCAAAAGATAAAAGTAAGGAATAGGCATTGGAATGGGAATTTCTGTACTTTGGACAGGGCACTTGAAGCACTTTTTGAAGCAGAGACCCGAACAACACTATGTCAAGAGATCTCAATGTAAAGTGGAGTCCTCTAGTTAAATCAACTTTATTTTTCTTATCTCAGCACTGACAAAACATGACATTAAATAGCTCCAGTGCAGTTACCAAGCAAGAGGCTCAAACTTGTAATTGGGGAAGATGGTGTGTTGTAGGGGTTTCTTGTTTGTTTTTCTTATGTAGGCTGCTGCTTCTTCCTTTTGCAATCAAATAATAGCCATCTCATAAAACCAAAACCTGCTTATCTGGAAGAATAGTAATACTGGGGTTTTTTCCTCATGATGTTTTTTTCAGGAGGAAAGTACTAGTGTGGAAGCAGTACCAAATGAATAATCACATCTGTGTAGGACCACAGTTCAGCAATCTCTGGTACCAAAATATTGCATGTCTTCATTTTTAGCTAGTAAGAGAGTATCTCAAGTATCTCTTTACTCATAAAGTTTTTATTAAACTCCAGGAACTTATTGTACATAATTCAGCCTCTTTATATGTTGCTGTATTCTTCATAATAACAGTACAAAAATGTTACTATGTCAGTGTGGCTTACATTTTAACTCCTCCCCTAACATTTGTATGGTGGTCTCCTTTTATTTTGAAAATGCCTTTTTTTTCACTTTCCAGTTTTAGGGACCTGTATCATTGGTTCTTGATATATTTGTTCTGAGAGCAGCTGCTTAGAAGTCCTTTTTTTTCAAAGTCCTTTTGTTTCAAAGCTTAGCTGAAATTTGTGCTGACATATATGAATGGGTATGTCTCTCAGGAATGGATGAAAGTACCCAGTCAGGTTTGTGATACCAGCTCACTAACTGTTAAAGGCATAAATGTTGTCATCATCTGTGATGAAGAGATATCTCGAAAACCATTAAACTGTGTTCAGCTTATAGGGGATTTTGTAACTGGATTTCTGAGAAATGATGGACCTTACCAGAAACGGAAATTTAGTTGGGAGTCTCTGGAAGTATGAGCAGTGTTCTCTTAATGTAGGACAGTTTGAAGTTTGCCTTTTTTGTGTTTTGGGGGGGTGGTTTGTTTGGTGTGTCATTCCCACCCCCACCCCCCCCCCCGGCGGGGTGTTGCAGGGAAACATCTGAGTTTTGGAGATGGTTGTGAGATTTACACAAAGTCACTCAATACTCTACCAGTAAGACCGAGAAAATGAATAGTCCCTGTTGCACTGAAAATTTGATCATAATTTTTTTAGTGACTTTAAAATTAGGAAGAGAAGCAAGATAACAAATAACTTTGTTATGCAGAAGCAGTCCGGAATTTTTTTTTGGACCTGTGCCATAACCACTGCTTAGTTATATAACGAGTCCTCTAAGATGTTGCTTTGGGAGTGGTGATAGAAGTAGAATTATTTTTCCTGGGTTTAGTAAAGTTTTCCCTCCTCCCCCCCCCCCCCCCCCCGCTTTCGCCACCAAATTTTTTCTGCTTTCTGTGAAAGTTAATTGAGGAATTTAGGCCTTTGAGACTTGGATAAAGAATTGAAAATTCAAGAAGGGTTCTTTATATTCTTGAGGTTGGTCATAATCATGTAAAATTGGGTGTACTTCGATGAGTCATAGGGTATCAAAAGTTGGAGTATCACCAAACCTGGTGATGTCAGGATAAGTCAGGCACTTCCTTGGAATTGAGGGAGATGTCTTTTTTATTTACCTTCTGATGTTGATCTGCTGGAGAGAGATACAGAGAAATTCCACATATTTCAGCAGCTGGTTTGGAATCATCCGTTGTTGAGTGGTGTGAGCAGATTTCAGGGAGGTTCTTCAGAGCGTTTGTGTTCCCTTAAGTTCCCTTCTCAGACATCTATCTTACTCTTCCATTCCATATTTGTTTCTCTCTCTTCCTAACAAAAACCAGCAGGCTTGCAGTTCAGAAAGCATGTCTGTTCTTCAACTAGGTTCCCTGGCTGAACTCAGTATACTTTCTGCAGCAGTTGAAGGCAAACCAGCAGACTTTGCTGAACCAGCAGAGTAGTACTTTCATGTGCTTTTCTGCTGGCTTTTTTTTTTAAAAATGTAGCTAAATGTTTTGTTAGATGCCTGCTAAGTGAGCGTGTACCTTACCTCTTGGAAATGAATAATGTGCAGTTCTGCTTTGTTTGAATAGATTTATTTTTGTATGATAATGAAGCTTTTTGGACATTCCTTTGTACTTTGACATTGGAACCATAAAAAAAGCTACACCATTCTATAAAGCTGTCTGTTGTGGAACAGCAAAGTTAACTTAATAATAGTTAAACAGATCAATGTCCTGTTGGGGAATATTATGAGGTTTAAGGATGATACATGCTTCTAATTGGCCTGTCTTGTTTTGCCTTTGAAGGAGCAAAGAGAAAAGAAAGAAAAGTTGCCAGTAGCAAGATAGGCAACAGATCAGAGGAATTAAARTGGAGAAGATACTGAGACTTGCAGGAAATATTGGATCAGAGATCATCAAAATTCTGTCAAAAACTTCGGCTACTTTATAGAAATTTTCTACTGAGATGGTTAGTTTGGCTTTGATAGTTTGGCAGCTTTAGCAGGATGTTTAAGAAATTAGAATTAGAGGCAAGCCATGGGTTCTGTGCAAGTGATCTTGTGGCTTAGAACCACTGGTCCTTATCTATGTCTAGCCTGTATTTCTGTGTTATCAGGAAGGACTGGTTTATTTCAATTCAAGAGAGACTTCAAAAAAAGCCTTTCAAATTCAATGTTTGGTTGTTTCAGGTTTAAAATGGTAAATGTGCTAAATGTGCTAAAACTAAAATAGTTTTTAGCACATTGAATTAAAACTGTAGGAGTGAATGGCATATCATGGAGCCTGGGGTGAGAAAAATAACTGGAACTCATTAAAGTGCCAGCCATCTATCTAAAATCATGTTTACCTTATCTGAGCCTGATTTTGGCAGGTCAGTACCTTACTTACATAGCTGTGCTTTCTAGCAATTACTACTGAAAACTTCAGGAGCAAAAGAGGTAAGCATAAAGAAAGTGTAAAACTCCCTAGTATATGTTCCACAAGGGCTTTCCTGGTTAGCATTAAAGAGAACATTAAGGATTTTGTGCTGGCTATTAGCATAGGAAGCTTTCCAGAAGAAAAGAGACTAATGGGAAACGCAGTTCTGATCTTCCTGAAAGTAATTATTGTAGGTTGTGGGCAACTAGGACATAAATACTTTGAAAGAGCAGATCCTTTATAATTTTTTTCACATTATGATTTATTGAAAGACTTGGCAAAATTATTGGATGCTGGAGAGAAATTTGAAAATAAAAATTAGTTATACTTGATTCATAAGGGTGAGTGGAAAGAAGCTTCAAACCCAAGAGATGTTACTGAAGCAAATGCTAAATTTGACTAAGACAAGTGAGGGAAATTTACGAACTTAACGGAAGAAAATTGATTGACGCATGTGCAAAGCCACGAAAGTAAAAATCAGAAGTGTGAGACTGATGCAGAAGAGAAGATCATAGTGATAACATTGGTGTTGCTGCAGCATATTGAGCCTGCAGTGCATTTTGGTCTAGGTCCTAATTTTCATAGCTTCTGTGTCCAAAAGAGAACATGTGTAAAAATATTTTTGATAGTAAGAACACTTTCTGTATCTTTACCAGTTACTGACCTGAGAGTTTTAAATGTTGTAGTAGGAAAGAAGAACAGTTGTACTTTATGTGAGATATTGGGAATGTAGTAACAAAACAAGGTGTGAGTTTAGATCTGATGCTAGATCTGGATACTAAGACAGCAAGTCTGACTGGCATAATAGAGGACAATTTAGAACAAAAARTTTCTCTAGTTTTGTATGGTGCCAGAGTAGCCACTATATATTCTTCCAAAGAAGAACTAGTATGCTAAATAGCTTATCAAAACTGTAGCCATGGCCAAAATGTCTTTGAAAGCCACTGGTTTAGGGCAGTGGGTAATAGACTCAAGAAGAGTCATAATAGGGTTTTGTTGTGCTTCGAAGAGAGGCAGCTGTTGATGGGGTGTTGGGGAAAGGAGGATATGTTGATTAGGGTTTATGCATTTTGTAGTATCAGCATGTGGTTCATATTTAGAGTTACATGTAGGCGAGAACGTCCCAAAAAACAGGTGCTGTCTTTCGTGATTTTGTCTGTGCCAAGAGATCGATGTTTTTTGGATCCAATAGGGGAAACCATTGCATCTAATTTACACTGGTGAAGTTCGGAACATTAGTTCACTGAATATTCCTCTGGACTACTTTGCTGTCTTCCTTCAAAACTCGGAAACCTTTGCTTGCTTATTTAATCTCTTTAATACTCAAAGTATATTTAAATGGAAGAGTGGTTAGTTACTACAGTAGCTGAGAAGACAGCTCTATTACCTCAACTCTTGCAKGTAAATCTGTTTTTAAGTAAATAAACAAGCTTTTACAGCAGAAAAAATAGTACTTACTTGCAACATGCTGAGTAATTTCAGCTTTCATTAAATTTGAATGAAGGCTGAGTGAACACTTCCCGGGGTTATAAATACTAAAACTAGTAACTGAATTAAATATAATTACAAGGAAAACTCAATTAAGAATAAATATCTGTCTAACCAGAATAAAGACTTACAGGTTAACTAGGGAGAGTTTTCTCTGAAATCACCGAAGCATTGCTTGTATGAGTCACAAAAATAAAGAGTGAAGTAAGTTWTAGGTTTTGCAGTAATTGTACTTCCATGTACTTTAGCTATACGACTTATTCTAATAACTAGGAGTTCTAGCAAAATTCAAGCTACATCTGAAAATGCATACTTCAAATAAGTGGGTAGAAGCAAATCTAGTTTCTAGCTAGAAGGCATAACTATTTTGACAGCATGAGTTATGATGTCTATGAAAAATTTTAGAAATCTGTCTCTCTTCCACTTGGTGGTTTTGAAGAGTATGAAGTTGGAATATATGTTTTTGGACTACAAAGAAGGAGTTTCAGTTTATTTGGCAGCACCTGATTATTGGTTATTGAATCACAATCTTCATCTCATTCCAACTATAGCAGGTCAAACCAGTTGAGAAAACCTAAAAAGAAAATAGACAAAGGTCTTGGAATCTAGGAAGAATGAATAACTTCTGAAATCCTTTGAATTTACTTAAATGCCCAGGCACATAGCAAGTTTATCTGCCTAAGTTTGCTAAAGGTGACCTGGAAAGGCTGTTGTGGGTTTTTTGTTGTTGTTCTTTTTTTTTAAATTGATCTCCTGCTGCCTTTTATTTTTTTGTCTTTGTTTTGCTTCTTCGACTTAAAGAATGCCTGAAACACTTTGTTGTTGTTGTTGTTTTTTCCTTTGCTTATTTTGTTTTCATTGTTGGGTTATTTGCACTAGAAAAACAAATATCCAATCTCTTATTCTCTAATTTGCAAAAACACCTCTGGGTATCTGGGAGCATAGCATGATACCTCTCTGGCAACAAGACTGATTTGAAAACTTCTTTCTCATCCTGCAGTGGTTCACTGCCCAGTCAGCAGTGCTGATGTAACTGATCGTTGGACTACAGTGATGTAATCAATCCGGTTTTACACCACAGTCTTGCAGAGGGTTGCATTGGCACACCTGAGGAGGCAAAGGAGAAGGGAGGGAATTTCTTTCCTGGGAGTTCCTGCCAGAGAAATGTAATGTTGGAGTAGTAATGCCTCAGCGATACTTGCTTGTTCTAAATTTTTTTTCAAGAAGCTGTGCTGAGTCCTTAAGAATACTTCTTTTTTTGCAAAATGTGATTGAAATTAAGGGTTGAGAGCAAGTAAAAATTTTCAATTTCCTGATTACAATTCACTTCCTTTAATTGCTTTACTTTCACTTTCTTGACTTTTTAAATGATGTCCTGACTCTGATATTTCCCCCTAGTCAGCTAGTCTGGATAGGACTAGAATTTTTATTGTTAAGGGAAGAAGGGCAAGAAAAAGAAAAACCAAGCAGAAGATAAAAAAAATTTAAGAAGCTTTTTAAAAAAATAAAACTTTCAGGCCTCCGTTTTGTAAAGAAACGGAAAAAGGGGCACAAGCCCAATTTTTTCTCCTTTGCAGGTCACCTTTAATGAAAAGGAACTGCTTCAAACTCCAAGTGACAACAAGAGGGGTCAACAACCCTTGCGTTGTAACTTCATTTCTCAGAAGATATTTGCTTTGAGAGGCAACATGATCCAGAAGGATAAGCACAGCATTGGGAATCTGGAACTCCTGTGTTCAAATTCCAGTTCTGTCAGTAACTTGCTTTGTGGCCTAAGGCAAGTTTTGTGCTAATTTTCCTCTTTTTCTTGAAGGGGAAGCTGCGGCATAGTTCTACATACATATTATCTATCTGCATAGGGTATAAATATTTGCTTCCTCTTTAACTTAATCTATATTTATCTTGTGAGGGTGCAGAAGTTGGATTTTTTTTTTAATCAAACTGAAAACTAAACTAAAATCTAAAATTTTCTCCTTGTTGCTCCTGCTAGCAGAATTCTGTCAATGGGATCTGTAGGATATAGCAGTCTTCAAATGTCTTGAGGCTTTTGTTTGTACCAGCGCTAAAAGTTGATAGAAATGGATGGTAGTTACCTAAACAAGTATCTGCATAAGCATGTTCATTGTTTTTACCACGAAAAAAACCTTGAAGGTATGACTACAGAGGTATTGTAAAGGAGGAGTTAAAAATGATGTTATGTTATGTGCATAATGTTATGCACATGTGAAGTGGTGGTGTCTATCTGTCATAGTTTCCAACCTGTTGTTCAAATTGTGAGTCCGTAGGATTTTTTTCTTGTGTATATATTGACTCTGCAGAGACGTTTTGGTCTGCTGTTAGGTTTGTTTTCCTTAATTAATTTTTTTTCTAGATCTCTTGGGTATAGTCCAAAGAGCCCCAGGAATTAACAGGCCACAGTTTGAAAATTATTATGCATTGGTTGCAAATCTGTTCTAGGGTAGCTTTACTGATAAACTTAACTGGAATGCTGTCTTTCAGTGGTGATGCAGAGATTCTTGAGAAGAACCTTGCTGTTCAGTACTGTGTGTACTTCCTGAAACTTTAAGCAGGTGAACAGAAACTAAAATTAAAGCTTCTGTGTGAACTGAAGGAGGCTTCTAAAATCAGAGCAGTGCTTATCCTGTTCTGTCTTTAGTAAATATTTCACAAGAGCATATTGTATATAGTAAACATTACATGGCTTCGAAGTGTGCAGTGTCAGGCAGAAATTAATTGTTTGACTTTTATCATGTCAGGTAAAGGTTTTAGAGTAACACTGATAAAATGACCACTTTCTTTGAAAAGTCACATTCAGTTACTTTTATGCAGTTATTTATAGTGTTCATGTACCTCAGGCAGTTTTCCGTTCTCATTTCACAGTTTTTGGAAAGTCGTAAAAGTGCACCGATTGTATATGAACAATAGCTTGTATGTATATTCCATATTTATTTTAACAGCTATCTTTTCTTTCTCACGTCAGGTCTGCACAAGCTGTGAAGACAATGCGGAAGCTAATGGTTTTTGTGTGGAATGTGTAGAATGGTTGTGCAAGACCTGCATCAGAGCTCACCAGAGGGTTAAATTCACAAAGGATCATACAGTAAGACAGAAAGAGGAAGTATCTCCAGGTAACACACTTGATTTATAATTTCACAAAGAATGTGTGTCTGCATTGGAAAACTGTATTAGACCACCACATTTCTTGTTAAAGTGATGAATTTCAAAAATTGTATTCCTTAATCCTACTAAAYGTAAAAGGACAGATTCATTATGATATAACCCTTTGGTGCATATGAATTAGTGGAACTATGTTATTTTTCTGGTTGGTAATGGATATGTTTTAATAGTTTCCTGCCTCCCAGTCACTTATTTCAATTTCATTGCTGAAGGCTGCAACCATTTGAACCAATTCTGGTGTTTCTTTGGCTGCTCTCCATTTAAGTGGATCTCTTAAATGATCCAACTAACAAAAGAGAAAACTTTATTTTAAGCATTAGATGCGTTAGAATGTAGCTACTGAAAAGGGAGACTTTGTCATGGCTGGGGGTATGATAGCCATTTTCCTGTCAGGTTTTTCTGTCAGATATGCTGCATTGTAGTAAGAAACAGATTGGTATTTCATATGCTTTTTATGCAAAGTGTTTTAAACCAACACACATAGATTTTATCTTTCACCTGGAGTGATTGCAAGGTATTGTCTAGACTTTAGAGATCAGCTGCAGAAAATACTTCGTTATGCATTTGGCTCCTCTAGTTTTTCTAGAGGTCTACCAAATGGTTTATATGAACTTTATTGTTGTATATGCAGCAAAAGGAGATTCAGCACTCTGGTAATAAAGCCTGCTCTGTTATTGATAAAGCGTCCCAGAATTCACGTTTTAGCTAAGTGTCTTTAAAGTTTGAAATGTTTTGCCTTAAAAATTAAAGGGAAGTACGTTATGAATTGGGGTGTTTTTCCTAAGTGGGATCTATGATAATTCAAGTTGGAAGGTATCTCAGGAGATAATCTAGTCTAGCCTCCTGCTTAAAGCAGTCAGCTATGAGATCAGAACAAGTTGCTCAGGGCTTTTTCCATTTGGGCCTTGAGAACCAACAACAATGGATGTACAGTACAGCCTCTCTGAGAAATCTTGACAGTTCTCATGGTAAAAAAAGTTGTACTTTTATTCATTGAAAACCTCTTTTGTTTCAGTTTATGCCCATTGTGTCTTGTCTTTTAGTGACATTGTAGGACAATGACAAACATTCTACTGGTTCTAAGTAGTCCATTGGACTTGCATGATTTGTCTTGTAAATATAGAAATTGGTATTATAAATTATTACATAGTATTATAAATATATGTATTATAATATATATTTATTTTCACTCCACCATATCTATTCGTGTGAATTTTATATATAATGTGGGCTTTCACTTCTGTAATCTGTATTGCTCAAAGGGTAGCTTCCAGTATGATACTTTGGAGATACACACTATATTCTGTATCCCATTTTCAGATGTGGTGAATGAAAAATGAGGACTGAATGTACTTTCAGGAGAGGACAAAAGTAGTAGGTAGAAGTGTCTGAGTGTTACGCTGACCATGACTTGGTGGTAGGAATGATCTCTGTGCATTCAGGCCTCCTGCGAGTCTGCTGGTCAGTTTCAAAGAATTTTGACCGAAGGGTACAGATCTGAAAATAACTTCTTCCAGGTTTCATGAAAACAAGTAAATGAATGGGTATGGAAAAGAGACCTTATTGATCTGCATAGGAGGGTGGGCTGCAGTGTGAAGCCAGTTTTCATTACAGGCCATATAATCTCGTGAACTCAGTGTCCAACCTAACTCATAAGAAATGAGGCTTTGTTGGTTAAACTGTTTAAAGAGCAGATTTCATTTATATCATCTGGTGGTATTTCCTATGCTCTTTGGAATTCGCTCACTAGAAACTGAAGTGAGACCTCTCACCCATTTAGAATGGGGTCCCAAAGGGACGTTAGTAACTTCTGATTATTATATTCTGTATGTTTTACACTTTTGAATGCCTGTGTCTTGATATCGTCAAACCACCTTTCACCCATTTGACTGAGAAAGAAGACAGAGCGTTGAATTAAGTCAGCAATCTCCTCATTTCCATTTAAGAGAGGAACTTGCTGGTTGTGCAATGTCTTTTGCAACTGCAATGGTACTGACTACTCCTTTTGTAAATAGTTTTGTGGGGCCTTAATAAGTTATGGTAAAATAGGTTCCAGACATTTTCCATGGGAGAGGGTGTTAGCTCCATGCTTGATCAAGAGTGAGACATTGCAGTTTGAGCTTACAGTTGTTATATTCTTGATTAGGTGGCCTGATACACACTTCTAGCATCTAAGTGAGGAATATGGTAAGGAAAAACAGGAGAATGCAAATCTTTAATCATTTCAAGAGGCTGGACTGACATCTTCCTTCATTCAACAGAGGCAGTTGGTGTGACCAGTCAGCGACCTGTGTTTTGCCCTTACCACAAAAAGGAGCAGTTGAAGTTGTATTGTGAAACCTGTGACAAGTTGACCTGCCGAGACTGTCAGTTACTAGAACACAAAGAGCACAGGTATCGAAACAAAGTGTATGTTTTATGCTACTCACTTATAGGGAGATAGCTTGAAGTTGATCCTAGCTCTAGCTGTATGGAATACAGTCAGGTGAAAAAAGTGCAAAATAAAATTTTCTGCTCAGAAATGAAGCCCACAAATAAACAGAGATTGTTTCCAAAAGAGCGTGGCTGATGTGTGTGATAGTTTAGAATAAAACCTAATTCTTCCAGTTTTTAATCTGGTGACTTAAGCACAAGGCCTTTCTTTACTGTCAAGTTATTTGGATAGAATTTGTTGCTATGCAGCTCTTCAGAGAGTCCTTAGAAAGCACAGGGGCCGTGTTATGCAACTGTACACTTACGTGTAATTTCTCCATTTGTCCTTCAACAAGATGATTATATAACGGAACATTACCAAACAATTTCAGAACGGAGCAAATGGGCATTTTTTTCTGTGAAGAGCCCTTTAAAAGGAAGAGTAAACCTAAAGTTTGGCTATACTGTACTTTGAGAACACTGTTTATAACATTCAAATATTTGGGTTGCTGTTCTTTGGTCATCTCTTACTGGCCACAGAAGCTGAAAAACAGGATTATATACAACTTCTGAGTACAAGACAATAATCTTGCTGGCTAACGCTTACAGTAATGATCTGGGACAGATGTACTCTTAGGTTAAATATTAATATGCTTGCTATACCTGATGCAACCACACAAAGAACTAGTTTGCCTGACCAGGTGAACATCAATAGGTGGAGAAGTGTTGGCCGCTGTTGCTCCTTGGAATAGGCTAAACCGTGCTCTTGTAAAGTTGCAGTCTTCCTCTTCAATTCTCCTTTTCTTAGGATTTCTATCCCTTTCAGAATCTGTCACCTCTTTTTTTTCCTCAAATTGTTGATGATTTCAGTTCCTTGATTTAAAATGTTGCTGACTTCTACTGACTCAGCGATCTCTCCTCTTTCTTCTGTTTCTACATCCTTATCTTGCATGAAGTAATAGCTTACATGCACTTTCACTTACAAAGTGATGGCTACAGCACATTATTTTTTCTTTCGCTAAAATTGGGCTATGGTGATGCAGTATCCCTTCATATTTATGAAAATGATAATTCTCAAAACATAAAATAAAAATTACAGGAAATACACTATAAATTCAAATATATATAAATAAAATATATCAGCATTTGCTGACATATACTTCCATGAGGACAGTTAAATTCTGAACTTGAGCAGCATCTTTCTTCAATTAAAAGAGGTCTTCTGTAAGGCACTCTGCTTTTTAGCAAGTATATCACACCTTTTGCATGTGTAAATACTCACTGTTATGTACTACAGGTACCAGTTCATAGAAGAAGCTTTTCAAAACCAGAAAGTGATCATTGAGACGCTAATCACCAAACTGATGGAGAAGACTAAGTATATAAAATATACAGGGAAGCAGATCCAAAACAGGTATGTATCAGATTTTGAGGTTAAAACTGACACAGAGGACAACTTTATATACACTGTAATGTCTTGAAATGTTTAGATTAGTGCATTTTGTACCTCTGTCCTTTTATCCTTCCAGAAAGAGAACTTCTAAAATCATCAGTTTGCCGTAGTGGCTTTTGCCTGTTTAACGTGCTTGGTTGTGTTAGGTAACTCTTCTGCTCAGCCTGTCGACTTAATGGGCAGCAATAGCTTGGGTGCCACAAAACAACTTATGCAATAAAGACTGTAGAAAGCAGTCTTATAGTCTTCCCCACCATCAGCACACTTCTTTTCTTAGTGTACATCCCTCTTAGAAAGTGAAAGGTTATGACTCATGTTTTCATAACGCTTGTGACACATATTTGAAGATTTATGTAATACTTTTATGCTTGGGGCTTTATTCACTTGGTACTACAAATCTAGGAGAAAAATAAATCTGTAAAATGTATGCTGCAGTAGGCCTTTGTAACTGCTCCTTCAGCAGAGTTCAAAGGCAGTACCCAGGAAGGTTCAACACAGTACGGGATGCTGAGTGCAACTTGAACTCTTCCTCTCTCTTTGCCTGTCTTTGAGGATGGTGGAGATGGAAAAAAACAGCAGACACCCTTCTCTTCTTTTGCTGCATCTAAGTGGTTATTCTCCCTTGCATCTTAGCAGTAGTGGTTTTCACAATATAAGATTATGCTTTGCTGCTATGAGTTTGAGCACTATTGTTGAAATAGCTAAATTAGAAAATCTATTTATTGTTTTCATTTCTGGAATGGCATTCTACCTTAGACGGAAACTAGACTTAAACAGTTTCGATTGCCATGGACCGTTCCAGAAATATGCCAAACAAATAAAAATCAAGAATTTCAATTACAATGAGCATTTAATTTTWATCAGTGGCAGATGTCAGTAATTTTACAGACTTATGGCATTAAAAATTGCCACCAGTTAGTTAATTCTATCATAGCTCATTGGTACTTGCTCTCTTTATTTCTCCCAGTAATTTTCCTGACTATAAGTGTCTGATGGTATATGTATTAATTGGTGCATATGATCAAAAAATATTGTAGTCTCAGCAACAGAGTAGAGGGGGGGGTTTATACTGTTTGGAGGATGGGTTCGTGAGCTGAAGAACATGATTTTCTGTACTGTCTACTTACAGAATTCTTGAAGTAAATCAGAATCAAAAGCAGGTGGAACAGGATATTAAAGTTGCCATATTTACACTGATGGTAGAAATAAACAAAAAGGGAAAAGCTCTGCTGCATCAGTTGGAGGTAATTTCATTTCTATCATAAGAAACAAAAATGTCAGTCATAATATTTTTTGTGCATATTCACATTAAAATGAAATCCATTTCTAGCATTAGCCACCTGTGCATGTCCTATCGCAATTCCAAAGTGGAGAGATGTCCCACACAAGCCATTTGAGCAAGTGGGTTTTTGGGAGGGGAGGGGAGTTTGGTTTTTGGGGGGTTGTTGTTTTGTTCGTAATTACTATCTGTGTTCCCTGCTTTGTGAATTAGGGCTGTCTCTGAACCCAGTTTCTTTCTCCATGCTTTTGCAAGTCATAATTCGATGCGTCATGCGTGATTTCTCATAAATGCAGGAATCCAATAGCAAATCAAAGGAGAGAATTGTCTAGAATGGATACCTGGAAAAATATTACTTCCAACTGTGTTTTAAAAAGTGTGTGTGTTTATAAAGAGGCACATATATATATATATATGAAAATGTGTCATAAGAGAAAAATGGGAATCTGCACAGAAAGCCCTGATATCTTGGATAAATGTATACTGACTTTTCTGTTTGATAGCTGCAGTCAGGGGGCAGGGGTGCTTTTTAGAAGAGCTAAGTGAAACCACTTGATCATTGTGAATTACAAATATGAAAGCTAATGCCTGTTAACTGTAAATTGAACCCTTTGACTGGAACTGCTTTTCTACTTGCAGACTCTGGCAAAAGAGCATCGGATGAAACTTCTACAGCAGCAACAGGAAGTGGCAGGTCTCTCTAAACAGCTGGAACATGTCATGAATTTTTCCAAATGGGCAGTTTCCAGTGGAAGCAGCACAGCATTACTGTACAGCAAACGCTTGGTAAGGTTAGGAAAATAGCTCTCTCCATTTACTTGGAGACTATAGTTAAGGCAGATACGCACACACGTGCTTGTCAGTAGCACTGGGGAATTAGACTTTTTAATGACTTTCTACTAATTGGGAATATTTGTATATAATTTTTCATGGTTTTCTCTTAAACATAAAGACAGAATGTTTCTAATAATTTAGCTCTCTGGTCATGATTCTGTCCTGTTACACTACCACAGAATTGTTGTAGATCTGCAGAAGTAGGAACAACTTCTTTTCTCTGGAGTGAAAACCACAAAGCCGTGAAACGCTGAGAAAATTGTTGTGTCCTGCATCATCACTGAGGTTCTTTTCAGTACTTGTTACAGCTTCTGAGTTCAGAGAAAGATGGTATTTATATATTGTAGAGTCTGATATCCAGCATTTTAATGTAAAAATTAATGTATTGCTTTGTTCTGCCAGATTCATCTTCCATTAAAAGTCTTCAAAAATTGATAAAAATGAAGCTGAGGCTTTTGCTTGTCCATGCAAACATGAAGCTAAATATTTCAATGCTATAATGACACTTGAGATCTGAGTGCATGTGGTCTTGCTAAGCTGACTGCTCATGATGGACAGAAATCCTAAAAAACTTGACATAAAAAACAAACAAAAAGCTGACCATGATTTGTCCAGAGGTTACTAGATTGTACTAGCCTGATGATGGAAATCTGTGGCAATGTTGAGGAAAGATGCTAGATCCTTTTTTCCAATTCCTATAACTGGATAACAAAGTTTTTTCTTTATTTTCTCATTGCTTAGTTGAGAATCTGCTGGGGGGGCTTGTGGGTTTGTTTGTTTGTTTGTTTTTGGGTTTGTTGTTGCTTTTTGGTGGTGGGTGTGGGTTTTTTTGATACCCATTAAAATGCTGCAGGCTACAGCAGATAGTGGAGTATTACTTGGTTTTATCAACTTACTTCAAGTAGTTAAATTCATTTGGCCTGCCTTATACTGCCTCAGCAAGTAATATTTTTTTAATTTAATAGAGAAAAAGGGCATCAAACTGAGTCATGTTGCTTATAATTGCTTAGTGTTGCCACAAAGACTTCTGCTATGTGAGTAAGAAAACAGTTATGTTGCAGGCATCTTAATCTTATACATTATGCAGTTGAAGAAAAAGAGCATCTAGCCCATAAAGCCTCAGCAAATGAGAAGTATTTTTAAAAAGAACAGATGAGCTTTAGGCTCCTGATTTTTTGCTGAAAGTTGGTGTTATCTGGGAGTAGCTAACCTGTCTGTGGACATCTGGAAAATCTGTTCCTGAGCAATGATGCATAGAGGAGCATGTGAGACTTCTGCTCCGGCATATCCAACCACTTGAAACTAGGAGGGAGGAATGCCCAGCAAACTTAAATGCAGAGTTACAGCTAGGAGGCAATGTCTGTATTCAGGGAAATAGCACACTAAACAGTTTGTAAGAAGACATCAGTTTCCCAGCCTAGTCCTCTAGCACGAACAAAACACTGATAGTTACCCCTATTACTGACAGGAGATAACTAGTCTAAATGAGTTTACCTACAATATATGTGTGCACAATAGGAGGAATATATGGAGCAAACTATGACAAGAACTGTGTGCAACCAGTATTGGTGACAGGACAAAAGACTAGAATTTCTATAGTGTAGTATACTTGATTCTGGTAGTGTACACAGAAATCCCAGCAAATCTATATTCAAAATAGTAGTGCACTTAAATTTTCCATGGTCATTAAAAATCTTAAGTCTTGCAAAATGTTTTTTGTATCTAGTCTAAAACTGACCTCCCTAAAATTGAAAGAAAAAACTTGTAAACTGGAAGCTCTTATAAAATTCCTATGTAAAAGATAACTAGTATCATTTTAAACAGGTAAAATGATTTTGCTAAGTATGTCTCTTGAACTTTTCCAGGAAATAAGCTATTATTCAAGAAAAATAAGTGTTGAAATCTTAAGTTTTTTCTGTATTTGCTGTGTGTTATTCTAAAATTAGTGCCTGTGTTAGATATTTCTAGTGAAACAACTGCAAGAAAATATTTTCTTTCTAGGAACTAGATAAAAACTGGGCATTTGATAGAGTATTCTGCTTGTATAATGTAATCATAGTCCAGTTCTTTGAAACCAAGGCATTGGTAGAGTCTGAAAACATCTGTGTGTCGTGGTTTAACCCCAGTCAGCAACTGAGCACCACACAGCTGCTTGCTTGCCCTCTCCCCACACTCCCGCCCCTGGTAGGATGGGGGAGAGAATTGGAAGAACAAAAGTAAGAAAATTTGTGGGTTGAGATAAGAACAGTTTAATACTTGAAATAAAATCGAACAACAACAATAATAATGATAAATTGTAATGAAAAGTAAAACAACGAGAGAGAGAGAGAGAGGGAGAAAGAGAGGGGGGAACAAAACCCAGGGAAAAAAAACAGGTGATGCAGCCGCTCAGCACCCACTGACCGATGCCCAGCCAGTCCCTGAGCAGTGATCGCTGCCCCCTGGTTTATATACTGAGCATGATGCCATATGGTATGGAACACCCCTTTAGCCAGTTGGGTTAGCTGTCCTGGCTGTGCTCCCTCCCAGCTTCTTGTGCACCTGGCAGAGCATGGGAAGCTGAAAAGTCCTTGACTAGTATAAGCAGTACTTAACACACTGATGTTTTATTTGTTGCTATCAACATTATTCTCATACTAAATCCAAAACACAGCAGTATACCAGCTACTCTGAAGAACATTATCCYAGCCGAAACCAGGACACTGTGAATCTGAGAATTTTCAAAGACAAAGTTTATAAAATCTGTTCTTTGGCTCTCTGAAGAAAACTTGAGTTTATTACAAAGGAAAATCCCCTGTGATGATACTTGTTGCCAAAAGGATGGGAAACTTTTCTTTGAAGAAAAATGAATGGGCTAACATAGGTTTGGGGGGGAAAAAAACCAACAATGGTTATGTGAATCTGTACTTCACTTGCAGGTARTTTAAGTCATTGAATGTAATGACCAAGTTTGTGGAAGGATATGTATTTCTACAGGGGAGAAGAATTAATTTTTTTTAGGCTGTGGTTGATTGATTTTTAAAACTACTTTAGGAATAAGGGAAAGATGTTAAGAATACCTCTTCCATTTGTATCTTGGACAAATTTCTCTATCTTTCACCTCAGTTCTCTAGGGGCTTGTTCAGGGTTTTGTTGTTGTTTTGGGTTTTTTTTTTGGGGGGGGTGTGGGGTGGGTGGTTGGTTTTTTTTTTAAAGACTTTTTGTGTTGTTCAGATACTTGGCTCTGGCCCCAGAGAAAAAAATTTTGTTTTGTTCCTGTTCTAGATTACATATCGACTACGGTATCTTCTCCGAGCAAGGTGTGATGCTTCACCAGTGACTAACAATACCATCCAGTTTCACTGTGATCCTAGCTTCTGGGCTCAAAATATTTTCAATCTAGGTATGATAAAGTTTTATTAGCCCTTAGG
The DNA here is from genome assembly GCA_030449065.1 of Oceanodroma leucorhoa. Classification (NCBI taxonomy): domain Eukaryota; kingdom Metazoa; phylum Chordata; class Aves; order Procellariiformes; genus Oceanodroma; species Oceanodroma leucorhoa. The sequence goes on along the minus strand of JASVER010000006.1, from coordinate 2,422,197 downwards.
TGTCTTGATCCTATTTTGAAAGCAGCTTTCTTTCTGTGAAGATAAATAGCCTCCGCACTATTAATTTCCTGGTTTACTTTGTTAGATTTATTTCCTTACCTGTAGAAGACATTTAAAGTGTGTTGTATGGGAAAAAGTATTATTTACGAATACTTATGATAAAGTATTAACAAACTTACCTTGCTTGAATGGTACATGGGATGGTGAAAATAGCAGCTTTCAGTTTCCTGGGCAATACGCATGCCTTCTGGTTTCTGAAACAAGGAACACAGTCTATAACCCTACTTAACATCCTAAGAAAGGATTCCAGAAGTCAGTCTCATTCTGCATCTTCCAGCCCTTTCTTCTACTTCAGTTCCATCTTCCCAAGCTGAAACCCATAGCAGCAGGATAATATGTTCAAGAACCCCCATTCGCACCCTTGTTGTGCTGAACAATAAGCCTTGGAGAACTGAGATGAAGAGAAGGGGGGAATGCCAAAGAAAAACAGAAGAACAGGGAAGAGAACACTACTTTTTGACAGTTGTCTGGCTTTTAGATTCTTTCCTGAAGTTGTGGGGTGGAAGTCAGAAGAAAGCATGTTTTTAACAGAGTTGCAAATGTATTTCATCTTCATTAGCCTAATAGATTTTGATCTGGTCTCCAAACTGGTCTTTACATTTTTTCTTCAGCTATAAGTTGCTAGGGTTTTATGATACTGGTGAATCCCAGAACCTGGAAGCTTTGCAGGTAGCCTGCTTGTGTGATTGCCTGAAAGCCTGAGTTTAGTGGAGATAAGCATCCTAGGAACTCATCAGCTTAGGAGCAGGAATTAAAGCTTAGAGGTCTTTTTAGGATTTTGACTGCTGTCATGCTTCCTTTCTCTCTCCATTGTTAGCTTGATGGGCATTTTTTGTTTTTCTGTCACGTGCAGAATGCTTTGCGAGATACCTGTGGGACCTTTTCTGCCTTTCATCAGAAAGTGCAGTCAGCTCTATAAATGCACAGAGAGGTGCAAATGTATGTTTCTCTACAAAGGCAGAGAAAGAAAGTGTTATGGCAGTGCTTTATGGCGAACAAGCTCCTTTCCCCACATACCAGGAAATTGGATGGTAGCAGGGAAATTCTCCAAGTTCCTTCTTTGTAAATAATTTTATTGGGAAAGAAGTTGAAAGTGAATCTCTTGTTTCCAGAAACAAACTGTCAAGCTGTGTGGTGTTAACTGTGAACTGCTGCTAAACTGTTAAGAGGGGGCTTTTCTTGTGTTCAGTTTTGGGGCTTGTTTTTGTTATTTGTTTATGAGCCATTGAACTGCTGAAATATGTTCCCTTAAAGTATGAAAAGTGCTACAATAGAAATGGCACCTGTATAGATCAGCATAGGAGTTCTTGTAACACATTATCTATTTAAGTGATAGATAAAACCAGATCACGTTTATCTATCTCTTTTCAGAAACCGCAACCTTTAGGCTGTTACGTTTATGATCAGACATGTTCAATTTCTGTGGATAAACCAGATTTAAGAACCAGTGATGGAAAAATAAAATAAAGTCTAAGTAAAGAAATAAGTTACTCTGGGAATGGCTTGAATTCTAGTCAGGCTGCATGTTGCTGACAGTGTGATAGCATCTGAACACTAACAGGATAGCTCTCTTATTTCAGAGATTTCAGAATGTATTTAAGAAAATAAAATACAATATTTAAAGTGTTTTAATTCCACAAATTGTATGATAACCCATGGTCTTCTAGTATGATGGAAGGGAATCATTCTCTGTAGTACCTTTGGGTAAGTAGCTTTATACCACAGATGTTAAGTCTGGAAAGACTTCTGAAGATGTAATTAGATTTGGAGAGAACAGAACAAAAGTGGGGTGTGGGTTTGACAGTTGATTGTAGTACAGTCAATACCATTCTTTGTCAAGGTAATTCCTTTTCTAGACAAAGAAAATAAAAGTAATCTTTTTTGACTGTAGTGAAATATTTCATACAGCTGCATTTGGGAAACAGTATTATTCATCTGCATTTTTCTCTGCTCACTTTATGGGAAACATTCACTAAACCTGTTACAGGCTTAATAAAGGGTATTAGGCAATAGATTGGTAGGGTTTTTCCATTTTGYTTAGCATATTTAATATTTTTGTTAATGACTGATGTGGTAAAATCATAATTAAAATGTATGCAACACCAAAATTACCAAGTGTCAATATGAAAATAGTATTGTTGATGTCAGCTTTCTGCCCTGCTCTGCACTACAGTATGTTGGCTGGCCTAGACTCCCTCTGTGTCAGTGTCTAGATAGGGGACTAGAATGATACTACGTGCATAGCTTCTTAGCTCTTGGGATGAAAAAGAGGAATAAAAAAATGCAAGAAGTTTCCTCCTCCTTCAGATAATCTACCCCAAAATGAGCCAGGCGAGACTGCACAGGATCCAGAGACTGATGGATATGAGGAGAGAAGTGACAGAGGGTGATTTCAAGTTCTGCTGTAACAGGGATTGTCAAACTGTCATGTGGTGTACCCACCTCATGATGTGAACTTTCCTGGGACGCAGCCCTAAATCTCTGAGAGAGAAGGGAGTATGAGGTGTCTATCCCTCACTTGTATTGAAAAGCTGTTGTGCAACCTTCCACAGATCATTGGAATTTTTTAACTCAGTCTTGGACCATAACTTTCCCTACTTCATTCTGTTTTAAACAAAGAAAGTGTCTTTGTCTTTTCCTGTACATACAGTGTGCTATTCCCTTGAATCAAATCAAACTCTATTCGGGTTGGAATTCATCTTTCTCGGACGAGGTAGCCAGAATTTTACATGAGASTTTCATGTAATCACACTATATATCGCTTCAGATAAAATCTCTCACTCAGCCTTAGTGTCTAAAAGTTAACCTGTCTAGTCAAATTTCCTTCTGAGTCAGTGGAGAGAGATAAAACATCTCCTGGAGGTGCCATCACATCCTAAAATTGGTGATGTATAGCAACTGGGAGTATCATTTGAGTATTCCATGATGTTGACTCAGAGGCCAGAAAGGATCACAATACCTTTAAGTATTATGATACAGTTAGATTTTTTTATCAGACGATTGGATCAGGATGCTCTTTCCTATTAAAACTTTGCTCCCTTGCTCTTCTGGGGAGGCCAGGACACCTTCCTAGGAGAGTCCACCGTATAGAGGAGGCTGCAGCACAAGACAGTTTGCTAGTTTTTCCTTTTCTGCATTATAAAATGCGAACATTTTATTGCATGGAAACAAACAAAATAAATGGAGTCCTCTGTCTCACGTTTATCCATTATTTACATTACAATAATGAATGATGACCTCATGGTATAAAATGAACTAATTGTGAAAAATAGCATTTCTGCTAGCTGCAATATTTTGGTATTAATTTTATTTATTTTGTTTAAACCAGGTTCTTTGGTAATTGAAGATAAAGAAACGCCACCACATATGCCCAAGAGCCCTGTCACAGAAACAAACTTACAGCCACCAGGCAGCTTACCTTCAAACCAGCTGTCGAAGTTCCCAACGCAGATAAGCTTAGCTCAGCTCCGACTCCAGCACATGCAGCAACAGGTCATGGCTCAGAGACAGCAAGCTCAACGCAAAGCAGGTCCAGTCAGTTTACCAAATCCAAGAATGCCAGGAGCCATGCAGCAGCCTCCTGCTTCTCATCAGGTAAGTTATGACTATTTCCAGAGAAGACTCTCTTTTTTTTTTTTTCAATGGCACTAAAGGAGAAAGTAAAGAAAGATAAGGAAAAAGAATGAAATTATGTCTAGATACATAACTTCAGATGGCTTCATCTTTAGCACATGGCTATGTAAATGGGTTAGGGAACATTTTCTTTACTGAGAATTGAATGAGCATTTTAAACATGTCTGGCAGAATGTGTGGTAGCACTCAGCCTATTTTTATTCAGAAAAAAAAATCATGTGGTATCCAGCCATATATAGTGCTGAGCCTACATATTTTGTATTTTTGTCAAATGATTAAAAAGTTAATCTGTCATTAATTTTTTTCCAAGACTTTTTTGCATAGAACTGTGATTCTCTCATATAACTTTCAAAGTTGGAAATACTCTCACTGTCTCTTGTGATGTATCTGTATTTATTATATCAGAATAATTGAAATCCATCTACTAGGTTTTGTTTTTAACATTGAAAATTAATGTGTTGTGTGATCATGCAGATAAATGGTGTGATAACTATTTGTTTGCATCTAATTTGTTAAGAGTTTCAGAAGTTTAAAAGGGCTACTCAGTAAAAATTTCTGGAACATTGGATAGATACCAGCTAACTTGCAGAATTGTTTGTTTGTTTGTTTTCATGCAGGCACCTCCACGCTTGATTCATTTTCAGAATCATAGCCCCAAGTCCAATGGTTCAGCTCTTCCTGCACAACAGATGAGATTTCCCCAAAATCAGAACCTACAAAGACAAGCAATAAAGCCTAACCCATTGCAGATGGCATTCTTGGCACAGCAAGCTATAAAACAGGTAGAGTTTCTTTCCCTTTTCACTCGCCATGTCGAAATAAAACATCAGATGTGCTTTATATCATTGTCGTGGTTTAACCCCAGCTGGTAACTAAGTACCACACYGCCGCTCGCTCACTCCCCACCCCCGTAATAATAATAATAATAATAAGTAGTAGTAGTAGTAGTAGTAGTAATGAAAAGGAAGATAACAAAAAGAGAGAGAAATAAAACCCAAGAAAAAGAAGTGATGCAAATGAAAAACAATTGCTTACCACCAACCAACCGATGCCCAGCCAATCCCCGAGCAGCAGCCCCCCGGCCAGCTTTCTACTAGTTTATATACTGAGCATGACATCATATGGTATGGAATAGTTGGCCAGTTTGGGTCAGCTGTCCTGGCTGTGCCCCCTCCCAGCTTCTTGTGTATCTCCAGCCTTCTTGGTCGGTARAGCACGAGAAGCTGAAAAGGCCTTGATTCTGTGTAAGCACTGCTCAGCAATGATGAAAACATCTCTATATTATCAACGCTGTTTTCAGCACAAATCCAAAACATAGCCTCATACCAGCTACTACGAACAAAATTAACTCTATCCCAGCCAAAACCAGCACAAACATCTTACTTTTATATTATTTTTTCAGTTAGAACAGAGAGTGCATTTTTCTCTATGATAAGATACGCACAGTTTTCTTAATGAGATGACTGTCAAGTTTCTTTCGTTTTGACAGTTCTAAGCAGCTGAAGCATTACAGAAGTGAGCCTCTGAGTGTGCTATGTAGGTGTTTCATTCTCGTTTGCTGTTATTGTGATATCTGTCCACTTATGCAAAACTTAACACGGCCATGGTCTGCACCCTACAATCAGTGAATAGACAAAATAGAAAATCCCACTATTTAGCTTGACGTTAGTGACTTCACTAGGAACCAGGTAAAAGCTTGGCTAAAAAGSTATAGCTGCCACCATTCTCCAGAGTATGCCAAATCTGAACTTCTACAGATGAGGAGAGAAAAGAAAGTCCACAATTGTGGGACTCTGCTGAGTAAGACTGATCAATACCCAACTAATCAGCAGTTGAACTAGGGCAGAAGCAAACACTTCAGATGTTTTCTGGATATTCAGGAAGGCAAATCTTTCTTAAAAAGCATATTAGCACATGGGTTGTTAGGTATGTAGAAGGAAAGAGAAAATCATGTCACTAGAGGTAAGCAGGGAAGAATCAAATAAATCTGACCTGCGACCTGCGAAGCAGAGTAATATCATTCCTGATTGCAATGCTTATGATGTCAGAGAACTAATTCCAACTAAATTGAAGAGAGCTGTACAATATCCAAGAGAACCTGTAGTAACAAAAACTAAGTCACTTCTATTCTGTGCTTCTGAAAAGAAGATTGGCCTGTCTGCAAGCCTTTCTTTCAAGTATTTTCATTATCTAGTAATGTCTTTCTGAAACTAGCAACCAGTAAATAGAATGACTGACTAAAAAGGAATTGAGCAGAGTCAAGTTTTGCCTACGGTTGCCATGAAATTCCATTAAAGTAATTGAAAACTGCATATGTCTAAATGAGAAAGAAATTTAGTCTGACTGTACTGTGCACTTCATATCATGGTGTTAAGCTTATATGTGGGTGGAGATCCAGTCAGCATTTCAAATTCTTAATCACTTTAAGTTGTTAAGGGAAGCACAACATCAAAGACTTGATGGCGTCCAAGTGATGCTACAGCTATTTACTTAATAAAGCACTGGAGCAGTTGTGCATTCAGCCTATTATCTGTAATGCTTTTATTTCACTAAAACTGTTACATTCCTCCCACAACACTGTCAATGCAGCATGAAATATTAATAGATACTTAACATGGAGATACAGCTTTGAATTTAAGAATTCACATTCATTTCTTCTATTCATAGTTTTCAACTACTTCTCATCTTCCCTTGTCTTGTAAGATTAGTTCTTGACATTGGATAACTTCAGAGTAAATCAGGATTTTATGTTTGAATTCAGCTTACTGAACTAAGTTGCTTGTTTAACTGATGAGTTAGAACCAGTATATGCAGTAGATGTGATCTACAGATGCAAAAAATGATGCTGAATTGTGGATTATTGTATTTTCTTTTTAGTGGCAGATCGGTAGTGGACAAACTTCAACTGCCGTTTCAACTGCAAGCAGCACAACATCTACTCCATCCAGCCCTACAGTCACTAGTGCTGCAGGATGTGATGGGAAGACATATGGTCCCCCTGTGATAGATTTGAGTTCTCCAGTGGGTAGCTCCTACAATCTACCATCTCTTCCTGATGTAAGTGTAACATAAGAGCAATGTTTTATGGATTCTATTTTGAAGTAAGTCTTAATGTTTGTGAAAAGCAGAAACTTTTTAGACTGAAATTCTTCCTCTGTTTGTCAAAATGAGACAGTTCCAGAAAACAACAATGCAGGATTGCCTACATGTTGCTGGCAATATTCAGAACTGTTCCAGGAGACAGCTGTTAGGACAACTAAGAAAAATAACATTGCAAGTTGTAATCGTAATTGGACTTGTTTATTTGGATGCTGCATATTTTTCCCTCATCCCCCATTACGATAYTAACAAAAATGAGTTAGCATAGCTTTCGTTTACCAGTGTCCATTGATAGCACTGGGTTTCTGATGGTATTTCTGGTAAATTTTTTAACATTTTTTTAATGTATGTTGAACTCATTGAAAGGGCTCTCTTAGGTAGGTATTAACTGTTGATATACTGAATATACTCCTTATATCTTTTCCTTTTGGTACTTCTTTTCTTCATATATCCTCTAGCATGCCTATGAGCAGGTGATAGAAGGAGCATCATAAGATCATCTTCTCTTAAGCTTCTAAACTTCTCTTTCATAGTTTCTTCTGATCGGTACGTGTTTGTCAGAGGTCCACGTTAGAGCTGTTGAGTTTTAGTCAGTTGACTTTATTCTTTCGATTAACTGCCGAGCCTATTTTTGTGGTCTAAGGTTTGTAGATATCTGAAATGTCATGGTTTTCTAGTCATAACTTGCCGTTACTCCCTGTTTCTCCCACCTGTCTTTTGTTCTCAGCAATAAACTCTCAGATAAAAGTGTTCTATTTTTTAAATAGGGTACATAGAGTACAGAATCACAGTATCTGTCAGGTTTAAAAGGTGAACTACACAACACAATCATAAAACTACTGAGTCTGTGAGACATTTTAGCATACTGATTTTTGTGCAGAGTATTATTATGAACTCTTCTACTTGTATATGGTGAAGTTTATGCTATTAAGATACACGGCCCGAATCACTGTAAATATGCTGACCTAGCAGAGACTTCTGCATCCACTTCAGATAAGTCTAGCTTCTAAATAGAAATTTCAGTGGTCGATGCAGTTGGTACCAGTGGATTTGTGAGGTGTCTGGACAATTGAGAAAACTGATACTAAGGTGACCTATTTTCTTATCAAACATGATCTTTTGTATTGCAAAAGACCAAACATTTCAAAAGGTCATTTCTCTTTATCAAACCAGAATGTGTAATTTTTACAGAAATTTAGAATCGTGAATTGGGAGCCCCTAAAACAGAGTTCGGTTGTCTGGCCTGGGCTGTGGGTGGAATGAACAAGTGTTGGTTTGCTGTTTGCATTTTGGGTCAATATGCATAGCCCCTTCCCAGAAGGTATGTGGGAGAGATGGAATTGAGTATCCTTTGAGGTTCTTCCAGTCCTGTTAAACACTAGTGGATTAATGGGTAGTTTGTGTATTGCTTATTATCTTTTTTAGAGTATATAACTTGAGCATGTCAAAAGAAGGTATGGAGATAAAAATTCATCTCTTACTTCAATGTGTGAAAGCTACCTGTGATGTAAGCCTTCTCGATAGCTGATGGAGAAAAACTGGCGCTTACAGAATCATCTGATCTTAAAATTAAGCACTGTCTGGATTTGGCCATTTCTTTTCTTTTTAGAGAAAGCAAGATGACCTGTTTTAAAGTAACCACCTCACTTTTTGGATGGCTAAAGTTAGGTGAAATGCATTTTGGTCTTCACCTTCAAAATAACAGTATGGCAGAGGCATGGGGTGTTTTTTAGTTGTTGTTTTTTGGGGGGATTTGTTGTGGGTTCTTTTTTCCCCTCCCAACACTAACTGCTTCCCCTCTCTTCCCCACCTTTTAGATTGATTGTTCAGGAAACATCACACTGGATAATGTTGTAAGGAAGGATGGCACTGCAGAGCAGAATCAGCCAAAACCCCCTTCGAACAGAACTGTGCAGTCACCAAATTCATCAGTACCATCACCAGGCCTCTCAGGTAATTGGAATGTGGTGCAATTTTCTGTTAAAGTGGTGTAATGGAAAAATCTAATGTGACACTGTTAACACTGATATAAGAATTAGTTACTTCTATTTTATATCAAAGATGAGAAATATGAAAATGAAGGCAAAGTTGTAGAAACTCTAGTAGGAGGTAAAGTTGAGACAATATTTTAGCATTGTCAACAAAGGTAAGTGGCCAGATCTTAAAAACATGGAAGGAAAAACATAATAGATTTTAGCAAATTCCATAGAAATACATAGAAAAATGTCACTCTTAGGGGTACAYCAAATTAAAACCTAGAAGCTGTGGTAGGAGGTAAGTATTGGAAAAAGCAAGACAGGATGTAACAGAAGGCAGCGGCTACAAATGTGGTGACTTGGGAAGTTCAATTTGGATATTAGAAAATCTTTTTCACTAGAAGGGCAGTGTAGCACTGACAGAGGTTGGCCAGAGAGGTTATTGTTACGGGTAGCTAAATGTGGTGGACTTCAAGAACTTGAAGGGGATTCCTGTCACCATGCGTGGTGGCCATCAGCAGCCGCTCCTTACTCCCGTTTCCCAGTCTGGCCTGGAGTGAGGCAATGTGAGCATGAACTCCCAGTAATTCCCACTTGTGCAACATTTGTGCACTTGCACGGTGTTCATGCCATTGGGCAGATTAGCTGAGACAGGTGGACCATGCATTTGCAGACAGCACAGACAGCCCACTCTGGTTTCTCAGGACCGATTCTCAGGAAAAATGTCCTTCACAAGTCTTTCGTCTCTCTGGTCCCCAGACCTTTGGTCTCTCTCATATCTGGCCCCCAGACCTCTTCCTGCTCGCCAGCTCATCTGGCTTAAAGTTTCCTAGCAGATCACCTGAGAGATCTGCTAGAATTTAATAAGGTAAAACAAAACGAACAGCAGTGATCAAGTGGAGGGGTCAGCCAGGCAAAGGTACTGACCCATCAGCCTACTTACATGCAGTGGGCCCCTTTTTAGTCCTCTCCTTCCCTCTATTATGCTTCTCATCCTCTCATGAATTTGTATTAAATGAGATATGGGTTAAATAAATGACACTGCAGGAGAAATTTTCCCCAAAACCTGTGTACTTCTCTGAGTCACATCTCAGACTTGGCACAGACCTGTGTTTTGTTCTAATCTGATTCTTCTATCCTAGGAGGAGTCAGTGTGACAAACATACACCCTCCAATTCGTTCACCCAGTGCCTCCAGTGTTGGGAGCAGAGAGAGGTAAGGAAAGAGTGGGAGAGAAGAAAATGTAACTTCCACCTCCATAGAACATGCCTCAGTCTCTTCCCTTATTAATGCATATAGAAGTCAATTTGTCTCTTCTCCTCTGTTAACAGGACAGGCCTGATGGTTATTACAGCACTCTTTGCATTCTGAAAGTAGTAATTTCATTTGTAATGTATTAATAGCACATCTAAAAATGTATTAACTCTGGCTAGGTTGGTATTACTAAAAGAATGCCAATTCTAAAATAGGTTTTAAATTCAGAAAAATCAGCTGAAGGAAAAAGTTGCATATTAAAATCCTCATGAAACTATAAATGACTTTAGATTTAAGGAACTGATGTTACAAAGAGGGTTATTAAGGATTTTCTCCCATAATACAGTTAGTTAAGTGAGCACTAGATATCTACTGAGAGTCTACACAAATGTTTTTATCCCTTAGTGATGGAATATTAATGAACAAATAGATTTACACAATGTTGTTTGAAGAGTGCAGATCCATTAATGTGTTCCAATAAATTAGAGCATACATCTGACATGAGATTAATTTTTCATGCACAGAAAAATCAGATGACATTCATCCTACTTGAATTGGAAATGCAGATACTTTTTAATATAGAATACCTTTTACTCTATTCCATTTACGTGGCAAATTCTGTGAAAGGCTTCTATGAACTGTTTAAATGTTTGTCTACAGAGTCTTTTACTTGCATTTAAAAAAATGTGATTCTATCTGCTGCTGCTTGAATTCATTTTGTTAGATTTAAAATTCTTCATTATTATTAAAAAAAAAATAAGCTGGTATTTTTGAGTGTGGTTGTCCGTTCTCTTCCTATTACGACTAAACACATGAAAAAAGACAGATCTAGTTCTAAAAGTAGGAGCTCAGTTTTGGTAGAGCTGCAAGTCTGTAAGAAACTCTTCCAAAATAATGTAAATATGTGTTTTATCTGGCTTATTTGCTTGTGTGGTTTACAATGATCAGTTCAGTGCTGGAGAAACACTGGCCTTCCCCAAAGTACAGCTGCATCCCCTCCAAAGTGGGATAATATTCAGTGGAAGTGCTTTTTTGAGTATGGCCTGAAAGAAATGGAGATTATTTGCAAATCTTGCACTAATGGGAAGTCAAACCATGAGTAATTCTCTGGTTCTGGAACTGCACCATTAAAATTTTCCCTTTCTGTAGTGCCTTTTCAATATACATCAAAGGAAGTAAACTTGGATGTTGTATTCTATAAAAGTAATACTGTAGTGCTCAGGATTCAAAGCAGCAAAACGGATTAGCATCCTGAGGTCTCGGAAAGCGTCAGTGTACAAAAGGAGTCCAGTTCTGATTCTTAATTTTCTTTTTTTCTTACTTCTTTCTGTCATTTACAGTTCTGGCTCCTCCAGCAGGCCACCAGGAGCTGATTCTACACATAAAGTCCCGGTTGTTATGTTGGAGCCGATCAGAATTAAACAGGAGTCAAGTACACCAAATGAGAACTTAGATTTCCCAATTGTTATAGTGAAGCAAGAAACAGATGAGGAATCCCGGCCTCGGAATGTAATACTAAGTTACAAAGATCTCCTTTCTCTTTGGTGGAGGGTATTTTGCATTTATGGGGAATAAAATAATTTACTAATATTCTGTTGGGGACTTTTTCAGGAGAAAACGAAAAAGCTAAATAAAAGGAAGAGGTGAAATTCAAAATCAAACTAACTCTACTGCCAATTCAATTCATTAACTGGTGCGATCAGACTGCTTTTATCCATTGAAAACCTGGGAAAGCAGGAAATAGCCTGCAAACATCAGATTTTCATGTGGTGTTAGGAAGTGTTTCTAATCATAGTGCAGTAATATACATAAATAAGGTTGCTAGACTTTTGGGGCATCAAAGATCAGTTTTATTTTTTATTAGTGGAGCAGTGAGCAGTAAAWAGCCTTTCATAGCTGATTTCTTGTGTTTAGTTGCCTGATGCTATAGTATGATAGTAATTTTTACATGCATGTTGCATGCGTGTATGGCTGCCTGCATATAAATTCGTTATTCTGGTCAGTTTACTTGTTGTTAGGGTCAGGTAAATTCACATCAATATTGTAATCTGGCTTCCTTTGTTTCTTCTTACAGGCCACCTTTTCAAGAAGCATACTTACTTCATTGCTCTTAGATAGCAATCATAATTCCGCTTCTGATGAAGCTGTCTTAAGAACAGACGCACCGGACAGCACAGATGATCAACCAGGGGTACTGCAGGAGAACACATCCAGTGGGAAGACAGGATGGATAGGCCCCCCCCACATTGGGGAAGGCAGAAAAGAGGATGATCCCAATGAAGATTGGTGTGCAGTATGTCAAAATGGAGGGGAGCTCCTTTGCTGTGAGAAGTGTCCCAAAGTATTCCATCTTTCTTGTCATGTCCCTACATTGATGAGCTTTCCAAGGTAATTATGACCCCTTCAATTCCATCTAAACTTGCATTAAAATACATAAGCTTTGTATTGTGAAACCCAGTACAAGAAGTTTCAGCCTTGAAGGAAGCAGTGTCTTCTTTGAAGTCTTGCATCCAGAAGTTTTATTAATTGGTGAAAATGGGAATTTGCATTGAAACTCCAGTTTAACTTTACAGATTTGCAGCCACAATAATAAAACTCTTCACTTACTTGACAATTAAGCAAGATCACTTACATCTAGGGCATCTGTTATTAAAATTGGGCCACAGAATTACCGATCTGTCATAAAATGTTTTAAGGATGACGTAAAAGATTTACATTTCTTTAATAATAACAAAAAACTCAAAGAAAAATCTAAGCTAATATAGTTAAATATATTATTTACTATAGTGCTAAACACGGCTACACTCCAATCATGGGATGTAGCAACTGACATCTTCTGGTAACATCTCGTTCAATGTTGAAACAAGCAGTAGGCTTTATTGATTGGCTGTTACAAAACAACTACTCAGTTTCTTGTGTTTCAAAATACAGTCTTAAATAGGTTGTTGTTATAAGCATTACTGGCATTTGCTTCTGGAATTAGTGTCTTTGATTAAAATAAATGGCATCTTGCAATGTTCCAACTTGGAAATGCCATGCAATAAGCTTATTAGTATTAAAGGATAAAAACATCTGTCATAACATGTTCATTGTTTAATGCTTTTATAAATATTAGGTTTTCTTATTAAATATCAGCACAGTTTTCTGGTGTAAAACATTTGGATAGCAACTTAGTTTAGTACATTGATCATCTCTGTGCTAGTCTGAACAAGCATACTTCTGCAAGCTTATCTACTCTTTTAAATGTTACTAGAAATGGCACATAAAAATGTTTCTTTTACCTTTTGAAACTTGAAATTAGTTTGGTTTTTTTTAAATAAAATGATGCTACATTATAGCTTTGTGCCATAAGCAAAACCCAGTAAAGTTCCAGTAAGCACTTCAACTAATAAACATTTGTGCTTTTCTGGAAGGAAAAAAAAAAAATCTTTAAGCAGGTAGAGAAGTAGGTATTTACAAGGCTTTGTTTCTATTAAAATTAAAGCTTCAAGAATAAGTCTTTAAAATGTCTCTTTTTTACTGGATCATTCTGTGGAAACTGAGATGATGATGTCTGGGGGCAAGGGAGCCAAAAACAACTTTTCTGACAAGTGTTCAGATCTGTAAAGGTGCATATTAATACAAGTGCACTGTGTTCCAGGACTTCAGAACTACGGTTAGCTTAATTTCCCTCCTGGCTTCAGATGTATCAGGTTTTTGTTCTCATCTTTGTGGGTTTTGGTGTTTGGTTTTTTTTGGTGGTTGTTGTTTTTTTTGGTTTTGTTTTTTTTTGTTTTTTTTGGTTTTTTTTTTCAGTTGTAACAGTCTGCTTACCAAACTTTGATCTCTTAGAATTAGGTCCTTCAAACACACAAAATAATTCCTTTATTATTATGTCAGCAGTGTCAGCCTACTTTTTTCATGGTTGCTTTTTGTTCTTGCTGCAGGTGGGTAGAACAATTTCCCCTATAGATTCACAGATCACTGCATTTTTTTTCCTTCACTCCAATCCACCACACTCTTCCTGATTCTTGGATATTTAAATGCATCATTCCGCCATCTTTCATGTGTTTCCTCTTTTCTTGTATCACAAGATCTTTAGATCATGACCTGTATCTATTTTTGTGTATCATTTACCACATAATTTCTCTGATGCTAGTCCAGGCACAGAGGTGACACTGTCATATAAATAACTCCGTCAAGTTAAGACAGTAGAAGGTAAAAGTGTCTTTGAAGAAAAATGCTCATTATTCACTATTGTATGCTACAACTACCAGATGGTGGAAATCTTTGGATTACTCTGAATAAAAACCAGTAAGATTTCTTTTTTAACTTGGAAAGTCTTATGCCTTACTATCAAAATGAATTAAAAGGTGCTGCAGAAACAATTTCCCATTTACAAAGATATTATTATTTTAACATACCTCTGAGTAAATACACGCAGTTAGATCTCACAACTGGTCATTGCCAAATTCCGTCTACTATGTAAGTAGTACAATTCAGCCCTCTTGTGGTTATCTGCAAGCATGCAAGTTTCTTCGTTTGTGGTGAACTGTATTAAAAACATAGATTCTTTATAGGTTTTTCAAAACTTTGAGGTTCACAAATTGTATTAGAGAATCAGTGAACATAGCTTGCAGAACTAATTTTGTCATAATCTTATACTGTCATATAAATCTAAAGGGTTTTCCTAAACCAACTGATAAAATCGGGAACATATGAAAGTTTTAGGGAGTGAAGAATTTCCAGTTTTCCAAAAAATCTTGTCTAGGGTAATCTATATAGAGTAGTAATATGGTGTTGATCAGGCTTGTAGAGAGAATATAGAGTTCTTGCCATATAACACTAACACTTTTCCTTCTGTTTGGCTTATACGATTCCTTCAGTCTCTCTGTAGTTAGGAAACAGAACTCTTAATAGTGCTTTGCTTGAATCCTGTGAGCTCAAGTGAAAAATTTCAGTACTAACAAAGGTAGACACCATTCATCTATTATGACAAACCATTTTTCTGTCATGACACYGTTAATGACACCAGTGCCATTAAAAAGGAAACAAAGTTGTAATAAAGCATTTTTACCAGCAGTCTCTGCCTTTTGTAGTGTTTAAAAAACCACCACCACCAAAACAACACACGATGCAGAAAGAAACACCCCACAAATGAGGAACTTATCCAGAAATATGTGGAAAGCCTTTTGTCAGGAGTGTGATACATCACTGATGTCAATGTGTCCGTTTGTCTTCTGTAGTGGAGAGTGGATTTGTACATTCTGTCGGGATTTGTCCAAGCCAGAAGTTGAATATGACTGTGATAAACCTGCTCACAGCTCTGAAAAAAGAAAATTGGAAGACGCTGTGGGTTTGACGCCAATAGACCGTAGGGTAAGGCTAAAATGAGTACTGTCTTGCTGCTTCTTGTATTCTGAAATGTATGCATCTTTTAAAACCTGGTGGTAAAAAAGGAGAATTAACTTTTTAAATAGGCTCTGAGATCACAGCAGCCTTCATGTAAACATGCTGAACAGCACATTCTGAAAGTCTGAGAAGTCGTCGTGATCTGATGCTGTGAACTGGGACTGTGTTCTAGGAATTACCAAGTGCTGTTTCTAACAGAGCTCTCGTACACAGTGACCTTGCATTGAGAATTTTTTCCTTTGTTTGTGCTTTCCAAATTAGGCATAGATTGACATTATCAACTAATGGTTTTAGTCTTTAAAGCACTTTGTCAAAAATTAAGGTGGTTCTTTCACAATGAAGGTATGCAGAGATGCGATACTTATCCTGCAGAGATTAACACAAGTCTCTGGGAATAACTGCTATCCTTTTGCAGGTTTGAATGTTCTGGTGGAAAAGCTACAAAGCAAGCAGTGGGTTTCCAACTTCTGTTTTTCCCTTAAACCTCAGAGCTAAAAGAAAAAAATTGTGCCTTTGAGCAGACAGTTGAACTGCTTGACAGAATCTTTTGGATTCTTGGGGTTTGGGGTTTTTTTTGCCTTTTTTGATTTTTTTCCTGATTTCTTCGTAGTTGTTTTATTATTATTTAAAACTTTTGTTAAGCAATTTTGAACTTTATTGAAAACTTTCAGCAATGTTTTACTTGGTTTCAGTTGGCAACCTGTGTAAATACACTGAAATTAGTATTTTATTTGGGGTCTTAGTCTACCTGTAGAACCATTATTTACATGTGCTGCTATCTAAAAGGAAAAAAAGCTAGCTGTGTTTGTATTTTGCTTTAAATGTAAGTTATAAAAATGTAAGTTACAAATCCTGTAAATATTCTGATAAAGGATCAGCAAGCATAAAATCACACAAAAGTATTTTTAAAATCTCTTTCAAGGCTTAAGATCCAGTTTAATATAGTTGGATACACAAAGAAAAGATTCCTTCCCACTGCTAACGAAAAGCACTGTAGGCTTTGCAGTTACTGAGCAGTTATACCCAGATCAGGAAACATATTACTGATATCTGTGAATATTTGTAAAGCACTAAGAGCCACACGTGCTTTTTTATTTCCTGAAATGTCTGCTGAATAACACTGTTGGTAACTATATGAGGTTTCATAGCATGCATTTGAGACTTGATAATGATATATCTATTGTAGAGAAGCAATACTGTAGGCCATTGGTTATGACAGTTATGCTGGTTCCAAATACAGTTTGTGTGCTCACTTTTCTGCTTAGGGTCCGGGGGAGTACTGAGCATCTGCTTGGTATTTTCTGTAGTTTGTCATTTTAGAACAAATTATATAGGATTCTYTAATTACTGGGGTATCTATTTTTCTTGACACAGAAGTGTGAAAGACTGCTACTATACCTCTACTGTCATGAAATGAGTCTTGCTTTTCAAGATCCAGTTCCTCCCACAGTATGTACCTCACTTCTTTCCATTTTATGTTAGTAGCATAATTGGCATGTTTCTAATAGCATTTTTATGTCCCATCACGGTCCATTATCAGAAGTCAAGTTTCCTAGACATTGAGTGTATTAAACATGTTTAATTTTATTAAAACTGTCTGAGGGGAAGTTAGTAGTTGAAGCATTGGGTTGGAAGGGGATTTGCTAGTAAAATTCCCYAAGAACAGATTTTACTTAATACTTCAAGAATAGACACAAAAAGTAAGTTCTAACACTGTCTGCTGATTTCACAACGCTGAGTGATATCACTAAAAGGGTGAATTGGGATATGTTTGGGTTTTTATAAAAAAATTACCTGATTTTGAGAATTGAAGTACTCCAGAGTACTAATATGAAATTGAATTTCTTATTATTAGCCTGAAATTTATTAGTTTAAAATGGTAAACAATATCTGCGTGCATTAGAAGTCTGAGCATACAGAAGAGTTACCAGCGTGATCAGATGAAAAGTACCTCTTTTATGTTCTTCAAGACAAGTCAATGGGAAAAGAATTCATCAATAAGTAATATGCTTCTATGCACCCTTTTTATCCATTTGAATAAGAATTCTTCTTCTGAAGAACATTCCACAGAGTTTAATATTAAGAAAGGGCACAAGAAATGATATGTTGGTCATGTATTACTAAATTCAGGTATTACAGCATTTCTTTTAAAATGTGAATCTAGTTAGGAAAAAAGTATAAAAATATTATAATTGGATTTCATACCTTATTTTCTAATTTCTAATTCTTTCTAAAGAAAGAATAAATCTTAATCCTACAACCACAGTTTGAGATGCCAAAATTTCTGAAATTTTCCACCATGTCCAAGGACGTATTTCATAACCAAAATTCATTTTGAGCAACCCATGTACCGTCTCCATTTGAGTGTGTTGCCAAAGTTATCATAGGGTGGTCTTGAGAGTGAAACTTAATAGATGGCTCATTTGACTACATCAAAAAATAACGTCCAAATAGTTTGCTCTATCATATGTAGTCAGTGTAGGTGGGTTTTTTGTTTGTTTTTTCTTTTATTTTAAAATAGGCATTGGGAGAAGTATATTTTAGCCAGCAAAACTAGCATATGTCACTGTTACTCCAGAAACTGTCTGCATATGTGTAAAAAGTACAATTCTTATGTATTAGAATTGTACTTTGAAGATGAGGCTAAATCTTGCCCTCTCCCTCTGAGCTAAAGGTTTATAAAACAATAATTAATGAACATGACTGCATTCGGTAAAAAATTTTATTCTTCATTTAGGTTCCTGATTACTACAAAATAATCAAAAAGCCTATGGACTTGTCAACCATCAAGAAAAGACTTGAAGTGACCAATTCATTCTACACAAAGCCGGAAGATTTTGTGGCTGATTTCAGACTGATTTTCCAAAACTGTGCTGAATTTAATGAGGTTAGAAAAGTAGATACTTCATTTGGTTTTGTAGRCTTAGTGGCTTTCAGGAAAACTGTAGTGGGGGTAGAACTTACAACACAAGAATTTATTATATTAAACTTATTTTGATGATAAGACGGCAGTGAAAACATAGATCACATTTGAAACTACTGTTGTGTTAGATGACTATGCAGTATAGATCCTTCCATAGAAGGAAGGAGGATTGTAACAAACATGCTAGCTGAATGGCAGGACAGCAGGTAAAGAATAGGACAATTGTTTATCGTAGAGGTTAATGGTGGGCATTTGATTTAAAAATTGGTTTAGTCCTTCTTGCCTCAAATCTTACGTTCAGTGGGATTTTCATTCTGGGAGGTCCGTACTCACCCTTGTGATTTCTAGTTGCATGTTGAGTGATTGTTATTATCCCTCACTGCACATAAGGGAACACATGGTGAAAAAAGGATGCAGGTACTGAGTGGACCACAAAATGAGGGAGAATTACACTGGGAATAAAGGCTTTTCTAAGTGGCCTCAGTGGGATTCTCATCCAGATAGCTGGGAATACTTCCTGCCATGGTGACCTCCGCTTCAGGAAACTTATCAGCCATGGTGGCTATGAATGACTTCAGGACTGCCTAGTCTTCCGTGTTAAAATCATCACCATCTATCCTAGTAATATTTTCACGTAATTCAAAAAGGTCTGTAAGCGAGAGAAATTCTATCATTTCAAGCAGCCGTTCCAAAACACTTTAACACCCTGAAGTCATATCTATATATTTTACAGCATAACCCAGCTGCTTTTTTTTTTTTTTTTTTTTTTTCCCCCAGTCAGGATTTAAGAGTTTTTAGAATCTCTTTACATAGCTTTCAGAACCCAGGCAGTATGGCTTTTGCAATTGGCTTCCATGATAATCCATCAGAGAAAAAAGTCATTGGGGGTATTGGCCAAAAGATCTACCCTCGCCCTCTGTTTTGCAGGCTTGTGCTCTTTGTGTTCCACAGGTGCCGTTTTTACTGCTGATTGATTTTTGTAGTTTGTAAGAGCACCTAAAGACCTAATGTTATCTAAGTATAAAGCTATTTTGTGATGTATTGATGTTGTTAATTCACCCAACAGCCTGATTCAGAAGTGGCTGATGCCGGCATGAAACTTGAATCATACTTTGAAGAACTTCTAAAGAACCTTTATCCTGAGAGAAAGTTCCCTGTACAACCCAACTGCCAGAGTGAAAAAGATAATCCAGAACTTACTGATGACTCGGATGATGAGTTTGTACAGCCCCGGAAAAAACGCCTCAAAGGAGAAGACCGTCAGTTGCTTAAATGAGCCGCATGTGTTACTACAGAAGGTTTTTTAAAAACTAAGAATATTTATCACTGCTAGTTGTGAAAAGGGGAAAAATAATGACTGCTTTGACTTGCAGGTTCGTGGATATTTACTAGACTTTCTACCCCTTGTCTGAAACACAAATCTAGTGGAGATCAAAGCATGTACAGAGCTTCTCTGAAGTTCCAAACTTCCATCGTACTTCTGGAGCAGCACAGAAACTGCCATTTGCGTGGGGTGACAGCTGTTTAACTTTGAGGAAGAAAAGAAGTTTGTATAGAATTGAACTTCAAAAACATTACATGGGTTCAACATGTGGCTTTCTAAGTTTGAAGAAAATGTGATCTCAGCAGACTCTTAATTTTACCAAAGGCATGTGGCTGGCCATAATTTGATTTCTTTGTACTGTATTTAACACAAGCCATGAAAACAGATGGTGTAATATTATTGTCCTGCAATACTGACTGGTACAATGAAAGTGTAGTTGCCCCGAAAGAAGTTATTGGTAATTTTAAAATGTAAGGGAGAGTGTATTAAAATTAACTTTAAAAAAAAAAAAAAAGGAATTTGTTTGAGAGTTTTTAATGGAGGAAGTAAAGGGCAGAATACTTTGTTTTGTGCCATTTTTCTCACCACCAGCAAGAAGCAATGGTATTCCTGTACTATTTTGTTTAACAAGTGTCTCAAGTTTGATGTACCGCTGTTTAATGGAGTTGATGGCAAAGCCTCGAGGGGAAGAGTGTTTGCTTGCAACTATCAGTCAGTCTGTGTGTATGTTTAGAGAGGGGAAAAAAGCATCCTTTCTGTCCAGAAGCTCTTGTTGTTTTTCCAAATTTCTAAATACGTTGTTGTGAGAATGCAACCAGCATTGTTATTCACTTGGAAGTACACAAGTTTGAAGAGGCAGAGAAAAAAGACGGACATTGTTCTTCAACCCTTCATCTGTCCCTGTTAGGATCACCAGAAGGTGAGGACAAATTACCTTTTTTTGTTCTGTCTACTTTCCAGAAGCAGTGACAACAATATAGTTGGTTGTTTCTGCCCTCAGAGATTGCAGAGTTAGAGAAGTACTTGTCTATGGTTGCTCCAGCTATTGGTTTATACTCTTCATTTATGTCATCTTAAATGAAAACTGAGTTTTTGGGAGAGCAGGCAGTCTTTTGGATTAATTGAGCTCTGATCATGCCAGAATTTTGCAGGTGGAATTATGAAGGCATGCGAGCGTACACAAGCCTGCTTTTGACTTGCTATGTAGCGCTGACATGGTGCTGTGGATCGATTGTTGAAGAGACTAGATAGAAGTGCTGCTTGTGCCTCCCTGCTGTATACGTATGCACTCAGAAAAAGGCTCTTTTTTTGCCTCTCACCAGATGAGATACTACCCACCTGCCTTTGACATAGGGTGGCACTGCACACTTAAATGTAGCGGACACTTCAAAAGAGCACCGAGTTGTGTTTGCAGCGGGCCTTTGACATAGCTTTTGAAATGCCATGATCATCTGGTTGATTTTCAAGCTGCCCAGAGTAACCATTTAGTTTCCCTTTTTCCTTCCCTTTTTTTTTTTGGCTTGTTTGTTTGTTTGTTTTGGGAATATTTTTTTGTGKTTTTGTTTGGTTAATTTTGGTTTTTTGTGGAAAGTTTTTATTACCCAAAGAGAGTTACTTGTAGCAGGAGTTTTACCATTCCAAAGTACCAGAAAAAAAGGAAGAGAGGTGAAGGAGCAGAACAGGTCAGTGAGGGAGACCATTCTAACAAAACAGGTGTGATCAGGGCACACTGCAGTAGCACAAACTTAAGAAGTAAGAGGTGCTGCCATTGCAACATTTGAAGTCTTAAAATCTAGCAGTGCCAGAAGTCCTAGATACCCTGTCACCAAATTTAACAGTGCTTCCAAAGGAAGGTGCTGTGTGGTTCTCTGGACTGTAATTGCAAGCACAGATTTATTAGGAGGCTTACTGCATTTAGAGGTGAAGTTAGACACCTATACAGCTTCACACTCAAGTTGTTCTCCCAGTGGAAAATAGATGCGTAGATGTACTCCTGCAGTCTAGTTACTTACCTGTCTGCTGTAAACTGTTTGAAAATGTCTCTGTTTAAGTAATCCACTGGAAAAATCTGACTCAACTTTCATTTTGTAGTCTTCAATGTCATCCTAAGAATCTTCAGAAATTGTCACTGCAATGAGGTTTGAGATGTTAAATTTAACTACTTTAATGCAGATGGTATACGCACAAATAGTTGAGGAATGCTCCTTTTTTTTWWAAAAAGGAAAGTACTATATTCTTTAAAGCTGCTATGGCAAAGACTATCTACTTTGTGTATTTTCCCCCCTTTGCCTCAATCCATTGAATGGTGGCTGTTTTCCTTTTTTTTTTCTTTTGTTTTTTATGTGTGTGTGGAACGTCACTACTAATAGCACTAGTAGTAAAGAGTCTTCATCTCACTTCACGGGACAGGTAGAAAGCATCTATTTATTGAATCATAAGAAAGGGAACATCCTTGAGAAATTTGCCATTTGTCTATACAAATCATAGCTCTTACACTGTTCAGTTGCAATTTTTAATAATGGAAATGGAATGGAGAATTAATCAACATCAAATGTAGCTCACAGGAAATGACAGATTCCAAAGGTTTATTTTTCTTTCCTACCCAGTCCAACATCAAACACTCGCTTTCATTTTACTTGCTAAAAAGGGGAAAGAAGGAAAAAATACATAAAATTAATAAAATGCACATGAAAACCAACAGAAAGGGGTACAGGGAAAAATAATAAGCATTTGGATATGTCCAAAAGGTCTCGCCTCTGACAGGCAATCCCCATGACTGCTTTGAGAGTGGACTGATGCTGTCCTAATAAACTGAAACAAGAGTAAATATGCTTTTTAAATGTCTTTGTCTAGATTTCACAAAAAGTTGCTTACATTTTTTTTTTTTTATTTAGTTGGTTCATTTAGACCTAGCTTTAAGGAGCACATCTATTGCCTGGAGCCTTAGGACTCGCTATTGTCATGTTAAAAGAGCTTTTACATCATGTACTTAAATTCTTGTATGGATTGGATGACTGTACTGTGTGAGGCCCTCAGACAATATGTTCAACAGTCACGATTCAGCAATCCCTGAATGACAGCGTACACAAATGCGATCTCTGAGATAAGAGTTAGCAAGTTCAATTTAAGATCTAATGGTGGCTTCTCTGTGTACGCAACTAGTTCTGCAGATTTTTATTTTTCTGTCCTTTTGACTTCTGCCTGTAAAGGCCAGCAGCTGGAGCTTATAACTCTTATTTGTAGCAAGGAGGATAATAATGCTATTGAGTTAAGTGCCTAGGAAAAGGGGGATCCCATTAAGGAATCATTACACTCCCATTTATCTTGACCACTGTTAGCCAAAGTTAATCCAACTGTAGCTGAATCAAAGTTTTCCTTTTAGGTCTAAAGCAGTTTTAATGAAGTGTTTTGCTTAGTAATTATTGTAAATCCAACCATTTGAAGGCCTAAGTGGCTCTCTGGCCTCTGTGCATGGGGTTGAATTTCACCCAGAAAGGAAGAATAAGTTGCTTTGTCCACTTCCTTCCTTACTTAAACTTTGGTTATTTTTTTCCCCCACTCTTTTACAGAATGGCATATAGATATTTTAAATGACATAAAAACATAAAAGACAAGCATTTCTAAAAGACAAGCATTTAAAGAAGCAGGCAACAAATAATACATTGCTTTTCTGAAAACCCTAAGGTTAACTGTCCCATGCACCTTGGGGAAACCTTAGAAGATGTAACCCAATGAAGTTGGGTGTTAAGCRTGTGTGTGTGTGTTTATGTAATACGTGTGTGTTTGTATATATGTTTTTTTTTAAAGTCTGGTTCTGAAGCCCATATAAAACAGTTTGATCAAATGTGTCTTGCTCTAGGCTGCTAAAGAACGTGGATTATTTAGCCCATGGTCTTTTGGTTTATACAGGTAAGACTGCAGAATAACAGGTGGTGTGATGTGGGCGTGATGCATGCATGACGTGAAAAGTTCCATGCTGGTGTAGCTGAATCGACTAGAATCACAGAACTGCTCACCACCTCCTGTAATTAAACTAGTGCGACTTGTGCATGGGAGGCTGTCTGAATTTAAACTTTCCCCCTTAATCTTTGTGCTTAGTGTTTTGGCTGATTGCTTTTTAGGAAACACTAGCCACAAGGGCTTAGCTAGCGGGCTGATGCAGTTGGGGCTTTTGACTTGAATTTGATGAAGAAACGGCTTTAGTAGTTTAAGGTATTACTTGTATCTGCTGTCCTCTCTCCCTACAGCACAGGCAGAACAGAATGTGTGCCTGTGAAGCAGCAACCTCAAGTCAGGAGTGGAGATACTAGCAAAGAGGGGCTGGCATGAGGTAGCTGGGGCGAGGGCAGGCCTTCTGCTTTCTTCTTTTATGAGAAATCATCTGTAGGCAACTGGGGTGACAGTGCTTTAAGCTGCTGCAACAGCACATTCCTGTGCTTGCCTGTCAGGCCTTATTTTGGCTTATGAACCCTCAGGAGAGTTTGGTTTGGATTCTGGCTGAATATAATCTGCTAGTTTCTGAATAGCATTTAGATGCACTGGAGGTCCTGGGGTGGCAATACAAACCTGCAGTGCCCTGCCCTTGGTCTCGATGGGCAGTGTGAACGCCGAGATTGCACACACGACGCACACAGATGAGAAAAGACACAGGGCCCCGATGAAAGAAGCACTCATAAGAACCTGCAGGTAAATGAACAGTTCAAACATCAGCTCAGTGGTATGGGGGGGCTGGCAGTTAGTCGTCAAAGAGTGGACAAAGGGTCACAAACACCTGAGAGACTCGACAATAGAAAAACAATGTCTTGTGAATCTAAGAGCTTTCAGAAAGTAACAAATACTAGCAAGCTCAGCTCTGGGAAGAGATTTTTGCAGATCTGCATCTGGCAAAGACCACATAAGTACTGTGTGTAAACATCAGATAAAGAACTCATGAGTTGGGGGGGGAATTGAATACTTTTTTTTTTTTTTGTGACCTTCAGGGGCATCTCTCTGTCTATTTGATAGCAATGATTGGCACAATGTTTACCAACATTATCAAGCATGCTCTTACTTGTGATATAAATGGGGCCACCATAGCTCCAACACGGCACAATGACCCACTTGTTCCCATCCCCAGGGCTCGCATTGTGGTGGGATAAACCTAGAACAGGCCAGAAAGAAATCGGATTAGTGCAAGAACAATCTGTGATATGTGTCCTTATTTTTCCCTTTTTTTTTTTTTTTTTTTTTTTTTTTTAATTCGGAGAGAGCCATTACATTATCAAGGGCAGCTAGTGGGATAAGGTTGGAAAAGAAATAAAGGCTCCTTTTGGGTCTCTTTTGTGCCATTACAAATCTGCCATTTTTTGCCTCAAATGAAGTTTTAGGGCAAGTCAATCAAAGCCGGATGCAATTCCGCTGCTCTTTACTTACCACCACTATTACCACCTTTCTCCCAGCTG
This sequence comes from Oceanodroma leucorhoa, assembly GCA_030449065.1. Lineage (NCBI taxonomy): Eukaryota > Metazoa > Chordata > Aves > Procellariiformes > Oceanodroma > Oceanodroma leucorhoa. Next base: position 2,397,096 of record JASVER010000006.1, on the reverse strand, counting down.
TGCTGGGCAGCTCCCATCAAAGTCACAGAGGATGGGCTGGGTGCTAAAGGAAGAATTCAATTTATATTGCCAGGCCCTGTATCTAGAAAGCAGGAAGAAAGGATATTGTCTGCAGCCTTCAAGACTGCCTATTTATTTGTATCGACAGCACTTTTGTTTTTGTTCAGAAGGAGGAAAAAGAAAAACAGATCTCAATAAGAAACTTCCAGGCTTAGAAGAATGTGCTTTGTGTATTTTCTTTTTCACATCTCCCAAACACCTGTGCCAAAAAAMCACTGTATTTTGCTTAACTTTAATGAAGTCCTGTTAGTATCAATAGATCTTAGCAAGTATAATCATGGAAGCCTTTGTTTAAATACTTGTCCTGGTTTTGGCAATACTTTACATGGCCAAGCCAATGGAGGTAAGGTAATTCAAGAAGAGTCCAGGCATGGGGCCAGAAAGGGGATTTCCAAGTTTGCTTTTGATCATTAAATTGTGAGTAGTGTTGGTTTATGATATGGCCATTGCAGCAACAGTCTTTACATTAACAGCATCCAATTCATGACTATTAAAATGTTGGTATTTATTCAAGCCTGGTGCATGCTTAAATAATATAGTGTACTATTAAAAGAAGTATCAGGTCAACACAGGGAGCTACTTCTGTTTGCTTTTTATCACTTTACTCAATCTGCAAGGCAATACATTTAACTCCACACAATTGTTTAAAAAGGAACAACAGAAACCCCCAACAATGCATACTTAACCCACAGAACTCATGGCTCCAAAGCTGTATGACGGGCAAGCTCTCTGAAGGATTAAAACTATTTGCAGACAGAGCACAGCAATTTCCATTAAGTGAAAAAAATCATATATATAACCTCATATACTACCTCATACTACTACATCTGTCCCTTAAGTGCTGGAAAAGGTTCCTTTCAGGGGTAGCATATTTTCTAACTTTGCAGGAGTTGGGGAGGGGAAAGATGGGTTTTGGAAGGTGGTGGTACATAGCATCCTCAAAAATAACATTTTGTAGTAGCTGACCACCAGGAGGCGCAGTAGGGCATTCCTCTTCCACCTGCTCTTGGCATCTCCAACTAGTTTTCTGATTCCTTCTCTGATCTTGCCTATGAAACCAGTGTGGCCTGGAAGCCAGAGATACTTAGTTTGAGGAAGGTGACTTAGTAACTAGTCAATAAATATGGCAGCATTCCTGGGTATAGGCAAATGGTCTTTCATGCCCCAGAGCAGCTTAACATATTTTCAGGAGGACCCACCTCTGCTGTGTAAATGTAGATGGTGTTGAAGTTTGCTGAAACCAAGGCACGCAGCATGAAGAGAAACCCAATCATGCCTGCGCTAGAGAGAAAGCCGTGTGGAGCAAAGAGTTAGTATCACTGAATGGTGATCAGCAGAGATGCAACCTAATATATGCATTGTGCTAAGGCTTTTACCAGCTTAATATAAGGGAAAGCATAAGGAAATGTTGATTGCTTGCAAGTATAATCTTTCTTTAGTCCATTGGCCAGGCATGTTTGACAACAGGCTATTGCATGTTAGGTTTCCTTCAGGCCAGTGTTAGAGGCTGGAGGGAATGGTCTGAACAGGATCATAGTGGCCCAGCTGGTGCCTTCAGCATTATGGTCAAGTCTGACTTCCAGCCTAGCCCTTGCTTTCCATTCCTGTATGAACCTGTTGCAAGCAAATGCGATGGCCAGGCTCAGTTTCAGGGAAAACTGAAAATAATAGCAGTACAGAGGCCAATGCCTTACTGAATGACTGTCAGCTTCCTGACAGGGGCTTATTTAGCTTAACGACTATTTGCAGCCTCCCACTCCAGCTCCCAAGTATTTCAGCCAGCGTCCAGGGCCAGTGGCCTGGGGGTAAGCAGCCGTCAGGCTACCGGCCAGTTTAGAGGAAACGTCACCTTGAAGCCACCCTGATTTTCAGTAACTGTTAAGCTCTGCCAGCTTGAGAAGGGTCTTTCTTACACATCCTCACAAATCAACCTGATAATTACAGCAGTCATGGCAGCTTTTCCCCTGATGCCTTGAGCTCCTCTTGAAGTGCCTGACTCTACAAGTTAGAGGAGACATATGTAACATTGCCAAAAATGAAAGAAAGGGGGAAAAAAAGAGACTGAAAGAAAAATATTATTTCTTTCTGGTGGGTGTTCTTCACATCATTTTTAATTTTCCAGACTGCACTAGAAAGCAGCTAGTTGTATGCTTAGGGGAAGGCATGTGGGCTCAGTAGTATGAGTGAGTTGCTCTGCACACCCCTGCGCCACAGCATTTGCTGCCACAGCTTTCCCAGGAAGTGCAGGGAACCAGTCAGAGGGGTTATTCAGGTGTACAGGAATTACTGGCCTGACTGGTGACCTGAGAATACCACAGGTACTGCCCTCTGCCCACAGCATTGCACCCCCCCAACCCAACAACACCCACGTGCTGAGCGAGACTACCTCGAGGTGCAGATGTTAAGGAGAAGAAAGAATAGCGCTGTACATCCCATGGTGATACACAGGCTCAGGCGTCTTCCGAGGAAATTGATGCCGAGAATGTTCAAAGGATTTACTGGAGATAAAAAGGAAAACAGTAAAATGTTAGATGACCGAACTGCAATGATTGTCTGTCTTGATAGACCTTACGCAGCGTGCCTCGAAAATAATTCTCTGCATCCCCAGCACCTACCAAATGCTCTACAAAATGCACAAACCCTATAATTCCCTTCCTGTACCCAAACCCTGTAGTTTGCCCCCATGCCCCTTTTTTGTTTGTCCTTCTTCTCAGAGGATGGAGCCTGTCCTCTGATATTGCCCTGCTGTACTACGGCAGGACACCAGCGCTGGTCCTGAACCATGAGTAGCACAGGCAAGGAAGGCACCTGCCGGGTGAACACTGCTGGCCTGGGTGGTTTTGCTCCCTCTGGCCACGGCCCAGCCAAAGACAGGGGCCTAGAGGGTGGCCCATTGAGTCCCCCCATGAGCTGGGAGTCAAGCAGGCACCTGAGTGCATCACTGGACTGGTCCCAGTCCGGCTGCACCTGCAGGATTCAGCACCCGGTCGCTTTGTAGCTCAGTTGCTGAGAGATGAACCAGGGAGAAAGTTCACCTCCCAGGAGTGTTGCAACACTAGACCCACACAGAGTGCCARAAGTTCTTTCCAGGGTGCCATGTGGCTGCCTTTGGGGCATCCTGCCGACCCCAGCGCTCCCCGGCAGGCTGCACCAGGGAGCATTTTGGTTTGTTGTGGATTCCCTGGGCACGCACTTAGTTGTCCTTTGCTGTAGGGCTCAACAAAGGATCTGTTCCTGAGGCCACCATCTCTTTGAAAGTAGGGCACTTGTGTGGTGCATTTGGTTACATCAATGCGACTATTTGCAATCTTGCTTATTTRTGACTTTCCAAAAACTACATGTCTGGGAATTTGGGAAGCCAGGCTTGGTTCTGGTAAGTTAGGAGCAATTTCCCCTGGAATCTATCCAAGGCTGTCAGTACGTACTAACTGCAAAGGAGGTCTTTGGTTCTGCTGTTGGAAGGACCCGTGCTGAAGTTGAATTATTCACCTGGGGAGCAATGCCCTCCCTTGCCCCTTGCCACCAGCTCATGGCCTGTGTCCCAGACCTTCATTTGAAGAGCCCGTGACTGGCACTTGCCAGCAATGCTGAGGACTTTTTGACCTCTGGCATGTCACTAAATGCATGCGAAGCTAAAAGCTTTGCAGCGAGTATTGGCTGGCTGTAAAAAGGGAATGGCAGGGCAGGGAGGGGAGAAGAGGTTACGTGCGATCTCTCCAACTGTGCTGATGATCATGGTCTGGTAGGCAGCGGGCCCGAACATGTGGCAGTGGCAGGGGCTGCGGCTCTCCTCGGAGTCATCGCCAGGGTCCTGCGCCGTTGGTGCTGTGGAGCCACAGACAAGGTCCCGCTCCAGTAACTCAGCGCTGGCCAAGATGACGCCGTAATAAGCAAAAGCTATGCCAAGCCTGTGGGGGGGGGAAACGATGCAGTGAGTGGCAGCAACGACAGGGAAGGTGAAGAAACAAACGCAGCAGGTTTTGGGTGCCCTGGGACCCCTGCTGCGCGCACCAGCTCTGTGTGTTGGACCCCCTTACCCTAAGCCTAGCAGTGACTCGGGCACCCACCAGGTCACTGGTCACCCCACCCATGGCACACCACAACCACTTACATTCACGCACCTCTCTTTCTYGGAGGACCCCACCCCAGCTCATAGCTTGTCTTTTTGCTTGCTGCTTAGTGCTGCTTCTTGCTCTGCAGCAGGTGAYCTGCTGCGGTCATGCTGGGGAGAGCATTCCCCCTTCCCTCACGCAGGGCTGTAAGTGGAGACATTTCCAAACCACCCCTTCCTGGGGGACCAGGGAGTCTCAGCATCAGGCCCCGGTGCTTGCAGCTCACATGAAGCAACTGTCCAGGTTTTGGGGTTTTTTTTTTTTTTTTTTTTTAGTCCTTATCCTTTCTGCCCAGGGATTTTTGAAAGGAGTTTTCATTAACTGGCTGGAGAGGCTCACATCGCACCCTGGCTGGCTGTCAAGAACACAGCATTGGTGATGGCAGCCTGGCTGTGTCATTATCAAGTAATTCAGCATATGCCTAATCAGAAGCAGGCCGAGAAGTAATTTTCACTTTTTTATCCCCCCTGGCAGTTTCAGAAATGAGCAGCAGAATCTGGGCTAGGAAACGAGCTGCCTGGAGAGGCGGGGGATGCTTGGGGCAGGAGGGGCGGGAATGCAAACCCAAGAACATGCCAGYGACTCCTGGGGGGACTAGGAGAGAAAGGAGGATTAAAAAAATACAAAAAGAAAGGTATTTCATAACACTCACACAAGTTGAGGGGAAAAAAACATAAACAATTCAAGGCCTGACTTAGCAATATTTTGGGTCAATGAGTTCCCATGGACCCGTTATTTATACATTTCCATTCCAGACAGCAAAGTCAATGAAACATATATTACCCTTGCATACAGTTACTGGGAACATGGCATATGAAACCCATCTCTCTTCAATCTTAATTTTCCACAGCCAGTCGCACTGGTAGCAGTTAATGAGTTTCTGTTGGAGCCCTATTTCACTGATACATTGGCTGGCCTGCWAAGGTGGTGCATTTCTCCTCCTCTCAGGAAGACCAAGTCTACACCAAGAAGGGAAGCGGAGCTGCGGGCACATGSCTGGCGCACGCTGCAGGCAGGCATGGGCTCTCTCCTGGGGTTCTCGTCTGGCTCCCACCTCACCTCCCCTGAGCCGCCCTGTCCTGAGGAAGCACCCCTGGTGTCCTGCACCATCCTGGATGTCCAGCTTTTTTCTGCCTGTGTTAACACCGACTGACACAGGGTGYCTGAGGCATGGTCTAAGATCAGGGCACGCCTATGGTGACCCGTGCCGGCAGAGTCAATGGAGACTTCTGCTCCCTGCACACGTTCAACTGAGAGAATGAGCTGATAAGCAAGAGAAAAAAACAAAAAACAAAAACCTTTTTTTACCATATGATCCATATCTGCAAAGTGGTTCTGAGGTATTTGGGGTGGAGGAGGTCCTTGAATCTTCCGCTCCTTTCCTGCAAATTGTTTGACAGAAATAGAAGTTTTTAAAAAGGCATCTTTTATATAGGGGCGAGTGTTCTGTGGCAGCAGCTGGCACCCCAGGCCCCCCTGCCCTCGCCCCAGGCTGCCAATGGCACAGCACTGACAGATGGTGCAACACAGCACCCCATCAGCCCTCTGGAGAGGAAAGCCCCTCTTCCCAAAGGATGCCCACAGGAGGATGCGCTGCAAAGAATGGAGGAGAGGAGAAGAGAACACCCTGAGCACTCCTGGCCCCCACAGGACTCCCCAGCTCCTGGCAGTCTGGCCCCAGCATGACCATCATGGTGCCGGAGGGGGTCCTGCTTGCTGCTGGGGGCCAGCACTGCYGGGGCTGCTGGCAGCTCCCGTTGCCCCACATGCTGGGGAGAGGGGTCCAGCGTCTGCTGCTCTGCATGTGGAGCAAGTTTGTGGCCACGTGCATCTTGCTGGGAGGCCTGAAATGCCAGTGAGCAGAGAGACAAGCAGGGACTGGGGGCCCTGCCCACCCCACTGGTCCCCCAGAGCCGCAGCTGCCCCAGCATCCTACTGCCAAGGGGAGACGAGTTCACAGGGATGGTCTGGGTTGCCTTTATTATTTTCTTCATCATTGGTTCAGCCTGAGAGGGTGCCCAACTAACAAAAGCCCTTCCCACAGCCAATGTGGGTCCATTACATAAATTCAATTAAACTACAGGGAAGCTTTAATCCTAATTACTTCCAATACAATAGCACCATCTTGCATGAATTGCTAAGGACAATGCTTGGTGCCTGTGGGATTGAATAAGCAGCAAAGGGGTCCAGAAAAGGGACTTAAAAGAACTGGATAATAATTTTGAGGCCCTGGACAATAGTTTTGTGCAATCTTTCTCTTTTGAGGGGTCAAAGGAGCCACCTGAATTAATCCTCCCCCCCTCCAGTCAGCAGGGCCCGCACTGGGGATAAGAGGGAGCAACCTGGGTGGGCCCTGGCCCCCAGTTCCTCTCCTGCCCTGCCTGCAACACCCACAGGTTTCGGTGGCATTTCAGTCCGGTAGTGATCAACCCCTGAGCTGCTCAGCTGCTTACAGGTGCAAACGGTGGTAGCCCTGAAATGGCCTCTCCTGCTCTGACCCTCTTCTGCTGGTCTGTGGCTCCACACTCAGGGACCTGGGGTGCTGGGACCCAGTGGACAAGCCCAGCCAGGGGCTGGGAGAAGCCTCTGGGACTGGTGGGTTGACCTTATGGCAGGGACCCTTGCAGCCTGACCGGCCACAGCCCTGAGAGGGACCCCGAGGGGCAGGTCCCAGGTCTCATGGCACAGGGGACACCGCTGTGGGATGGATGGGCAATAAGGAAGAACACACTTTGCTGGGAGCCCTTTTTGTGGTAAAGGAAACAAATCTTTTCTCAGCATGATATTTTTCCGAGCTAACACAAAGAATGCGAAAAAAAGCAGAAAACTCAATTCCATTTTGTGGGCCGAGATTACTGTCTCTCCAAAAAAAAAAAAAGACATCTTCATCATCACATTCAATAGTTGTTTGGAAAGAAATCAGGTGAGGAGGGGGAGGAGGCAGAGCGAGACGTGCTTGGCGGTCCCGCTCCCTCCCCGAACCCCAGATGCCGGCAGCTCTGGCCAGGACAGAGGGGCCGGGCAGCGCCGCAGGCTCGGCTTACCTTGGCGGGCTCCCTCAGCACCCCCTCGGGCATCGCCGCCCTGTTCATCTTGGCTATCCTCTGCAGCGTGGCCAGGGCAGCTGCCACGTTTCCCGTGGACACGTTGTACCGCGCCGACTCCGGGATGAACTGAAAGCAGAGCGGCGTCAGAAAGCCTTTCTGCACCTCTCTGTCCATGCGACCCTACTCACAGCTCCCCGTCATGCCCACGAGCCCGGCCAGGTTAGCACGGGGCACTGCCTGAGCTGGAGCAGCCTTTTGCCTGTCCTCCTCCCCAGCCATGCCCGGGGGCACCCCTGCATGTCCCAGCTCCCCATACCCCATGTTGGAGGGCTCACCCTGCCCAGCAAACCCATTTCTTGATCCACCTCCCAGGGGTCTGCTACTGAGCCGTCTGTGGCAAGCAAGCACTCGTGAGAGGTGGAAGCCAAAGACACAGGTTTAACAAAAACAACCCTTAACTGAAATTCTAAAACGGGATGAGGCATGTGTCACTTACATAAGCAAAAGTCTTGGAAGACTCAACAAAGCCATTAAAAAAAAGGAAGACCTGGATGAAATTTAGGAACAAACTCGCTCATCACTAGCATTTGCAACGTTCACCCACACCTGGTGCTCTTTCCAGAATAAAATATCTTTTTATTAAATGATGGCTCTATTAAATTATAAACAATTACGTCTGTATCACTGAAATATGAATTAAAGACTCCTTTTTTAAAGGTGTGTATGCTGACTGTGTCTTTTTTTCTTCTAGACTAAAAACTTTTGCTACCCATTTTTTTCTGGCAAAAATAATCAGGGAAACCAAACATCAAAGTTATACGAGTGGATGTTCACAGCAACCTTGCATTTGACTGCCCAGGTAGCACCCCAGATGGACTTGTGCATTTGGTCAGCTGCAGGAAGGGCTTTCACATCTGCACGGCTTGCACCAGCCACAGCTTAGCACTGCAGTGCCCACGAGCACTGTAAGTAGGGATTTTTTACATTGCTCCCCACAATCTCCGAGGCTGGTATTTCTGAAGGATGAGCAAACCTGGGGAAGCCGCGGTTGACCCTGACACCCATTTGCTCTGTGAACACTTTACTGAGGTTTCTTCCCTCAGCCCTAGCAAATGTAAAAACTGAAGAGGGTGCGCTGTGGCCAGCACTAGRCTGAAGATAATACTTGTGATTTTTTGCATACCCTGCCTAGCCTGTCTTCCTCTTGATACCTGGCCCATCACCATGGTCCCTGGGTACTGTTGGCAGCCTGGACACTGGAGCCTGTGGTGCTGGAGGGCTACAGCAGGGCAGCAAATCCAGAGGCTTTGCAAAGCAAAGCAAAGCCAAGCCATCTCCCGCAGGGTGACATCTCCCCAGCAGCTGGTATGCAGCTCCCCCCCCCCCCCCCCCCCGAGGCCATCAGGACCTTCCCAAGCCCCCTGGGTGAGAGGGCTGTGGTGGTGAAAGGAGGACACAAGGACAGCCCCAGGCTCGCAGGGGGTGGAGGGCGTTGCGTCTTGGTGCCTGGGGACATGCCAGGTCAGTGGTGGTGCGGTGGGGAGCAGGGAGAGGAGCTCTTCCTACCTTGAACACCAGGATGAGAAGGATGCCAGGGATGGAGGCGATTCTGATCAGCCACCGCCAGCCGATGGTTGGGTTCACCACCGATGCCAGGCCAATGATTAACAAGGATCCTGCCAACCAAAACACCTTTCCAAGGGAAAAGAAGGGGTTAAAACATGAACACATGGCAACAATTTGTTTATTTTCTTCCCTTCTGGTCTGGTTCCAGGGATAGGTGGGGATCTGTGCTGGGGAGCGTTGTGGTTCAAACTGAGCCATCCCACAGCTGTCTGAGAAGCTGAGCTTGGGTTGAAGGAAAGAGGGAAAGAAAGACAAGGATTTGGGGAGGGACAGCTGAAGATAGTCTTAATTAGCTCCAGATGAAAACAGATAACTTGCTATGGCTACCATTGTACTTGAAGCCACTTCTTTTGTCCTTCCAGTCGCTTCTCTGCTAATGCTCATGCCCATGAATTTTCCTCTTGTCTAAATCTCTGTGGGGAAGCAGCAGATTTACAAGCACCAAAGGCAAAACCAGGCCAGATTTCCACTGCTGGAAATTGGTGGGTCTCCAGTAGACTCAATGCCAAGTTATACCAACGGAGAATCTGGCCCCCTGATCTGCAAGTACATTCCTCCCCGAAGTTCACTTGTTGCCATGAGGAGACGCGTCCCTTTCCAGGGGACCACCCAAGGGAGCTCAGCCAACAGAAAACACAAACAAATACATAAAAGCTACAGCAAGTTCATGAGTAATCTGTGGGCAGAAATAACAAATTTTGGGGGAGAAATACAAGATTGTTCTTTTTTATAAACCTTTGTGTTTCTGATGACACTTTGGTAATGAAGCCCTGGGATCAAACAGGCAGTAATGAAAAGCAAATTATCCCTGCCACCAAGACCGTATACAAACACTTTTGGTTCCCCAGTCAGATGAATTCGTGTGGTCGATGAGGCCTCCGCAGATCATTTGCACATGCAGCAAGTGCCCACTGCAGAAATCTGGAGCGAGCAACAACCCTAGTCACGCTTGCTGTGGTCTTTGCCCAGCAAGCGGTCACAACCCTCCCAGCACGTCTCAGGCTGAATTTGGGACTATCATCTATGCTAGCCCTATCCTGCGCAAAGCCCTGTGCTGTCCCTGAGCAGGGACAGGGAGAGGTGCAGATTAGGACCTCATCTGGGAATCACCTCACTAAGCACTCATTATTAAACAAGTCCAAAATGAGGAGAGGATGAGCCCAGGCCCGGAGGGGGCAGGTGGAGCCGCTAGCCCCAGGGCTCGCCGGAAAGCCCATCGGCACCAGCCCCGTCAGAGCAGGCAGCACCGTATCGATAGGGCAACTGAGAGGCTGGGTGTCAGCCATCACTCAAAGTCCCCATGCAATGTTTGGAGCATCCAATTATTTGAGAATAAATTGCCTCTCTTCTGCAGGCAGCTGCCTGTGTACATCTTTAATAACGCAGATGCCACACTCCRGGGCGCGGCAGGCAGCAAGCACTCGCTCGGACCAAGAAAAGTGYGAATAGTCTGGGAAAAGGCTGACATGCTGGACACCCGGCTTCAAAACAGCAGCAGGACAAATGTCCCGGGACTTGGGACTAGAAGAAACAGTAACGTGCTCACTCTTACCTGAGATAAGGGCAACATGTATCCTCGGTATTTGGTGGGCAAAAATTCTGTTTTTATGATAAGCCTAGCGAAAAAAGGGAAAAAAATGCAGAAATACAGCAACAATGAGAATTTCTATACTAATCGAGCAGCAGTTCAGCTCAGTTAGTGCTAGACGTTGCTGCCCGTAGGCAGAGTAACCATCCCTTTTCTACCACTGAGCACCCAGAGAGGGGACCCATGCCCTCCCACTCGGGAAGGCACCAGATTACATGCAAAGGAGATGCATGGCATGAATCCTCTCCAGGCCAGGGCGGTAGGATACAGGCAGGTGTTCCTGTGCACCAGGAAACCTACGGGAAGGTCCTATGGGGCAACTGAGGTGTCAGCACAGGCGCAGAGTGCATTTGTAGGAGTGGACAATTTTTAGTGAATCATTTCTTTTGTTAAATAAAGAAAACGGTCCATTCCACTTTCTATCAAATGGTTGGATAGCCCTTGGGGGAGGGCCTGGCACTGGCATCTCTCAAGCTCACAGGTGTGAATTGTGCTTCCTTGGCTGAAAAGAGAGAAAGGGAGGGAGAGACCCACGTTGGCTCTTCTATCTCAGCTATTGAAGTGTTTTTATAAAATGTGCAATTTCCCTTCATCCTCATTAGGCTCATTAGCAACCTCCGTGGCCAGGGAGCAGGGGCCATCCTGCAAAGGAAGCATCCCCCAGAGCTCGGTGGATGCACGACCTCTGTGCATGGTGCCTTCTCCTCCCAACACCACCTATCTCCCTCCCGTCCTTTGCTTCAGCAAAGGGGTCTCGGGTCAGTGTGACCAGCTTTGGGCTTTCTTGCGTGGGCAGCATGGAGGTTTGAGGAATCATGGAAGATGCTGAAATGTTGCATTTGTTTCCCCGAGAGAGTCAAAAGAAATTATTTGTTTTGCCAGGCTCCTAGTGAAGTGGTTGTTAATATTGTGAATTTCTCCTCTCCCCCTCCATGTCCCCCTTTCCGCCCCAACAGATCAAAAAGTTTCATTTAAATGGGAATGTTTTACATCAGTTCAAGAAGAATTTGCTACTTAAGCAGAATTGTTCTGACTTTTTTACGAGGAAGCAGCCTTTGCTCATCTATTACCTGTCTAATTGTTTTTATAATATATGTGCTTAATAATCCCTCTGTCACTAACTTAATGTAAACCAGCTGCCCCCTCTATTCCTGGGCTCGGGAGTCCTTGGGAACTGCAATTTAGGTTGATTGACTGGGATTCCGTGAAATTACAGAACTGCACTTTGTTTTAAGGCGATATGGGAATTTGCTCCCCTTTCCACTTCCAGCCCCTGTGGAGGCCTCTTCCCTGCCGTCTCCTCCAGGTCGCAGCGCAGCCACGGCTTATCAGGCTCAGCRCCAGCCAAAATGAGCTGAGGGGCCTTTCTTGTTGTAACCCGGGAACTCAGCCCCTCCAGGTCTGGGGGTGCCTCTGCTAACCTCTCCGTGAGGCTGGCTCGCTACCGCCCGTGCCACGATGCGTGAGGCACGGCCTTACCCTTGTGCGTGGCCCGACACGCCACCTCCTACCATGGCCCGCAGGAACACGAACCAGATGTAGGATGGGGCGAATGAGGTCAGTAGGGAGAAATAGGCTGCCCAGAGGAACGAGAGCAGCAGAATCTGCAAAAGGGGCAAAATTAGGGTCATCAAACCACGGGCTCAGCCAGGTGCATGGCTCCCGTGGGGCTTGGGAAAAGGACGTGCAGCCCCTGGTGCTCACTCACCTTCCAGCGGCCATACCTGTCGGCCAGGAGCCCGAGCACTATGCTGAAGACCATGTAGCCAAAAAACACCATCTAAGGGGAATTGAAACACAGCTGTGGAGGGCCCACTCCCGGCAGCACCAGGCAGCTCTGCTCTTTGAACTGTGGGTGAGTTGAATGCTTTCCAAGCAGCAGGATGAACTGCAGAGCCATGGGCGAGGTGGCTTTCAGGGGTTGACTTCCTCCATGTAGGCACTCGCTGCTTCAACCCTCAAAGCTGAGGGTTGGGTGGCAAGATCTTCAAAACAAGAATATGGAAGTGGGGGCTTGGTTTGGCATTACAGCTCTGGGCACAGATGTGTGCTTACATCAGCTCACTTTCTGTTTTTGTACGGTTGTCGTACTGTTCTTATGTCTGAGAGGATGCCCTAGGAATTTATTTGGTCCACTGRGAAATGTACTTTACAAAGCCCGTGGTGGTGCGCTTGGACAATGCCCACATAGTGGATGACCTGCATGGGGGAACACAAGTCACTCACCGTTGTCACTAAAGCCACCTGCCAATCTTGAAGYTGCCACTCGCATCGGATGAGAGGGGACACAACAGCTATTAGCATGATCTCCATGGCTTCAGCCACCTTCAGGAATGAGTGTGCGTGTTAGCAAGAAAGGAAGCCACAAGGAGCCCACAGCGGAAAGTCCCTCAGTCCCACCAAGCCTGCAGCCATGGCAGTCCCACCATGTCAAAACAACCCTATGAAGCCATGGTGCCTCGATAGTGGGCTGAGCCCTGTGCCTGATCTGGAAGACATGAGCACTTGGAAACAGGGAGAGGAAGGGAAAAAGGTGCACCTAGAAAAGAGGTATCTAGGTAGACTGTGTATCTAGGAAGGCTGGAAAGACTCATTCTTTGCAGAGGAGACTCTTACCCAGCTGTGCTAGTGGAAGGTCTTCAACTATCTCTGGAAACCAAGCTGCTTGGTTAGGTACCCGGCTGTGCATTCAGGCATCTAACACAAAGATGACCTCTTAAAACTGTTTTTGATTAAAAACTTCATTGCTCCATTGGCTGTTTGCCCCAGCAGCTGGCTTCAGTTAAGAAATGAGCCTATCATTTACACATAGCTAGAGGTTTTTACACCTCAGCTGCAGCCATCCTCATGAATATGTCCCCATTGCACCTTTACACCAGCCTGGCCTCAGGCTTGTGCCCCAGTTCCCAGACCAGATACACCATTAACCCAAGACCCTGGCAGTTAGGAAATTTTTCAGGTAGCCAAGGGTGAGAGGGAGCGCAGCCCTCCCATGCCAGATGATTGCACAAGGTTTGGGTGCCCTGGGGATGGCATGAAAAATGCCGTCAGGAGGCTGAACCTAACTCTCAAGCGCTACTGAAGACGTGCCCCATCAGTGCTGCCTGGTGGGATGGTGCTCCAGGGCAGGGGCCAAGCCAGGATGCTCTGGGCCAACCTGCTCAGCTTTGTTCTGAAATAGGTCTGATATCAGTTGTGGCCAATATTGATTTTGGCCAAAGATGATAACAGCAAAAATCCTGCTTGAGAAGGTATGTGGGAAAAAAATGGGCTGCAATATGTGCCCGTGGTGCTTATGGTTGTTATTGCACAGTAATAAGGAAAAATGAGCAGTTTTTTTAGCCAGTGCAGATGGCTGCAGACACCTACCCCAGTGCTGCCCATGATCAGGAAAAGCGCAATGTGGAACCTCCCAAACCCAATGGTTTCCACAGCTTCTTCCACCGTAAATGTCTTCTGCCCTGAAGACCAAGGGGGAAGAAAGACAGAGACAAAAAAGACATCAGCAGTCAAATTGTACCTCTTCTTTATGAAATGTGAACATTTTTCATGCTACTGTGGGACCGCACCAGGAAAAAGGTTGGAAACATCTACCAGTTGTGTGTCCACTGACCAGCCCCTGGGCACGCTGGTGGCCGGGCACATCAGGGTTTGCTGAAACAGCAGTCAGCCAGGGAGAGGGCAAGCTGGGCATGGGGGAAGGACAGCCTCGCTCCCCTGGGGCTTTTAGAGCCTTGTCCAGAGTTACCCCAGGTGCTTCAGAAACCCATGGCTGGGACTGCATCTGGGCAATGGTCTGCTTCCTTCCTCTGCCCAAACCACCGTGGCACCCCTGGGGTATGGGCCCACTCCTGGCATGGGCACTGTGAGCTGGGGGCTGCCCCAACCCCAAGCCCTGCAAGACAAGCACAGCCAGGAGCTCTGGGCTCAGTTTCATCTCCTCAGCCTTTATTCCTGACTTTCCCCCCGCCATTTCAAGAGCAAACAAAGCATCTCAAGCTGAGGGCTGGGATGACTTTATAAACAGACCTGGCAGAAAGCTTTCAGTATATGTATACTTTTAAGCTCTTGTTTAAGTAAAGTCATGGCTACATAAATTTTTCTGTCAGGTCATTTATCTCCCAACTAAGTCATCTCAAACCCATCAACATTACCTCTGAAATGGAAGAGAACTTACTGCAGGATTTCAGGAGAAATTTTTTTTTTTTTGCAAATGCAGAACTTCTAATTTTATGCTTTTCTACAATTTTTTTTCACTTTAAAATGCTTTTGAAATAGAATATATTTTTCTTCTTTTAAAAAATAAATTATCCAAAATGAAAGAATCCTTGAATTACCGATATAAAAAAATATTTACACAAAGCGGAGGCCTGAGAACAACCAAGCCAGCCGGCTCTTCCCACCACCATAGGTAGCAGCCACCAGCCTGGTAGCTGTGCTGAGAGAGGAGCAGTAAGAAGCTGATGCTTGTGGCTCTATGTAGAGAGGTTTTAGGTAGCTGGAGTGCCAAGACTGGGGACCCTCCCTCTACCCTGGCTAAATGAGGAGCCAAATTTCTAGTCCTGCCAATACAAACCCACCTTTTTGGGGTTCTTGTCTCTCCRTGTGGATTTCCTCCAAGCCAATAGCATTTTCTGCCTCTTTTGCTGCAGTGGCCATCTCAGCTCCTGCTGGGGTCCACCGTCACTGTGGGGCAAGGCTGGGATTTAACTGTGAAACCTCTGGACAGTCACAAAGCCATATGAGCAGTAAGCAGTAAGCAAAGCAGCATCCCGTGCTGGAGTGGAAACATTCAGATATGCTCAAACATGGGTTTGTTTCAGGCAGCTATTAGGACATGTCCCTTTCTAGAGTGTTTTTTGTGAAAAATACATAGAAACATCATAAGGCAAGTTAGTTGAACTGACAGAGAGCAGTCATCACATCGCACTGGATGTTTTTATGGAAAGCCTTAGGGAAGACTGGAGACCCGCTAACACAAGAGAGCATGTGACGACTTCCCCAGCCCGGAGGTGAGTGAAATGCAGAGGYAGCCAAAAAAGCCAAGACATACATGATTGGCAGCAGGTTACCCCCGTTGGACGCAGAAATTGCCACCCCTTGGGAGCCAGAATCGAGCAAGAAGTAGAGGCGCTGCACTCTGTAATTGCTCAGCCTTATGAGAGCAGCACTGACAGAGAGCCAGCGGGTGGGAACAGCCGTGCCAAGGAGCAGGGTGGCCCAGCCTACACCCCTAACCCCGGCTGCCCCGGCACGGCGCGGCCAGCAAGTGGCAAGCACCAAACTCCTCCTCACCCAGTCTACACCTTGCCAGCACAGCGCTTCCCGCTGCAAACCTGATCCTCTGCCTCACCCCCCCGCCACGCTAATCCCCATCTTTTCAGGTCAGCAAGAAACACAGCCATGCATTCTGGATTGCAACAGGGGAGAGCTGGCTTCATCCCCCAGTGTTTCTGGTTTCCAACACTGGACCCCTTGGCCTGATCACAGCCACTTTTYCTCGTCAGAAAAACTCATCTTAATCCCACAGCAGGGATTAAGCACACCACTTTTTTTAACCCACAAGTTTTCCTACCAAGTGCATGCTCAGACACTGGGGGGGGGGGGGCTCAACCCATCTTCAATTTGACGACACCCTCTCCTTTGATGATCTCCCTTCAGGGGTGCCCAACTTCACCCAGGCAGCATTCACGGCCACCCAGAGGTGACTGGGGATGCTGCAGTAGGGTGAGAGCTTGAGAGAATTAATGACCGAGAACATCTAATGAAAGATATAAAATCCCAGCTGAGATAGAGGGCAGCACAAACATGGAAAGCACGGAGTTACAGGCTGGATACCTTAAAAGCATTATACTGAGGTACAGTTATAAGGAGGTCTTTAAGGGCTAATGGCAGATTAGTCAGTCGGGTCACGTACACTGACCTTGTTGTTACATATCATTACAGTCAGCATCCAAGAGGACACATAGGATATTGCTTACAACTGTCTCTCAGCAGTGTTCTTGGAGGCAGCGGTAGCTGCCAGCAGCACACAGTGCCACCAGCTGACCATATTGGCCACCAGCTATGGACCATTTGCAAGTGGAACCAGCTCAAGAGCAACCAAACAAGGTGCCTGGAAGAGCCCATGAGACGAGGTAAAGCTTTACTGTGTGGCTGAAGCACGAAGGGCTTTGCAATAGCAAAATCTGTGGGCCTCTTTTTCTATTCCTTTGTGATTAGGGACCTGCAAACACATTCTGCCCTAAGCTGCTACGTCACGCCTRTGTCTGGTTAAACAGCCACTGTCCTCTGAAGCCCATGGCAGGCACAGCCCATGGCACCGGCAGGCCAGGCTGGGGCATGTCCAGGGCGAGGATCGAGCCCTGGGCCCTTGCCCACCCCAGTCTGAAAGCCTGATGATGGGATACTCTGCTAATTTTTGCTGAGAGGTGCTGGAGTGTTTCACTGGCACTCACCCTCTCTGGGCCGCTTGCCGCTGTGCTGGGAAGTGCTGCAGCTCTTCCAGAAAAGGGGAGGAAACCCTGATGCCCTGCGTTGCTGTGTGGGAGCCCTGGTGAGGCTCAGGTGCTCAAGCAGAAGGGTGCATTGCCACCTCCGACACCCCACAGTCAAGACACCCCCAGAGGCATCAGCATGGCAGATAGCACCTATGGGAGACCCACACTGCTCTCAAATAGCAGTGGGTGAGCAGGTGGGATACCTGCTGTAACATCTCAAATAACACCAGAAACCTGTGCAGGCACCTGCATCCCCCTCTCTCCAGGGTAGTGGAACAAAATTCACTCATCCATGAGCAAACAAGAAGCCACTGTTCAGGTAAGTCCCTGGCACTGTATGCTCTGCTCTAGCATTTATGTCCAGAAGACAGAGATTTAAATGCAACTCTTCAGTAAAACCCCTAACGGTTCCTACCGAACCCACGGTTTGCTCATCCCAAACATTTGCAGCACTGTTTGCCCTGATGGAGTAGCTAGTGTCTCTCACACCTCTTCAGGGCGTCACAGGTTTCCTGCTATTTGTAAATCCCACTGAAAATACTAAATGCCAATCACATGGGCCAAAAGAACAGCAGTGACAAAGCTGCTGCTGGCAAGGAAATTAGCCAGCCTCCATCTGAAAGGAGCCAGCCAAGAGCGCAATGAAACTGCTGCTAGGACCCGGCAGCAGGGTGCCGTGACCCCACACTGGAGGGCTTGCAAGACAGCAAAGGGCACATGATATGCAATGCTGCTCATGAGACCAGCTGGGAGTTTTGTCAGTAAAGTCAGAGAGCTTCTGCACGTGACATACGAATGATCAGATACCCCCACTATTAAGTCAAGGATTGATTAGATATTTTTTCTTTTTTTTTTCGAGTGAAGCTTCCTTACCTCTGCAAGGTCTCAGGCACGGAGGAGCAGACCTTTCCTCTTTTCTGACTGTTTCTTTCCCTCCTGCTATTTTCTTTTTACAGTGTTGGCAGTGCTGTGGGTTTGGGATCCAGCTCACAGGAGTCACGTTTCCTCCTTGCCAGGCACAGGCGGGTCCCTCTCCACCCAGCTCCACCCCCCAGAAGTAGGTGCCGCAGGCGGGTGCCCCAGTGCTGACCTGTGCTGGTCCCGTGGCACCTACAGGTCCTCCACAGGGGCTGCTCACCACAGGGACGACCCCAGGGAGATGGAGGGAGGGCACTGGGGAGATATCCCTATTATTACACCAGCAAGATTTTAGCTGACAGGTTTCGGGGGCAGGTCCCGCAGCACCAGTGGCCATCGAAGCAGCACCCGGGCGCTGCAGCCAACAACCCCCCTTACGCCAGGCGAAGCCAACTCAGGTGCCATCATCATGAAAAAATGGGGCCTGTTCATCTGCTTCATCCTTCTAAATTTCCTGACTGAGTACCAAACTGCAGGGAGCATTCGTGGCTTAAACTGCTGCAGTGATCCTGACCTTACCATGCAACGAGTCTCTGTGCTACAGGTTGGGTTAGCCAGTGAATCTGAGCTACAATAGGTATGTGCTCTTGACTAAGAGTGTATATGTCAACCTTTACTACTCAAGTGTGTTCGCATTGGCTTTAGTTTCTCCCAGTGAAGATGCTGGCATGTTTTTTGTCTCTCTCTTCCATGAGGCTGCCCAAAATCCTTCTCTTTTGAACTACATACACTGAGCTGGCAGCAATGCTGCATAGTTTTATTAAAGCATGTAACTCCCACGCTGAATCTCATGCTTCCAAACATCAGGAAGACATTTGTTACCAGCCAACACATGCTATTTCACAGCCTCGTTTTCCTCTTAATAATATCTAATATTCAGCTACATCCATTATTGGCATCTGCTGAACTAGATGCGTGTTCCGGGCTGCAAGATCCATACCAGTACGTTTTCATTGCAAAAACTCAGACAGCATGCATGCAATCACACGCGGGTACAGATGTTTTGGCATTCCAGCTTCCCAGCACAGAAGGGAAAAAATGATCAAAATACCAGTGAAATTCTCAGCCAGAGAGATGTGCTTTCAGGCCCAGGTGTTTGGGATTGAACAAAGGGTTGTTATGCCTATTGCTTTTCTTAACCACCTCATGATACTTTAGTTATTTGCCGTGGAAATGAAAAGACTGGTCATAGTGAAGCATGAACAGAAATGTCTGCATGTGTGAAAGCTCCAGGAGAAACAGGAGAGCGAGGGCAAGAAGAAAGGTCTCCATGCTGGCCAAGGACATGACAGAGAGCCATCACACAGGTAAACACTGAGGAAAGTGCTGTTTGCTGCAGGAGCCCGAGGCTGAGCTCCAAGAAACTGTTGACTCCTTAGGTTTATGAAAGTTTAATCCAAAAACCAGTTTATCATCATCAGTCCAGAGGACCAAAGAGACTGGACGAGAACTCGATATCTGACTTTCCTTATCCTCTGCGTTACCAAAGTTGTCCTGGCAGGAGGGCCTGGCCACATAGAGCAATGGCTTTCATGAGAAGGAATAAAAAATCCAGGAGAGAATGAGTGTGAGTGACTGAAACCCATTTGATTGACTTTGTTATCCCTTTCCCTTCCTACATGGTCATTCACACTCCATTCCTACATGGTCAGTCATAAAGTTTTTTTATATTCATTTTCTCCAAATGATATAACTCATGTCACCAGTTCTCAGAAACAGACACCTTCCTAGCAATGGGATGAGCTTTGGATCCAGAGGCACCCATTCCTCCCTAGGCTCCGATCCTGAGTCCGCCCAGAGGGGCACGCTGAGGTCCTGACTTGGGAAGAGTTCCCGGTCAGGTAATTGGAAGTCAGACCTCCTCCAGCAATGAGTTAAGTCCAGATAAGGACAGCAGGGTGTTGTACCAAGGTCTACTAGTCTGTAACGGTGATCTCTGCTGGACCTGACCACATCTGGTGGCCACATTCACAGCATCAGCTAGAAAACACGATCCTGTTCAGCCCAGCAGCTGTGCTGGGGAATGGGCAGTCACTGCTCTGCTCCAAAATCCCCCTCTTCTTCTGCAGGAAAACCTTTTAAAAACAAGGCACTCTCTGGAACATTTCTGGGTTTTTAAATAAGTCTTAAAAACAACCCAGATGAAAGCCAGGGCTCTCCTCAAAGAGTATAAGAACAGCTCTGTCTCTCAGCAATTTTTCATCTGAATGCTCCCAGATTATGAGTGGGCTTGGTCTTCATATGGGGTGGGGAAGTGCTGTCCCCGTATCACGAATGCACAAGTGAGCCACAGGCTCTGCTGCATTATTCAGTTGTGCACAGAAAGGGAGATCTGAATACAGAACTAAGCCAAATGTTTGAATTGCTGTTCAGGACAGTAAACAACAGACCATCTTGTCACCTGCAGTAGTCACAGGATAACTTGTTTTTCTTGCTTAAAATGTAAACCTCAGACAAAAAGCAAAATACCAAGAAGTTCTAAAAGGAACGGATATTCTGTTTCAGGTAATCACCTTCTCAGCTACATTGCAATCACATGGAAAGATGCAATAAAGATAAAATACGTGTTTGTGTAGAAAATCCGCCTGCTGTTTCATAAAGCGATTGTCTTCTCTGCGTTTGGTAATGCATCAAACTAGTTTGGCCTTTCTTGCTTCAAGACACCTTTTTTCCTGAATAGGAATAAACAAAATAGTCTGGAAGGAAGAAACAAAGGTGATGTGCATACGCTGAGCAACTGTGACACCAGCTGCATTCATGTCCACGTGGTTTTTGTCTGTACCGTAGGTTACCCATGCCCAAAGACCTGGTGGCACGAGGCCACGTGTGGGTCATGGACACACTCCTGTGCCCACCCCTTCTCAGCTCCAGCTGCTGCTTCAAACGCAAGCTGTTGTTAAAAGGGAAGAAGGCTCCTCACTCTGTTGGTAACCAGTGCCCAACACCACAAGGGAAAAAGTGGAACAACTGCTTTGCCTGTGGCTGTATTTTCTCCCTGGTCACTGTAGCAGGAAGGTGGCTCTCAAGCCTGACTACTGCAGATTCACGGTCCGTGATGACTCTTCCACTGTGTGTCCTGCTGGGAACACTCCCAGGTGGGTTTCTTTGGAGGAGCTGGGTATCAGTGGTGCGAGGTTGGAAAATGAGGCTTGTTTGGTCACGCCCCATGGAAGGAAACACGGTCACCTCCAAATCTGTGTGGGGATTTTACATCCTCCATGCTTAAAAAAAAAAGTCACAATTAACACTATTCAGTTTGAAAGATTAATAATTCGTGAATATTTAGGAAAGATCACAGTACATCCATACTGCAAATTCATCTTAACTTTTGATTCCTCTCTTCTTTCTGTTCATTAGGTATTAGCATTTCTACACAGTCTGCTTTAACAACCCATCTTGAAAAATACTGCACAGAGGGAGTCATCTTAAGTCTCCAGTGAAAAACAAGTCAATAGAGAGAAATAAATCGGCTGCCAATGTGGAAACTGGCACGCTCTTTTGTTTACACAGCTCAAAACTAACACTTTTGTTAAGTGATGACGTGTGCAAACATCTATAATCCAGTGCTGTCAAGCCCTGGAGCAAATCAGATAAAAAGAGGGTTGTTGTAGTAAAGCATGTAGGAAATTGCAAGCCTGCAATATGATCTGTCTTTGAGCTGGTTTGCATTGTGTGCTAAATGAAGGGCTGCAATCTTATAAGGGACTTAATTGTTGTCATATGATCAACCACAGCTTGAAACAACAGCCRAAACATATTTTCCTCGGAAAGAAATATGCCACAAAGACAAGGCAGTAAATGGAGCAAAACACATGCAAGTTGATTATTAATAACCAATTTAATTCAAAAGCTGCATCTCCTCTTTTCAGCCGAACAGTAGGGAGCTGACCTGATCAAAAGCTGAGGACCAGGTACTTGGCAAAGACATCAGTGGAGATACTCAGCCAAGGGTCCAGCCAGCCTGGCCGATATAGTTCAGCTCTCAGCTGATAACAGTAGTATATATGAATGCAGTTAGGACATTTTCACGTACAGCTGCTCTTCTTTCAAGGGCCACATCCCATTCTGTTTCATCCCATATACCCTGCTCTGTGGGTGAGCGACCGCAAGAAAATAGAGCCTGGTCTGAGAAGTGAAGCAGCAATGCACTGGCTTCACTCTTCTGCGGTGCCATCGATGATGTGCTTGAAGGAGAACGGAGAAAATTTGTACCCGGCTCCCACATAGAACTTGTTCTGGAACTCCACCCTGGGGAGGAGCAGAGGGGGGTGTTAGTGTTGCCCGTGGGCAGGACCTAYGGCCAGCCGGGAGGCCAAAATGTGGCACTCACAGGAAAAGGGAGGCCATAAGAGATGGTGGCCTCTGAGCCAGGAACGCAGGCTCCTTCTGGAGCCAGCAGTGAGGCACAGGCAGCCCAGGGAGCRACCTGGCACCCATCAGCTTTGACTTTCCATCAGTCAGCCTGGAAAACCTCCTTGTGAGGCCAGTCAGCAGGACCTTTCCTGGCCGCTAAACTGCTTCTAGCAGCTCTGAGAGCTGGGACAACCACCTGCTGGTTGCACACTCTGCTGGGAGACAGACATCTCCCCCTCCCTGCACAAAGACAGACAGCTGCACCACAGTTTGCCTTGGCAGCATTTGTGGGTTTTGGTGGGATGTTACATGGTGAAAAAGACCACAGCTTGGGTGCTCAGCCAGGATGCCAAGTTATGGTGGTGATGAGGGGCGATTTGTTACCTTGGTCTTGCTTTATGTACTAGCCTGATGGTGCGTCCGCACTGCTGTCCTTGCCTGGACTGACGCCTAGTTAAGGCAGACATGACCTAACTTGAAACTGGTTTGCCACAAAGCCAAAACAGCCTGGAGCTCAACCTGGCCTAATGGCACAAGTGCTGACCCAGGTTTTCAGCAGCTTTTGCAGCCCCGGCTGAACTCTTGCTGCAGTAGGTGGTCCCCAGATACCTTGTTTGATGTAACCCTGGGTGGGATACACAACCAGTGGTGTGGCTGTGCCTTCAGGCCTTATCATGCAGGTCAAGGTGGCCTCAGGGGCTCTGTGTGTTTACCGGAGTAGAGCTGCCGGTTGCCATTTGCCACACGTGCCCACAGCCCCCACAGGCACAGGAGGACAGGCAGGTTGCTCCAGRGAGCAGCTCAGAGATGGAGCAGGGGGCTCTGACCTCCCTTTGGAGGAGTCTCCCTTGCTTTATTTGCCAAGGGGGACCAATGTCCTAATGYATAGGTACCAGCACGGCATGTCTAACGCCGGCTGGTGTGGCCATCTGTTCGTTTCCACAGCCTGATCCCTCCCAAAGACTGCTTTGGGAAAAGCTCGCAAAGATCACACCACCTACCAGTGCAGACGCAAGGCATGCAGAAAGGCTGAGAGCCCCTCCATGACAAGCAGGATGGCTACTGTCAGCACTGCAAATGCCGCGAAGATGATGAAGATGACGATGAGGCCTGCCCAGCCACTGTTGTTGAACCCGTTGTGCATCACCATGGTCCAAAGGACCTCTGACAGTTCTGCAAAAGGAAATAAAGGAAAAACAGTGTTGAGCAACAGCCGTGGACAGACACAGTGTGCAGTCTGGCAGCTCACCCATTTTTCCCAGTTAGATGAGCTGGCCTAGGGTAAAATGTACATGACAGTGATCATGTATGGCCACTCTGCCTCTCCACGATGACCGGGGAAGGAAAGTGGATACAGGTTGTTTTCCGTTGCTCCTCTTCACTGTGTTAGAAGCTAGATGGCTGATAGCCACTGTTTTGGCTTGGCTTTGTATCACAAGTCCATGTGAGCACACTACCAGCACTGCTGGTAGAGTCATCAGTTTAAATTGCACTTCTTTAACATGGCAGATAGGCAGTATGCCAAGCCTTCTAGGACTACCTGTTGCTAAATCCCAGTGAAAATGATTGAGTGACATAGCCAATACATGTGTAGATTAAGTTACAAGCTGTACTGATTGATGCTAGCTAAAACTCACAGGAAATGTATAATTCCTATTTGTTCTCCAAACCAATTTTCTTAGGGTGTCATGGAGAAGCTGTGGTGGAAAAAAAAGGACAACTGGTTGGTCCCACAAAAGGCAGGCTGTATTAATGTTTAGGTTGCTTGCATGCTCTTAAAGTTTTTTTTTTCTGCACAGGTTTATATCAATATTCACAGCACTGGTATATCTGACATGTCCTGTCAATGCAAGACCATACTCCTAACCTAACTACCCCAGTCACGTTGGATAGATTCAGGACTGAGCAATTTTCCTCTTGCGATACAGGTAAAGCAAGGACTTAGCCCAGCTCTTCTCCATCCAGATGTTCCAGCCACTGGTTCAGCCTTATTTTCCATTTTGCCAGTCATTGGTCCTCGAGCCATATTCAGACTATAGATTCAATAACCTGTTACTTTAGGTGACAACAGATGCAAGCAATCCCTTGCAACAGCTGCCCTCAAAAAAATACTCCTGTCAGTGCCAGTTTGTAAGGCTGCAAAGGAATATGCTGGTTTTCCAGACAGAATTCTGACATAACACATAGGACTGCCCTTAGCTAAGCTCTTTAGTTGGTTTATTTTATTTTATTTAGATACCTGTCCTCCATGTAAAGCTAATGTGTATTAGCTTCCACTCCTACTAAGCTCACGTCTGTGCCAAGAAGTACAGCTCACCCCTGTCAATCCATGGTGCACCCTCCCTTTTGTTTTCCTTTTTTGTGTGCCCAATTCTTTAGGGCAGGCACAACTGCTAGCCACAGGCGGTACAGCAATATTAATAAAAAAAATTTCAGAAAAATTAGAGTCGTTGAAAATCTGAAGTTCCAGCCTGAGGCAATTTCTAGTATTTGAGCATTTGTTTTTATCTTAAATCAAGACAAAAGACATTGAAATGCTATACATTTCTCATGGAATATGAGGTTCCACTAAATGTTGCTGGGAAAAATCCCAGTGAAAATGACAAGTTCCAGGAGTTTTTGAACCAAAACTTTTCTTTCTAGTCTGCTGAACCAAATCAAAATAACCGTTTCAAGTAATTTTGACGTTTATCTGCATACCCTAAGGCTATAGCAAGTGCCTCCCGGGCAATGAAGCTATGGTTCCCATACTCTGTGGACTGGACTACCCATTTGGACTGGACCTCCCACCATGCCACATGCCATGAAGACTATTCCAGAGGGGCGGCTACAGAGCAGCGTGGGAAATGCTCCCAGCCTGCAAATGCAGTCAGGAGCTGCCTGATATATAGCTGCCAGAGATCACCACTAAAAAAGGAGGTGGCCCCCATGAAACGCTTGGATTGATCTGACCTGAAGCAAAACATTCCAAGACACGAACGTCCACACGAAGAACTTTGATTTCATGGAGAAATTCGCAGCAATAATCAAACACCGGCAGAAGCAGCTATCGGCACAGAGTTACTGGTGAGGTAACTAACAGGTAGTCAATCACTCACGTGCATGGGCTAAGCTCAGCGCCCAGAGCCGCAAGTAGGATGCTGTGTTGGAGATGCAGCCAAGGCAGTATTCAATGGTATGGATAGCTTGGTGGACAAATGTGTCTCCAAAATTGAACTGAAACAACATATAACCAAACACATTTTATTAGTTCTCAGTTCAGGGCTTCCTGGTTAACAGAACAACACTCCACCAAAGGCTTTTCATACTCCTCCCTTTTCCTTGGTATGTCCTGAGCAACACACAGATAGTTCCCAGATAAAAAGACTGCTTTGAAAATTGTCAATTCTTTATGATCTTCCCATACATTCTCCCCAGAAAATACAATTCCATTGAAAAGCAAATGTTCAGGAACCAGCTCATATTCCAGTCTTACAATTTCAAATCTGGAATAAGATGGCAATCCAATTGCTACCAATCTTTGTGATTTCTTGTAGAGACAGAAATTCCTATATAAAATAGCGTTTTTCAGACTATCTGCCTATCGGTGTACGCGTTTTGGGAGATACCACTGAATAATCATATCTTCTAAGACTGTGAACATTCCCTGCGGCTGGGAAAAGCCAGCCATATCCACACTCAATATTGTTGGTACTTCCAACTGCTACAAACACTTTTCTCACTTCTTTAACTGTGTTGCTGCATATTGCAGAAGCCCTTGACAATATCTGCCAAAGGAAGACTTTTCTCCCTAGCCAACACTGCAGGCTGCCAACTTTTCAATGCTCCTTTGCAATTTAAAGGAAGGAAAACTCACTGACTCTTGCGGAAGGCGTGACCTTCTCTGGGTGCAATGTGGAAGTGAAACACCCCCGCACCCTCTCCCCRGGGAAACAAAARCTTGAGGTTTGTAAAAGCTTGAGGTTTGTAAGAATGCATGCCCTCACCAGGCAAAACTAAAGGAAAAAATTAGAGGAATTCATTCTGTGAAAATTCAAAGCTTACTCTGTTTGGAAACACAAACTGTTGCAACAGTGTGTCTTGGTATCTTGTTAAAAAGAAAGGCTGGCAACTCTGCAAAAGCCTTCTGCTTGACTTTGTGTCTTCTACTATTGTGTGTGTCTGAAYAATTTTCTGCCCACATTTTCTTACCTCTTCATCATCATCCTCATGTCCTCCATGGACACCACTGTGGTCTCCCTGGGAAGCTTTCTTGGACTGATTGGTCTCTGGGACATCTACATCATCTTCACCTCCAGGGTTTCCTGAGATGGCTTGAGACCGAATCTTTCAGAAACAGAATGTAATATGTCTTTTGTGTCAGGTTGATATCAAAATGGAGCAGACCATGGCACAGGACTCCATCAATAACCTCACAATGGGTAACATATGAAGGACTATATCATGAACATGAGGACAATTTCAACAACAGTCAGTCATCGTGGACCACAGAAACTGAGTACTTCTGCCGAATGGCTAATAATACTTAAATATTTTCCATCCTAGAGCATTTTCCAGTGATTCCAACTAAGTTGGAGCTAGTTTCTAGTCTCACAACGCACCCTTTATACCCACCATGAGAAGATCCATCACTTTTGACAAATGAGAAAACTGAGGCACATTAAAGCTGATGATCTCAATTACATGGGTGCAAATCAAAGGAATTAGCATCAAGTGAAAGGGAAATGGAGCCTGAAAGGATCAGGTGACTTGACGCAGGTCACACAGTTCCAGGGATACAGACAGAAATACAATTCAGATCTCTTGATTCATTTTAAATTGACAAAAAGCTCATGACAACCCATCTTCTCTCCATAATCATTCTTTACAGAGCTTTTCTAGAGGCCTAAACAACCTGATCTGAGCCTCACTCCAGAAATGACAGCACAGCATAAGAATAGCCCTACATTATATGCCTATAACAGTCCTATTATACAGCATAACCAAATACGGACCTCACAGCTTCTGTCAGGTTCTGTCCTGTCACTCTTTATGGCTTCCAGCAGGTGTCATGGGCAAGGTCGCATGATAAAATATTGTTTCCTATTGCAGCAATAACCATTGTCACACCCACTTTATCTTTGCTTTACCTGAATGTCAGCATAGAGATCAGACTTTGTTGCAAACATATAAATCTGGGTAAATGTAAGATGTGATCAGACAGCTAACATATGAAAATCAGGAACAGAAATACAGGGACATAATAGGAGGTGGGGAAAAGTTGTCAGATGTTACTAGCATAAAAGCAGAAGATGGAGTCAGCCATGTCAAGCTTTCATCCAAATCCCAGAAGAATGACAAAATAAGAAATTACAGCGCAGAGGCAGGGCTGCAAAGGTCTCCCAGGGACCTGGCTTTCAGTTATAGGTCAGAAGTGACTGGGTTGGAAAAGGTCACGCAGCACAACCAGCATCTCTTTCTTCAAATGGAAACATCTGTGCCCTGTGAAAGGTACTCCAGGCACTAACTCTGACTATAAAGAGAAGTAAATCCTGACAGACAAGTAAAGTCCTCTTAGCATAACAAATGAGAGAATTAATGAACAACTGGGAAACTGCAGCTGCTGCGGTTATGTGCTGAAGAGCTGGGCAAACCGCAGAGCCCAYGGGAAGGACGGCTCCGTCAATGTGAAGGCAATCACTTAGGCAAGAAAGCACCACTGGAAAGCTTATAAATCTTATAAATCAAGCCTCTCCTCCAAGCAGTGTTGATCTCTCCAAGGCCAGGAGTATTGCAGATGCCCTGTTCCTGCAGAGCAGCCAACCAGTAGTTAATGGTGGTTGTGGACTGGAAACTGAGGTCTTTGTCCTGTCTTGGCTTTAGCAGAACTTCAGTCTTTCTAAGCCTTCTCTGGTTTTGGATATGACACTTGAAAGAGCTCAGTGTCAGCCTAACTCCTCTCCTAACAAATAGGGTATGGCCTTGTGAGCAAAGCTCCCGCTTCCCGTTTAGACGGCTCAGTCAAATGTCCATACACGTGCTCTTGGCACATGTGCCATAAAGTACAGTTTGAAATCACCGGAGAAACTCTGAGATCAGAGAAAATGAGAATTAGATCACTGTAAATACTTTCGGGGGTCTGTCTCCTCAGCTTTGTCTTTGCTGTACTAAACCCCCCTTGCCTGATTTACATCCCTTACCATGCGCTGTGCTTTCTGGTGGTTAGCTCGGAGCATGAAAGGTTTAATTAGGAGCATCCAGGGAACAGCAATCAGAGCAAATATGACCAAGAAACTCTGCACTTCTTTCTAAAAGACAAAACAACAAGAAGAGCAAAAAGTTACTTTACTTAGTTTAGCCTTTATGATTAGAAACCTGATTCCATAAAATGGTATTTTTTTTATACAACAGATATAGTCCCTGTATCGGTTGAGTCTCCTCTGCTTGTAAGGACATGAAAATAAACGTATACTCCTTAAGGTTCAAGAAAGCATTGCCCGCTAGAGATGGYTGGAGACTCGGAGATGAAAGGCTTTCATGTTGGAAAGGGTTAATTTGCCAAAACCCAGTGTTACGGTCTTGAACCTGGCTCTCCAGTGTCCCAAGTGAATGTCCTAACCACTGGGTGAGCCAGTCAGTCTGCCTTGCTTTGATCAAAGTAGAAATGCTGCAGTAAAAGCCAAGTCATTCAGGTCTTCCCCTGGAAAGTGGGGAATCCAGGATTTGCTCTACATTTGCAATTCCAGGAGGGAATTGAATCTCCATAGCTTAGGCTTGATAACACATTGCCCCCACAATATAAGGTGTTCTTGTTGCAGTATGCCACCCCTATTGCTGTCCTAATATAACTGTTTGTACTTTAAACCAAACTTTAACAAAAAAAACAAAACAAAACAAAAAACAAAAAACAAAAAACAAAGAAAACCCCAAACTACAGCTTTTGCATTTTTTTAAAGTTGGCTCAGATCTCTGATCACATTATGGTTGGTCTCATACAATCTTTGCATTCAGACTACCCAGGTGGATGGCACAGACAGTTACTGGTGGGGTGGGGGGTAGGAATATGAGAAAAAAATTATCATCCTGGAAAGGCTTTGGGTTGTTACAAAGCAAAACGTTTTCTAATAACTTTTTGAAGGCTGGGAAAACTGTTTTCCCAAACACCCCTGCAGCCTTAACACAGTTACTTGGAACTGACTGGGGCTCTCTACTAACTCTGACTCACCAGCATCCCTAAAACTGAGCTCACGTTGAAGTGCTAGAGCGTGCAACTGTATAGATGTAGATGCATACACGTGGCTAGAGGCAGCATTTGCTTGCAGATTCTTCATTGATGCTGCTGATGCAAAATCAAGCAAGAAAAAAAAACATCCATGTTCTGAGCAAATAAATAGAGATGACTTTAAAAGAAGTTTTCTCTTAGGGGAGAATTTTGCTTTTGTTTTTTTTTTTTTTTTTAGGCGAACTCCCCAAAGGAGGTATTTCTGACAAAAAGCTGCCAGAAAATCCTCTAGCTACTTCTAATTTTTAGCTTAAAATATAAATTTTTCAAGTTTTCCAAAGAAGAAATAAGAAATTATCAAGGAAAGGAGAGGCTTGCTTTTCCTCTAGCCTTGTGCCAARATTTCAGGACAGCACATCTGCAATACCCAGCCTTGCATCTCTAACCACTCTTCTTTCCTTTTTTCCCCAAAAGTATCTTAAATTGCTTCATCATTCTTGTAAGGATGACACTAAGAATGAGGTTTCTTCTGCATCACTGATTGATAGCTTCTCTGTCCTACCTGTCTGCAAGGCCAACACAAATACCTAAAGAACAAACTTCTCTTATGTGACTGGCACTTGTGATTGAGTTTCTGAGCCTGTTCCCCATCTTTATGCCAGCTCTCCATAACACCCACTGCAAATCCAAAACCAGCTACAGTGGATCTGAGCTGCTTGATCCATACCTGATGCAGATATAATGGAGCATTTGAAGTGTCACCGTAATTGAACAGAAACATGTTGATGAAGTGGATGAGGATGCTTGGTGCACTCTGGGATGAGTGGACATCAAAATGACACCATTTGAAAATAATCATGAAGACGAGGTAACCAAAGAGAGAGATAATAAAAATCATTTCTGGAATGAACTGAAGGAAAATGTTTATGTATTTCTTGAAGTAGCTGGAAAGAATCAGGAAAGATAACTACAATTAATACAGTGGGTATTAATACAAGGTTGCATCCAAGTATGGCAGTACTGTACACCATTTAGTCTATGGAAAATAACATAAGAAACATACAACTATCACTAGCCAAGAAAGAAGCCTGTAATTGCAGTCCTCATAAATGAAAGCCATTATTTAAATACAAAAGCTTTGTCGTATTGATTCTCTCCAGGTTTTTGTACTTGACCCACCAGTATCTCAGCACCTCAAAAGATTAATACATTGAAATAAAAGCCAATTTTAAAAAAAATGGTTAATTTACAAAGTTAGGCATTATACGCTGAGGAAGGTCAGAATGAGGTGTAGAACCAATTCTGTAGGGGCAGTCCTCCTCTCTGCTATCTGCAAATGTGATGATTTCCATCCTTGAAGGTCACTACACACCTTCCAGTTTTGGATAGTCTCTCAAGACAGTAGTGTCAGCCCCTCCACTCTATCACCATTTCTTAATTTTTGTTCCAAAATATAGAGGCAGAGGTATAGACACGCACACCCACAGATCCTGACCAAAGGCCCCCTAAACCAGGAAAAAGACACGCACACACACTGTGCAAGATTTCAGTGTGCTTTGGATTAGACCAAAAGAGTTTGTCTTTCAAGACAAAAGTTATCAATAATGGGAGGTGCTATATATTTTTAATTTAGTGTACTTTAGTATTTCTGCAAAATCACAAACATAGGAGAATGAAAAAGAGTTTATCCAAGATAATATCTGCRATGTGACAGCTGTCCTCTGGCCTTTGGGCTCAGCACTCTGTACCAAGAGTGCAAGGGCAAAATTCAAGTCATCAGTCCGAGAGATGAGACTTTGTCTGAATGAAGGACACTAGTTTAGAGATGAGGACTTGTGTGCTGCAGCAATGGGCTTGGTGAAACAAACTTACACGTGGTTGAAGAGACTGAGTATCACCCCAAAAATCATGTGCACAATCCCTATGACAACTGACATCTTCATTTTGTAGGAGTTCAGGAAAGTCAGCTTGTTTGATGCAACATTCCAGATCTTTGGGAAAAGGAGCAGAGAAAGACAGAAGAACAAGGTTTTCAGGTGTTTGCTCAATAACAGACTTGTGGAAGTTGTGCTTTGACACCATCAGTTTACTCCTACCAGTTCTAGTAAGAAGAAAACAAGCCACAGAAATCTAGATGTTCCTTATAATACTTTTCACTCTGCCAAGATTCTCATCTAAAAGGTATAAAGTATTATCCTTGTTTAACAGAGGAAATAACAAGGATTTAAAATGATGTAGTGACTTTGCTTCAGTCCTCCAGAAATTGATGCAAAGGCTGGTAGCAGAACCTAGATCTTTTCAGTGTCATTCCTTGCCCTTAGGCTGAGTCATCTTCTTTAGCAGAGGTGGAAAGGCATGAGAAAATCCCTCCTGCTGCTATGGAAATTTGTTCCACCTTCACCAGAGGAATACTGAGGGCAACAAAAAACCAGTTCATTCCAGCTCTTTGGCCATGGAGATCAGATTATCGCCTGCCTCTCTGCAGTAACTTTTCAGCTGTGTTACGACAGTAACCACATGCCTCTTCTCAGTCCTGCCTTCATTATGCTACAGAGCTCCGGGGTTCCTTCTCCTTTCTTCTAAAACTTCCTAGACCCCAAAGTCTTCTGACCCCAAAGATGGTAAGTAGATACCACTTTTCAGACACTAAGTACAGTACCTGAACAGAAAGGAGGGAAATCAGGATCATTTGGAAGGCAAAACATTAGCTTATGTGCCTTTGTCTGGCATGCTTTGCCTCTTCCATGGTTATGGAAGAGACTGCCTAGCCTCCTCAGCTCAGGTTGACTCTTTCTTTTCCAAGATATACCTTGGCCATCCTGCCAGGACTTGCTAAATGCAAAGAGCCATCCATCCTTCCGGGCAGATGACAGGGATAATGTCCCCAGCGAGGGCCACGCGGGGGCTGGTGCTTTCCCATCCACCCCGTCCCTGCCAGCACTTGTTCAGCTGTTCCTCCCTCCCAGCCGGGGGTCCCAGCCTCCCCAGCAAGCAGCAGCCAGGGTGGAAGAGTGGCTAGCCTGGGTTAACTTAAATTAGGGATGTGTTGGGGCAATGCACAGAAAATTCACCTTCCTCTGCCGTGACTTCTTGAACTGCATTGCCTATGTCCTGGGCAGATCTTTAGAACCCAGTTTGTGGAAAACTTACTACAAGGTCAGTCTCTCTGCAAACCAGGGCACGCCAGTGTTTCTTTGTGTGACCAACTGAAATGAGACCGCACGCAGCAGAACAGAGGTTAATTGGCTGATATGAAGATTGATACAGGAAAGCTCGATGTTAACAACTGTCTTTCAATACGTGGTAAAGAGAGAACGGCAAGAAAGGGGAAATAGGACACAGAGAAGAAAATGTGGATCCGTTAACTAATACTGGCATTTACTTCACACTTCATACGATAAATACACTGCATAGAAATTAGGACTTTGCCCTCAATCTTGTGAGGTAGCTCTGGAATGGGTGAAAAGTACTCAAGTAAGGAAACTGAGCCCAGCAGCCTGGTGACAGAGTGAAGACTGCAGCACAAGACAACTTTCCAGTGAAAACAAAGTTCTTCCTTCCTGCTTACCATTTTGCTGTTGCCTGTGCAAAACTATCAGCAATATATATCCTTGATTGCTAAAGAAAAGCATCACAACTATCATATAAAGAACAAGCAAAGAGCAAGAAGAGAAGAGCGGCTTCAGGAGAGAGAGCAGGGAGCTACTGATGTACCTGATATGTAGAAACAGGATTGAAATACAAATTATCCTAGAGCAATTTAATTTAATTACCGGATCTATTCCAAATGGATATGGATTTCCAGAGTAGACTCCTGGGACCGCCGGATCCAACTGCAGCACCGTATTGTCCAGAAGTACATCCTTACTAAAAAAGAAAAGTGAAATGGCCTTTGCAGCTTAATCTCACCACATAAGCCTACAGTACATTTATGTGAGATGTGCTGAGGACTACCACGTGATACCTGGCACCGACTCCAGCCTTTCTGTGAACTGTTATCCTGGGGCTTGTGTGCACACGTGTGAGTTTGTGTGTGTGTAAATGGGTCCTACGCAATGACAGTGTCCATCACACTGATAATTCTCTATGCATCAGTCCTGGACACCTGCAGATTTTTATGCACATCAGTGCCTGAAAAAACAGGCGTGTTCCCAGGGACTCTACATTTCCATTTCAATAGTGAGTTCGTCTGCCTGTGTCAGACAAAACCTCTGATTCATTCATGACTGCATCCACMGCAGGGAGTTCTTCCCTTCCCCACACAGGCAGTCACTGTGTCTTTCTTTCAAAGCCTACGTGCCCTCATTTGGTGTGTTTTCAGTTGCTTCCCACATTTAGCCACTTACGTCCAAGTGCTATTTTTAAACATGGGGATGATATGCCAGGAAGAGCCAAAGATGTTGAACGATTTGGAGAAGCAGTCATTGTAGATGAAGCCAGTGTACATGGAGAATATGCCCATGAGCAGGATCAGGTAGCGCCCGCTGAAAAAGGTGTTCCAGATCTGCAGGGGGAGAAGGCAGTGCCAGTGACCAAAGTACCTGCAGTCCCATCAAAAGGTGGACCTTGGGGAACAGGAGACATGATTGTACTAATCTATGTATATACAATTATTCACAGGAAACTTCAGGCCCCTTGGGTCCATCCGGGTCTCTGTGTAGAAGTAGGCAGAATTACTTGCCAAATCTCTGCCTCACAAGCATCTTGGAAGGATGTCCCTGTCCTTTGGGAGGCTGGATGCCCCCTTTACCAAATGGGGATGATGAGCCTTTTCCTATGCTGATAGGGTGCCCCAGCTCCCTGATACTCACCTCGTTAGTGCTTTTCTGGGCAAGAAGGCTCTTCTCGTTAATGACCATCCAGAGTGCAAAGCCCAGCATGACAGCGCCATGGCCACAATCCCCAAACATCACCGCAAACAAAAAAGGAAAGGTAATGATAGTGTATGGAGCTGCAGGAAGGAAAGGACAAGAAGCTCGGTTCTTCCTAAACAAAAAGACCTCAGCAGAGAAGCAGTCCACCCCACTGGACCATTCCTCACAGGTTCTGCCCTTAAAGGCCTCCACGATCCCTCCCCTACTCCCAGGCAATCAGATCTAGTGCAGAACTAGCTTTACCACCAGGAAGACTCTAGGTTTCTGTTCACTCTCAGTGCTCTCCTTGACATGAGTGTTTCACTTTTCTCAGGTTCTTTTGGCTTTTTTTTTCCTCAGCACAATAAGTTCAACTTACATTTGCCCTGTGAGCTTACGTCTTTTCTTCAGTGATGCTACCTCACCACTTGTTCCCCATCCTGTATTTGTGTAGTTCATTATTCCTGCCACAATCAGTCACTGAAGACTGCTGGCCAAATTATTTGCCTGAGAAAATCTATGCCTATGCACTAAACAGTACCAATTTTTACCAGCAGAAAATATGGTTCACGTTTCTCAATCAGAAATGAGTGCTTGTTTTAGGATAGTGATGGAGCTCAAAGGCTTCACTTTGGCCACAAGGTGCAGGTCACTGAGTGTTTCTCACCTGGGTTCATCTCCCTGTAGTTGCCCACACCATATGCATCCACAATGTTCTGAAATCCAGCTGTGAACTTGTTGGTCCTGTTGAAGGTGGGTGGTGCCATCCTGGTGTGTATGGCGGTCAGGATAGGGGCGATAGTGGAGCCACTGCGCTCCTGCAAAGCCAGTGACAAGGACAGACACAGTCAGGGTGGCTAGCAGAGAGGAATCGGTCCCACAGCACCAAGGTCTGTGTCCAAACATGCACAGGCAGCAACATGAAAGCTGGGCTCAAGAGTGTTATATCTCAACCCTTTTTCTAATATCCAGATTTTCCCATTTTCTGTGCTATTGATTCGTTCAGGAAAAGCTGCCAGCACTGCTGACTCTTGTGAGTCGATCACAAACCTGCTAAGATTTAATGCTGACCTTAAACTCCCCGAGGCCAAGCAATCATGCGACAACCTCAGCTTTAATTAAAACAGAAAAGGGAGCCCAGCATTACAGTAACAGACAGAAGTCTGAACATATGCTCAACATATAAACAATGCAGTTTGGGTGACAGCTTCAGGGACCCAAAATGTTGGCCTCTTACCATTCCCTGATGGAGAGCTCTTTTTATCCGGCCAGCATCAGCCACTGGGAACCAGATCTCTGCAATGACGCACTGCTGGGTGACGTCGATGTTACAGCAATTCAGGATGTGGTAGATGGCCTTGATTTTCTTCACCTTGATCCCCCAGGACCACAAGTTGGCTGCTGCCTCATACAGCAGTCGCTGACGGTGGGACTCGGTTTGGGTTATCACCTGTAAGCACAGCACAGGCAGCGCTCGAGATATAGGAAGGCATAGGTGGCATGGTCTACTCAGCAGTTATTTGGGGAAGGCAGGTGGAAGAGGGTTGCAGAAAGGGAGCGATTCATATGAATGTGTGGGGTACCCTGGAAGGCAGTGTGTGCAGGTCTGGACACAGGAGCACTTGACACCAGGTGCACAATGCTGTTCAATAAGGACTCCCTGTGTGGCCCTGAGCCTCTATAAGAGGAGACCATTGGGAGTTACTGAGCTGTGGGACTGGCTCCTTACCCAGTTGCTTACAGACTGGTCACATCTCACCATGCACTCCCACCCTACCATCTCCTGCAGGTAGCTGTGCCATGAACATGGGGCACATCACGTCCACGAGCGTGCCTGCCCTGCTAGAGCTACAGCTCATGGCCCTGGTGGGACCTCCATGCATCGTGTGCCCACCACAGTGCTGCTGCATAAATGAGCAATGGAGATGTTAATGTGTTAGGAAGATAACCTGTGTGGTCTACAAGCACTGAAGAAGCCTAGCTGCCCATGATGCTCAGGATTGAAAGTCAGTTTGGAAGCAGTCTTGTGTGAAGGCTTGGCAGCCACAGGCATCCACAGAGGGGGGTGACAGCAGGACGTCAACTGCCAGATGGGCCACCTCAGGCAAACAGGGTGTCCATTCCCTCCTGCCTTGGGACCCACTGACTGTCATGTGTGACAATACAAAGATCACAGACAGATCATGCCTCCAAAAGGCATGAAGTCCTAATACAGTATATGGATATACAAGCTACTGAGCACCCATAGCAACTGAATTTGTAATTTTCAGCCCTGTGTTAAATGTTGGAGTAAAGAGGTTGGAGACTTGTACTTCTGTAACAAGTGTCTTGACTTTCCATTGCTAGTGTGACAAGTGCCCCAAGATTTCCTTGGTAAAGAAAACCAAATTTAAATATAAAATAAATCTTTACAGTCCTCTCTGAGYCTAGTATAGTTGTACTACACTTGTGACTGAGCAACTTTGTGAGCTGCTGAAGGAAAYCAGGCTGTAAGAGCTAGGTGAAACCATTTTGGACAATGTGCAATTTAATTACAATACCTGTAGCCTGTTGATGACCTTAGATCCCACCCTGTAGCCCCATATCATAAGGTCTAAACCTCTGCCCTCTGCACAGCCAACATCAGCAAGTAGTTTTTGAACCCCTCACATGGGAGGCTGTCCTCCTGCAGCTCTGGGGGGTGTAAATGGGCAGAGCAGAGAGCAGGCACTGGCCTCTGCAAGAGGTGGGGGGACCACTCCTGGGCTGGTGGCTTCATCTCCAGCCCCCAGCCAGCCCTGCACAGCTAGCTCCCAAAACAAGCCTGGGATCTGGCCATGGCCACAGGGTTTCAGATAGGACAAATGTCTGGGCAGGTCCCACTTGCAGGGTTCAGACCCCAGTAAAGCTGCTGGCACTTACTGTGTTTAAATCCTCGATCCTTGTGTTCACTCCATCAAGCATTTCTCGGCGCTCGGTGGCAGACTCTGGACAGGGATAGACTGTGGCACGAAATCTATCCTCAGTAAGAGAGAAGTGAGAAACACCATTTCTTTGACTGACTTTTTCTTCCTCTGGACTCTTCTCAGCTCAAAGGTGGGGAAAGCAGACTTTATTCTACTATGGTAGTATACGCTTCTTACATATTATGAAGTTGTGCCTGGTCTCTCAGAAAGGTCCAAAAAGGTACATGATTGCCCAGAAAGGTCCAAAAAGGTACATTTATCTCTTCATAAGAAAAAGGATTCCTTCGCCTGTTCTAGCTGAAAAAAACCACTCCCTGTCTCAGGTGCTACAAGGTACATGGTATCATACAGTGGCCAGCCCTAATACACAGGCACCTCCCTTACACCCCCAGTACAGATGCCCTGCGGCGGTCTGGGGAAGCTGCTCGAACTGCGAAGAGCCAGGGACCCCCCGGCCAGGGCAGCCCCCTCAGCACGGCACCGGCAGATGGCCCCCGCGCGCCGAGGCTGGCGCCGCGCCGCTCCCGCCCCTGCGCTGCCCCACGCAGCCGCGGGGGGAAGGCACCGGCGGAGCTGCCGCGGCACGGCAGGCGAACGCCCTGCCGGGGTGCAGGCTGTGTAAGTAAATAACCCTAGGGGGAAAAAAACCCAACCAAACAACAACAAAAAAAACCCCCAAAACAAGCAAGCAAACAAAAACAAAACAAAAAAAACACAACAAACGACTGTATTTCCAGGATAAAACAAAAGGAGAATGACCAGCCAGCCAGCTCGTGGCTTCTGGTCCATCTGTTTGGCTAGACGGAGCAAGGGAGGCATGGGTGGAGTTTTTTAAACACCCGAGGGTGGTATCTGTTATGTCAGCTTACATGTGGCCAGGCCAGTATAAATGCTTTTATAAGCCTTCCCCCAAGGCTGTATTTGGGAGATTCAGCTGTTTTGTTTGATGTGGTATAATAAGGACTAATGTGGGCTTCTAATATGTGAGTCAAGGTCTTATCTCCATGCAGGTATTGTATACTGCTTTGTCTATAGTATGCAACATGACCTTCTCCACTGCCGTGTTGTAAAGCCACTATATGAACCCAATACAGCCAATTAGAAATAAATAAGTTGCATGTCTCTCTGAAAAGTGTACAGCTACCTATCCTGCCTGCAAAACAAGTCCCAGAGTATACTTCATGCACAAAGAGCAGGCACAAGGAGTTCCCACTGGGACCTCGCAGATCACAAGGTGCACTGCTGCAAGGCTCTGCGCCTACAAGCTTTAACTGAGCTGAGGTGCTGCAGTAACTAAAATAGCAGAAATCCCTCCATTTTTTCCTACTCGGTTTGTTCAGTGATATCTAGTGCTTGTGCCACTTCAGGGGCATTATAAATGTCATCCTTCAATATTGCCCCAAMAGGTCTGCAGGAAGAGATCACTCCTCTTTGCAGAATGGAGATCTTCTGCCCACCTAAGCCACCACACTTCCACCACCCTGCAGGGGAGTTGCACTGAGTTAGGGTTGCTGAAGGGCTGCCTTTCTGCACGTGAGATGAATTAAAGGACGTAACAGGGTCATAGGGGTCTATCCGAGTTTAAGAGACAAAAATGTGCATGCTCTGTGTACAGATAAGCATCACGTTCTGGCTTTGTCTGAGCACAGAATAGATCACCACCTGCTCTCCAAAATCAGTTCCAGCACACACACAAGTGAGGACAGTTGCAAATTGAACAAAACACGCTGCAGTTTCCTAGAGATCAGCCCAGAGCTGTGTGTAATGGCAGCACGCACTCTTCAGCTAAACTTCTCTTTCCACAATTGAATCTCTCCTCACTCAACACCTGGTATTCGTTTCCAAAGGTTATTCACCCTACCTAATTATTTCCATCTTCTTATTCTTCACAGCTCTTAGTTCATCTTTAATAAGGATTTTTAATCAAACTTGAAAGCTTATTCCTCCATGCTGCACAGTTCCCCCGTTTCCAATAACGTTATTGCAGCAGTGTTGCTTTGATCTTTTAACAGCCATTTTGCATACTGAGTATCAGCTTTTCCCTAATGGCACAGACATCTCTGAAAGCTCCAGGCGAATTCAGCAGGGAATCCTTACATTGATAAACCCAGTTTAGTATTCACATTAGCAATGAGGCAGCCGCAAGAAAAGGAGGAAAAGGAAAATTCTTACATTTTCCTCCTCCCTGCTCCCTCTACA
The DNA here is from genome assembly GCA_030449065.1 of Oceanodroma leucorhoa. Classification (NCBI taxonomy): domain Eukaryota; kingdom Metazoa; phylum Chordata; class Aves; order Procellariiformes; genus Oceanodroma; species Oceanodroma leucorhoa. The sequence goes on along the minus strand of JASVER010000006.1, from coordinate 2,357,694 downwards.
CCTTTCGCTAATAAATTTGTGCACGGACTTAATGCTCATGAAATTGGCAGACTAATGTTACCAATTAGAATCAAGCAGGGACTACAAGCGTAACCTGAGGCACACTGCTCTGCAAACAATTCTTAGCCTGCCTTGCAGGAGACTGGCTTGTACCAGTCCCATGATTTTTGCAGGATATTTACTTGTCATGAATGATGACTTAGTGCTAAGCAGAAATGTCCTGCTGGGGCTGGAATGACACTGCCATCTGCTTTAGGTATAGTTAACCCTACCTTAAAGATGGACCAGACCAAAATGTCTTGACCTGCGTACCAGGGATGGCTGATGGCCCACAGAGCACAGAAGGAGAGTCACGGGATTAATACATTTAAAAAACTGCCACTCAGCAAAACATTTGTATATACGTGCATATTAGCAAGCAAAAAATTTGAAAGGAAGGAAGAAAAGACATAAAGAACAATTTCAAGTGTCGCCTGATTAGCTGGCAATAAACAAAAACCAGTGTGCTAGCACCGCAAAGTCCATCCTGTGAATTTGTCTCAGGTAGGTATGTTTTCTTTCAGTTACAAGAGGCTGAGAGAAACCAGCCTAAGTTCCTTTCTATAAATCTACCACCACATACATGCCACCAGCTCATAACAACTTTGCACATCATGGCCCACCCTGCAGGGATCTGCTCACACTTCCAGTGCTGACTGGCCCCACACTCCCGGCTGCACCCCGCTGCAGAAGGTCGTGCCTCTGATTTGGAAGATTCTGGGTTCAATCAATAATAGAAATGCTGACAGGCGTCACATTGCCTGTTCTTTTACTCCCACCCCGGAAAAGAAGTATTGGGATTTTGATCGCAGAGAATTTAAAATGCTGCAGGGAAAAAAAATTCTCCAAAATGAAGCGCTTGCTGCGCGCTGTGGGAAGCCCCAGCCAACTCTAAATGTACGGCTTGGCAACTTCCAAGGCCATTGGCACAGGGGCAAATACAATGGGAAGCAACTGCCCATGAGTGCAGAAGGGGAGAAGGGTACTGAACAACGTCTAAAAAGCAGGCAAAGAAATGGGACATAAGCAGGAAACTGTAATCCAGAAGGAGAACAAGACTCGCTGAAAGCTCAAAGACCACCACCAGCAGCAGACTGATCCTGCACAGTGGCAATGGCAAAACTCCCTCCATGTCTGAGGTTCAGGATCTGAAATGAGTGACTGAGACCTGGGAGTCTTCCCCCAGCCTTCCATGCCCTCTTGGCTGCTTTATAGAGAGAGGTGCCCACCTCAGGAGGGCTGAATTGCTGTCAGGATAAGCATTGCCCTCCACTGCCTAGAGAAGGCATCTTGGAGGGCCCCATTTCCAGTGCAGGAATCGCTAATAGTCCCCAGGGGTCTATYGCTTCATGGGACTGAAGTCAGTTCTCCCAGCTGGATGAACTGACCTTGCTGCTTTTATTCTGATTAAAGGCAGGGTGTAAGGAGAGACCTGCCCTGAGAGCACATGTCGGGTAAGAGCAGTTGCTCGCCCCCTCCCTGCGACCTTCTGCAGCCTGCAGGCCCTTGGCTGGCCCCGCTTGGCCGAGGGGCTATGCCTGAAATGGATTCAGTGACAGCCGACAGATCCCCTCGTCAAATCTCATTTACACTGCAACAAAGCCCATCAGTCATCGGTGTTATGAAAGAGTAACAAAATATTCGACCTGAATTATCTTTTCAAGATGCTTAACAGGGTGGAAACAAGTCAGGCTGTATGAAGCTTTCATTTCTGCTCTGGGCTCTGTCTCTGATTACACAGATATTGCCCAAAGCCTTTGGGAAAGGGTTGAATAAACTACAGCATCATCTTTTTACTCTGAAATGAAGGAAGGCTTGACAGCACTTCGGGGATTACCATATTCTGAGTGCCCAAGTTAGGGCCCCTGGTTTTCAGGGGAAATACTGAGTATTTCTTAACAACCAGTTCCCTTTAAGATGTCCCAAGTTAAAATCCTAGCAACTGAAGCTCCCAAGATCTTTAAGTCCCTTTGGAAAATTTAGGACCTCAATTTCCAAGTGCCAAGGTGACGGATAACTTTCATGATTAGGAGCAGCAGAGCTGAGGAGCGGAAAGGAGCTCAGCGGCAGAGCTGACAGCCGGGGCACGGAGATCTAATCTCCAGCTCCAAATTCAGCCAGCCCAGGCTGACAGGAAAACACCTCTGCGGGAGTCACTGTGGCTTGCCCACCAGCCTGCCTTACCCATCACAAATCTTCTTGATTTTTTGTTTAAGCTGCTCTCCTTGATAGAAGATGATAAACACGTTCTTCTTCACCTCTTCTCTCTGCAACGCAATTCAAGCAGAATTTAAAGCACTCAGGGGAAAGAGTCCAGTGCGGAAAAGGTGGTGGGTTTTTTTTCAGCAGCTTCTTCACTGGGTTGTTCTTTTCGCCCAGCCCCAGTTTTCCAGCAGCAATGTTTTCCCTAGATGCTTCTTCAGGGACCAGGCACAGGCAGCAGCTCTGGGTTATGGGGGAAGGAGCAATGTGGAGCAGAGAGGTAAGGGACAGGAGGTCTGCCGGGKCATAGGGCTCACCCCAGAGACACCAAGGGGAATCAATCCTCCATGGCCAGCCCTAGGTGAGGACAGCCCCAGCCCACCTCCCCGGTGGGCCCCGTAACACAGCCACCCTGCTAGGACTCACATGCACCTTAACCAGGGAGGACAAAGAAGCCACCTTGTAATGGTAAAAAGGGAAAGCAATGTCAAAAGAACTTCTCCCATCCTCAGACTTCCCCACCTTTCTTCTACAGGCTGCCTTCAGACACCCAGCTCTGGTGAGGCAGCCAGTGCTGCAGCATGGCCAGTGCACCAGTTCGGTTTCTGCAGGTGTCAGGCACGCACAAGGAGCAGCGTGAAGCAAAAACAGGTCAGTACCTACCGTCACAGGGTCCTCCAGGGGGGTATCCATTTCGGTGTACCTCAGGTAGATGTTTCCCCTGCAGGCTCGCCACAGTAAACGCTCAAAGGGTATCATCCTTTCCCTCTTTATTACCCCGGCTGTGAATCTGAGCAGAGTTAAATAAATTACAAGCCCATTCTAAGTCTTTTAGGACCTGTAACACACATGATTTTACAGTCTCTTGTTTTCTAGTCCGTGATAGCCAGGACTGCTGCTGCTGTAGGCACTTCTAGGAAAGACCTTGCTGAAGCCTGGCTCTTATCTCAATCTACTGACTTTACCCTGTTGTTCTTTCTTTAAAACATTGTAAGTCCTCTCCAGACCAACAGAAAAAGGAGAAGAGACAATTCTGGCTAGAAATGGAGGAACGGAAAGATGCTTAAGGTCACACGAACAGAGAGTGCCTGAATGACAGAGGTAGAAGGTAGCAATTTTGAAGCGGTGGTTTATCTTTACTCCCTCCTGTTTTCCCAGAAAGCACCAGACTGCACCTCTGAAGTTCAGCATGACATGCTGGTATACACCCACCAAGGCAAGCCCTCTGCAGGCATATGCTTTGCTCATAAAAGAGTTGAACAGGACTTCAGAAATACCAGCATGAGCAGCTAAAAACACCAGCCTGGAAGAACACCATCAGGGAGTTTCACCACACCTAGCTGATGTAAACACAAGGGAAAGCTGTTTGAATCTATGCTGTCCACCAAATTACCATCAGCAATACGCATGGTGGTATTTCAGCTCCCCTAACTCTCACCCTCAGTGCCATTTTCTATTGCAGACAAAGCCCAGTGCAAGAAATCCCATGGCTTTTTGCTGTGGTTAGACATCCATCCCTGAGGACCAGGCTGGTAGCCAGATGCTTGAGTCCAGAAGCCACAGGTGCGATGCCCTAAGATAACCATTTTCAGTCAATACCTACTAAGGGGTCACTGGAATTGGTGGCCTGGAAGTAAAAGTCCATTTGTCCCACTGACTCATAACCTGACCATAGTTTTGATGATAACTTCGGAGGACAGTCACTCTCTCATCTTCATTAAACAGGTATGCTGAAGAGGCTGGTGAGCAACCTTTGCTAAGAAGCTGAAGGAGGTGTACCAGTGGCACAGCAATGCAGTGCAGGTGGGAAGCCTGGCCAAGCTGGGGCCATCACCAATACACACCCCAGCTTGGCAGCTGCAGCGGCAGGAGTGCTTCTCAGCTCCAGCAGTCCAGATGTGTCTTCACTGAAGAAATCATCTGGCAGATTGGTTTCTGCCTGGAAAACATTAGTTTTAAAAACTATGCAGCATTGCCAATTTGAAAACTATTTTCACATTTTCCTCCTGATATTTTTCCCGCCAAAGGCAGCTTTCCACAGGGATTTAGACTAAAGTGTGGGGGGAGGGGGGAAGGTAAACTGTATCTTAGCAACTGAAAAGCATAAATGCCATTTTCAAAGAGATCTGAGAACCAAGTTCTTGAGACCCACTGACTCACGGAGCGATGCAAGTTCCAAAGTGATGGAGGTGCTTTTGCAAACATATCTTACTGGCTTGTGGTAAAGACTGCTGGGTTTTGATTAAAAATCAATAACAACAACACACACCAAATGAAAATGTCAGTATTTTTAGGAACCTTCCACATCTCTGTTGGAAGAGCAAAGAGGCCACTCACCTCAAAGAAGTCCTGGGTTTTCTTCAGCAGATGTTTGAGCTCCGTCAGCTCGAGGAAGTTCTGCTTCAGTGTTTGCTGGTTCTGGTTGGCTTCCAGCAGCTCGGCTTCAAGTTTCTCCAGCAYGGTCTGTTTAGGGTGCAAGCACATCCAGAAAAACTCTGAAGCAGACCAATGGCACTTTACCAAGCTGATACCAAATCTCAAATYATAGATGGTTGGTTTTTTTCAAGGGGAAATATAGAAATATTCAATGAGCACTTCAATAAACACTGCGTTTGTAGGAAGATATTAATCAATGCCAATGCCTCATTTTCCCATTGCCACATTTCCTACTGGGTGCTTTGTCCTTTTCTGGCATTAGAGTTCTGACCCACCTGACCGAAGCTCAGGCAGGTAAGTGGGTGACTGGTGTAGGTGTCTCAGCCTGTCTTGGCACCTCTGATGTCCCCTGCAGGACATCTCAGACCCCAGGTGGACTGGGTGTCAGTCTACTGACTACAAAAGCAGCCTACAACAAGGCCATTAGCTTAGGTTCATTAGCTATAGGCCAAAAATTGGTGAGGATGTGGGTCCAGGAACACACCAGGCAACCACCTTGCTCGTGAAGCTGAAGCCCTTGGAAAGCATGATTTTTCTTCCTAGCCACCTATATATGCAGCATTTTAAAATTACCCCGTCAATAAACTTAGCTTGCAGCTGGGCTGGAATAAAGCATCCCTTGCACATCCAAAAGCAAGGCACAAATATTTGTGTCAGGCCCCAATATTACTATATCACAACCATACTCCCACCAGGACAGACAGCCCTGGGATTTTTATGCAGTGAAGCCGGTTCTAACATCRGGTCGTCTGGTTAATCACCAAAAATCTTTTTATTCTCTCCTACAGGATGATGGGGGTGTTCTGTGATAGTGATACCTTTTCATTAATATGTGGGACCAGAGGGATGTTTCACAGGGGATGGTAAAAAGACTGGGCTCCTTTAGGAACGTGCAGTAAGATCAGCCTTAACCTAACTGCTGAGACAGGGACTCGGGGAGCACCTCCATGGGCAGGGAGAGCTGTGCCAGCCTCAGCTACCGGGGCCTTCCTTGCAGGGGAGGGTTGTATCGAACACATTACACAGACATCCCGGTGCACATCCCCTTCTCTCTCTCCTTGGCCTGCTCCAAATTCTGTACCTCCATATCAATCATTTCCCGAGGCAGGGGAGTCTCTGGGTACTTTTCTAGTTTGACTATCTCAACATTGTCTTCCATCTCATTTTCCAGAAAACCTGCAAGGAAAGGACACAGAAGTCTCAATACAGAGTCATCCCTGCTCATCGTCCTGGTCACCTGCTGCTGCTAAGCCCCCTGTCAGGACTAAGGCATCACATGGAGGTGTGACAAGGGGCAGTGATATACAAGGCCCTTTATCCCAGTGCATATACACAACCATCAAGAGCTGGACACCCAGCAGCCTCCTTTCTCAGTGAGGACACTGTTTCTCCTGAAGTTGTGGTGGCCGCTCCCACCCCCGTGCCCTGGACAGCCCYCAGCCCTGGCACAAATAGCTGTCACGGCACCCCCTTGCTTGGGGCAGTGAGTAAGGCACACAGCAAGCTCAGGCTTTGCTCCTCCGCTCTAGCAATGGCAAGTGCTGTCCTTGCCACAGTGGCTCTGGTGGGCACCAGTGTCATGGTGGGGGGAGCGCAGAGCTCACAGGACACACATCCATAGGAGAGCAGGCGCCACGAGCTCTGTTGCTCAGGTTTTAAGGATTTGTCCCCAGGCTGAAGCACTTGGCCACAGGAAGCGTATGCCAACAGCTGGCACACTGGTGTAAAAGTCTGGTTATCTGGATTAGCCTCCTGCCCAGCCYCAGATTTATCTTGTGATTTTATATAAGCTAATTAACCTCCTTTCAGTTCAGTTTTCAAAACAGGGGCAACAATTTATTGCCCATATGGGGTGAAGCGGTAATTAGCTGACGCATGCAAAACATTTCCAGGGGCTCAAGTGAAAACATCACCATTTTGCCACTAATTCTGCTCCACAGTGTGAGAGCACTTAACAAAGAAATAAATCCCACACCAGCAGTTGGCGGAAAGCCGATTGCATTTGACAAGCGTTTACTTACGCAGGATCCTCTCCAAGGATTCACACCTTCTCACTTCATTCACAAACTTTCTCTGGAAGCTGTTCACATTCGCATTCAGCTAAAAACAGGATGGAAAACAGGCCTGGGGCTGGAGGCTGCATGCTGCTGAGCTCATTTTTAACATCAGCACAGAACGAACGCCTTCGATGCAGACGGCCAACGCCGCTGCATCTTACAGACTCCTAGAGGCAGAGCAATGCCGTGGGTTTCCTTAGGGCCAAGGACATCGTGGCCTTCCCAGGCTCATTTCCACCCAGCCTTGCTGTGACAGCAGGAGTCGTAGATGGACTCTCGTGGTGAGACCCCCTGTTTTCTGGTGGTGGAGGGAATCGTCCTAAGGTTGTGCATAAAGTGTGCAGAGCACTGGATGGGGACTCAGGAACAGGTTGGGTCTCAGCATTGTGACTGGCTTTCAGATCAGCTTTGGGGAAGTCCCGCTCTCTCCATGGGCTTTTTGACCACCCTGCAGGTGCACCTTCCCCGAGTGCTTTGAGGGAAGGACAAGCACACCCCGGGGCGCATCTCCCACAGCTCAGCATGCCGGCTGGGCACTACTCACATCTCTGAACTGGACCAGACCCAGCTCCCCGAGCTCGGCCACGCAGCAGTAGGCAGCCTCCACCTGCAGAAAGAGCTGCATCAGAGTCATCTCCTCACTCCGGAAGACCGAGGCCATTTTGTCTGCCCGCCTCCGACCTGGGTGTCCGTGGGGGCCTTGGTTGCAGCGGCGCAGTCTTCCTCACCCTGAGAGGTGCCAGAAGGTGCTGAGAGCTGTGGGAACATTGGCATCACTGTGTCAAGGTGCTAGAAGCTAACCCAACACAGCCCATCATGTGCTTCAAAAGGGTTTCTTCACCTCCTAAAAGCTTCCTCAGACCCAAATGAGGTTGTATCCCACCAGCGCCGTGATGGATGCTAAGGTGTGCATGTGACACAGGCGAAAAGGGGAGCCACTGGGCCCCTAGGACAGACGACAAGCAAATATCCTGCCCTGTCCTCTGCTGGACCAAAGATGCTTCAGGCCACTGCACTCAGGCCTTTGATTGGAGTTTTGGATACTAAGCCTGTAAAGGACTCAATTTGTCTTTGTTTTCCACAAGACAGAGAAGAAAAATCATTAATTTTACCTTGCAATTACACGGATGAAAGGGGCCTGACTGGTCTTTATCACTTTCATTGGTAGTGTGAACACAACATTGCAAACACATCTGGAGCATGTCATATGGGGGTGGGGAGGACTAATTTAAATTCAAACAAACTTTAAGATTTAAAAAGCATTTTCTCCCCATAAAGGACTGTTTTCAAAACAAGATACATGAAATATCATGCATTTCATGAAGGTTCCTTTACCTATATGCTTCTTATTATTTATGTTGAGTAACCTGAACATATAAATTGCCAAAATTAACTGATTTACATGCACAAACACAGTAATCATTATTACCCAGAGAAAAATATGCAAGTAGATACACTTCTTGCATGCATTTAATTTTGTAGCAAGCCTACATTTTATAAATAGCAAAAAAAAATCCCTTTATATCCTCACCTCTACTTGTTGACAGGGATGGGAAGTCAATTGTCCTTAACCCTCTCTCTCCCTCCATGAACCTTGTCTTGCAACACTTTTTTTAATGTGGATTCTAAGAATTTTCTTTATAACATATGAAAGATTTATCTTAAATGTGAAAGAAACACTTTGCAAGATATTAAAGCCTTGTTTAGTAGGAGCACCATAGTCACAAGTCTGTATTTGCTCAATTGTCCTGTGAGTTTTCCTTGTCTTACTCTCTGTACCCATTCACTAAATTATTTAAGATGTTGAAAATGTAATATATGACAACTAGTAGCTTGTTAAAATAAAACATATCATGTGCCAGCTCCAGTGGGTTGAGTAAGGATATAATCTTTAAAGTTGCTTGGGCATTTTTTGGCAAACTATATTTTTCACAGGAAAAAACCACAAATGCTGCAGGAGACTCCCACTACTCATGCAAGAATGTAAAAAAATTCCCTAGCTGTGATTTTAAAAAATTGAAAAGATCATCAAAATGTCCCATTTTAACTTCTTTAGACTGAAAAGCGTGAAGAGACTACGATTTAAAGCAGTTTGTATTTCTAAACCTGCAGTTAACTTCCATAAAAAATGTTAAAACCTTAGAATTAAAAGAAAAAAACTCAAATGAAATATTTGGAAATGTCTTAGTTAAACTGCTTCAAATCATGCAAACCCAGGGTTCTACTTTTCCTCAGTAATCAGTCAGTGAAAAACCCCAAAGGCTCACCTTCACCTTGATTTGGAATGAGAGAAAAATGAAAAACAAAAAGAGAAACCTCTTTCCAGCCAGGAAACCCTTCCCAGCCCCATTCCGAGGAAGGCAGAGCGTTCGCCCTTCATCCATTCCTGCAGCTGCAGGAGCCTTGCCCAAAGCCACCTGCTGCCAGCCATGCCGCTATCAGCACCCCCCTCCACCCCTCCCCAGTTTATTCCTTTGGCAAAACAGCAGTTAACTGAGAAACCACTCACGGCATTCCCCGTCGCTATTCTCCAGCRGCATTACACTGCATTAAAACGCACCAGGTTTGGGGCAGGGTAAATCCTGGTGCTGTAAATCGCTTTGGCAAAGGTGTTACTTGGGTTTACCTCTCAGCCACCGCGCTCCTTTCCGGCAGGCCCTCTCCCCGGGGCGGGGGCGAGCTCTCCCCTCGGCCGGCCGGCAGTCCCCTCAGGCGACGACAGCAGGGCTGTGCTTTGGCATGGCGGCAGGCACCGCGCCGGGCGAGGAGGGCGGCGAGCGAAGCGCCACGGCCAACTGTCCTGTCTYGCGCGGGGCACAGCAAACCTTTTCTTTTAAGGTCAGAACCGGTCTGGACCAGAGAAGGGAAATTTTTTTCTGTCCCAAAACAACCCCCGGGTGGTCTGGACCCAGCGCTTTCTGGCTCGGTCACAACCTCCACGTCAGGTCTGTGACAAGCGCRAGCCGTGTTGCAGCTTGTTGAGACTAATAACAGATGGGGCATGCCGGCTCACGCCGCCCCGGCCACCCAAAACCGAGCGAGAGCCTTTGAAACCTGCTGTACCCGGAGAGCTATAAGCCCATAAAAACCCATTTGCAAGCCCTGGATGGAGGATCAGTCGCCAGGGAGGTGGAAAACTTCTGCGCTGTTTCTTGCTAGATTTTCCTCACCAGAGGCAGCTGGGGAAAGGACAGGGGAACAATGGGAGATTAATGATTTTCCTGCAGCTGGGGGACGGGCAGAGCTCTACAGCAAAGAGAGGGCTGGGAGGGCAGGGGCTCAGTCAGGAGAGCTGCGCTAGCCTGGGCAACGCAGAGACACTGGGAACTTGATTCTCACCCCTTGAAATAACAAATGCTGCAGGGAAAAAGTGCCTTTATAGACTTTCTCCCACTTCAGCTGCTCAAGCAAAGGCTCTAGAGAGAAATTCGTCGCCTCCTAAAACCAATGGCTTAGCTCCCACTGAGGTCAGAGGAGGCAGGGTTTCATCCTGGTAAATATGGCTGGCGGGGTCACTATTAAATTTAGCATCCATAAAAAGTTTTACCTCAAAAGAAGAGCTAATGAAAATGCATGGCTATATGTAAATTGTAAAGTACCCCTTAAAGAAATGCTTTCTCAGACCTGTTTTTTCAGAGGTACCCAGTAGCCCTGACCCAACAAGCCAAAGGGTATAGCTTGTCCAAGGGAACAATGCCAAAAGGTAACAGCAGAGAGTTTCCCAGCACAGAGGTTTTCTATTCAAAAGCAATGAAGGGTGGCTCTGCTTCGCTAGCTCCGCTAGTGAGAGGGGTCCTGTCGCTTTCCGAAATCCAGCTGCCTCAAGCGGTGAGACCCAAAAAGGAGGTATTAAAAATTATAAAGCAATTCTAGCGGGTGGGCCTAAAACTTTCATTTTGCTCAGCTGAGCTGTCCGCGGGGCTCCCTGGCCTCCCACCCGCTTTGGCTGCACTGTGATTCTCCCGCACCAGCCGCCGGCCAGTTCTGATTTCTCCATTGGCGCTACCAAGGAAAGAGAGAAAAAGCTGATGAAATTCAGCACTTTCTGTTGGCAAATGGGAACTTCTCTAGGTAAGGCAGAAGTTAAGTTGTTGCTGTCCGCCGCTCGTCACGTGCAAAAGCAGCACGTCTGCCACGCAGGGCTGAGAAGAAGCTGGTGTGGGAAAGGAAGGGCATTGCCTTGCAGCCTGTGCTATAATGCTAGATAACAGGAGTCATCGTTCAGTTCTTGGCCAAGGTAGATTGACACAACAAAATAAAACAGCTTCTCAGGCTAGTGCCCCCACCCCTGAACCTGCAGCATATCTCCCCCCTGGCAAAGCTGTTGTGTTCATTTGGTGATACTAGGGTTTGTTTCTGTTTTGCACCTATGCTGCTCTTATTCAGCCCCACAGTTACACTCCGCTACTCCCCTACAAGCTGTCGGGGCGGGGGGAGCAGAAGGGGCCCCCAACACACACTTCATCACCAAAGCAAGCCATGCTGTGCCGCCCACTCCACCCCAGTAGCCRAGGGGAGAGGGAACATGGAATGTGGGGATAAAGCCATCTCTCCCGCCCTTCCCTCCCCCGCTTCCCAGCCAGAGGAGAGAAGCAGAAAGCATATCCTATTTCATGCCTCTGGCATGTGGAAGTAAGAACATTATTTTATAATAATCTTATTATTAAAGACCAGAAGATGATGGCTGATGATGAGGTGCCGTTCGGAGGAGCACCGTCAGTGGGCTCATTGTCGGCGCCGGCAGCTCTGGCTGGGCGAGCTGAAGGCAGCCCTTCTYAGGCAGCCCGGCCGGCGGCTCTCGGGCTCCCTCGCTGGGGTCTCCAGAGGGACAGCGTGGGGTCACAGCAGGGCCGTGGGTTCAACATTTGTCTAATAGCAAACCCAGCCCAGACTGGAAAACACAAAGGGCGCGGTTGTGGAGTTATTCGAAATGCTAGAGCTGCTTTCCTCTGTGCAACAGAAAGCAGATCCCCTCTCCCCTTCTTTCATTTAAAGAGTAAAACCTTTGTCGTTTTCATTTTTTTTCCTCCGTTTGCCTAGTTTTAAAAATCACATCCCCTGTTCACAGGGGAATGGTTTATTTAGATGGCTATTATCTTAGATGGCTATTTTTCACATCAATGAAGATACCAAACAAAATGGCCCCCTCCCCGGTGGACACATTATTGGCATCAGGCTTAAGGTTTTGAGCTTTTAAAAGCCATTTTGAGGGTTTTATAAACGCCCTTAATCTTTTTTGAGCTTTATAAAGGCCACCTGGGAGGGAGCTCACCCTGCAATACAAAGACAGCAGTTGCTAACAGACAGACCTGCCCTCCCAAGAGACACTTTTTCTAGAGCTGCACTTGGAGACTTTGCTACCTACGAAGCAAGCGTAGGAGATGATAGATCCACTCCTGTGGTCTCACCGATAGCACAGACCACCTAGCATCCTCCTTGGCATTTAGGACCATGACCTCAAAGGCTGCACAGAGCCCTTGTGAATAATAATGGGGAATTGTCAGCTAATCATCAACTTCAGTGTGCCAACACACAGAGCTCAGGGGGGTCCCAAACATGCAACCCCTCCAGCCGGGCCGTCATCACTTTCAGCAGCATGGGGAAGTTTCATGCAGCTGTAGGTGGCTCTGGGATCAGTATCTCAGCCATAATTACTCCATGCTTAGCTCCACCGTGCTACATGTGATGTTAATGTGTGAGCTCTCTTCCACCAAAGCTCCCTCCTGTTGCAGCAGCTAAGCAGAGTAGCACCTCAAGTAGGCTGAAACAAGAGTAGGGGTGCAGTTAAACTAACCTCAAGTGTCATACAGAAAAAAGGGATTTGTCCTCTTATCACTGATATGCCCAGCGATGAGGTACCTGCTCTGCTGTGCTCTCACGGGTTGTGTGTTTTGCCCTGAGTTGAATACCGTGCTATGGCTCAATTACCATCGTGCTGGTCGCTGCTGGGACGGAACAGGATTGCAGCAGCAATCAGCTTTCATTTGGAATTAAAAATATAAACATGTTGCCTATGTAAACAGAAAACATATATATATTTATAGACAGAGCGAGTGTGTATGCATGTGATAAAGGCAATAGCTTTCTGAGAGCCACAACTGGCGGTGATGTGTCAAGGGTCATCAGAGAACTTTTAACTGTGAAGCTCTCTGTGGCACAAAATATACCAAACGGTAGGTATCRCCTCCTTCATAATCATCAGGAAAAGCTGACCAGGAGCCCTACACATTGTGGAAGAGTGTCCAAGGGGAGGGGTGGGGAAGTACCTAATTTTAGAGTAAACGGAGTCCTGCCTTGAGAACGGCATGGAAACGGGAGCCCGAGGAAAGGAWGCCCCCGTCTCTGCTGGCGCTGCGGTCGTGCCTGGCGTGCCAGGGCATCCCCGTGGAGACCAGCGTTTGTGCCATGCGTAGAAACCAAGCTAGGGGAAGGCTTTGGAGGGGCTTATCGCTCTTCAGTCAGTCACGGCACTGAGATATGACTGCGTTACACAGAAGAAATGAAACAAATCCAAATTTGTGTCAGGAGATGATTTTATAGGGCTCCCATTGTGTCTGAACTTACCAAGCAAAGCCTTCATTTCCAATCCGATCCAAAAATCACTGAAGCCAAGCGCAGCCTCTTCACTGCTTCAGGAGACTTTGGAGCAAGCCCTTTCTGAACCACGGAGGGAACACATTTTGGAAAGGAAAAGAAATACGTTATGTTTATTGTGCAAAACATTTTCAGCATCCCTAGAAATGGGCACATTTACCTGCAAGCTGACAAAGAGCATTTAGGTAATAGTTAAAATTCAAAAGACATTTCATTATAAATGGAATCATTCATGCAATAGCAGAGCCGTTTTGTCTTTTCATTTCCCCTCAAACATTTTGAGCTGCACAGAACACTTTTGTACTCATTATTTTTGCAAAATTAAATGCCAGGTCAACTTTCAGCAGGAATCAYGGGTGAGAAACTCAGGAGGGACAAGTGAAGCTGGAAGAAAGTGGAGGGCCTTTCCCCAGTAAAGAGTTTTAGTTTCGATGCAACAGAGCGCTCAGATAAAAACACAAATTGAAGACAACTAGCATGAAAGGACTTAGACACTGAAATGAGGCAGAGATGAAGATTATCCTACAGGCCCGAGCATCTCTCCTGCTGTGACTCGTGTTTACCAAGGCCAAGAGCGACGGCGGCTGTGGTCACGCACCCAGCCCAGCCGCCAGCCGAGCACGACTCGCCCCCGGCCGCCCCGGGGGTGCCAGCGGACGGATGGRGCCGCGCACACCCGCAGCAGCGGGAGGTGGCTGTCGCAGACCGGCCGGCACAGCCCTGACTCCGCCAGCCCCGGCAACATGTTGACATGAAAACAGGGAGACAAGGCGGGTAAACACGCCTGTTCCAGCTGGCCTGCCTTCATCTGCGGCTCGGTGKGCCCTCTCTCTGGGTGCCTGCATCCCGCTGCATCGTGGCAATACTCCCAGCTGGAGGGGAGCAGAGTGTTTGTGGTGGCGGGGGGTGGCTAGCGGGGAGGACAAGCGGGTTCACCCCACAGAAATGCCGGGCAGGGCTAAGCCTACGCGGGTTTTGCTCTCGAGCTTTTTCTTAAACAAAGGGAAACCAAACAAACCTCATAGTTTTTCACAGCAGCACCCTGCTGTCTGTAGCTCACCGCAGTTCCTGTGATAAGTCTATTACACCCATCCCTCCAGGTTTCAGCAGTGTGGAGGGAAAAAAAAGAGAAAATTTTTAGATGCCACCCATCCTACTAGGATTGCTGCCCCAGGCACCTTCCTCCTGGCCTCCCATGGGATGGCTGCACATCCCAAACAGGCCCCAGACAGCTTTGTTCTCATATGACCACCCGAAGCCACGAGTGACCACTGCTGAAGAGCACCAGCAATCTGCTCCCTGCTGAGCYCACCTCTCCCAGTGCCTTCCTGCCCGATTTAATGCCTGAAGTTTTCTCTCACAAGGACATTGTAGTGGGTCAAAGGTAGGAGCAAGCAGAGCCAACAGCCTGGGGAACAGCAGCAACATGCGGTGCTCGTCAGACCAGGACACCACCACCAGCACTTCAACAGTGTGGCTTTTCCAGCCAGGATTGTAGAAAAAATCCCTCCAGCCGATATCATTCTGCCAGCAACCCTCCCGGTCTGCAGATAGAGCTGTGCTGGTGGGAGGGAGCAGCTCTTGGCTTTGCCTGTGTTATGGAGGAGATGGATAACTACAAGAGGAGAAAAAAAATGCTCTTTCAGCACCACATTGCACATGGGTGGTGGAGGCAGTGACACAGCTGTGCTCACGGGGCGAGAACGGCGGCAGCTTCTCCTCTGCAGAGGCCCCAAGCTTGAACTGACCCCAACCCATAACCCAACACAGGTCCTTAAGGAAAGGCCATTGTTACAGTGTAATAGCTAACAGGTTGGTAACCTACATGAAGCAACAGGTTTCATCCCATTTCTCAGTGGAAACATGCCCATAGTCTGTATTAACCCAATGGCTACTGCATCAGTGTGACCAAAGACACTTTTTTTTCAGGATTTCACACAGCCCTTCCAAAAAATCATCACTGCTGGGCAGTTTGGAGGGGGTTGTCAAGCCAACAAACATGCAAAATCAAAGCCAAACAGGGAGACAAATTCCCTACCCTGATCCTCAGCTCCTTTCCAAATCTGTTAGACCATCTTTGCAGGACCAAAAGGAGACTCAGAAGACAGAAGCTGCCTGGGACCCTGTGGGGAAGGGCTGGCTCCAGCGGCCTTTCCTCCCTCCGGCTGCAGTAGATCCTGGGGAGAAACCTTCAGGCTTGACCTTCAGGGGACCTGCCTCAGCACTGGTATCCACCTCCTGCTGGAGCTGTTTTGGTCGGAGCCCTTCTCTTTCCTCGCCCTGTTGTGGCAGGAAAGTTCAAGGTGTCCTGGCAGCAGGAAGCTCCTTTGCTCCACCCTCTGCCCTGCACACCTCTGAGCATACCGAGGGTTTGCGGAACCAGAGCTGCTGGCGACGGCGACCTGATCTGTGCGGCCGCTCGGGTGGGAGCTGGACCCCCGGCATGAAGCATTTCTCCGGCAAGCCCTGGGCAGCCTTTGCTGTGCTTTTCTTCACCGCCACGCTCCRGTATTCCTGCTCAACAGGTATTTCTCTTCTCTTATGCTCCAGTTTCTATAACCTGCCTTTTCCCCCACTCCTCTCAATACCTAAATATATTGCCCACTGACAGTAATTTGTTATTTAAAAACAAGGTGGGCTCCCTTGTCTCATCTAAAAAGTGTGAAGAGCTGGAATTGATCAATGCTAATGAGAATTACTTGACGTGATTGATCACAGCATCTTTCTGAAGAGGTGTGCTTTTGCCAGCTATTTACAGATCCACTGTAAATGGGACTGAGCTGCAGGTTGCTCCACTGAATGGCAAGGAGATAGGAGACCACAGTTACTTGGCCTTCATGTAGTTGCTGAGGCAAGGGACCATTTGAAATACCACCCAAGAGGCTCACTGTAGTCCGGTTTAGCTCTTATTAGATGCTTTTTGCAGGAAATTTGCCTTTGGTGCCCCCTTAATTGGAGAAGCTGCCAAAAAACAAAATGTGAATGAGACCTGTGAGTTGCTCCTTTCCCATCAGGCTATTGCTTGCATTTGTATATCAGTACCAATTGAGACCTGCCAGATGTTTAAGGGTGAGTTAGCTTTGACAGTCCGTCCTTTGGGCTGCAAAGTCTGTAAACATGAACCAACGCTCGGCATTCTGCAGCACTTTCTTCCACAGGTCATACATGGTTTTTAATGATTCTTCCCAGTGCTTCCGTGAGGTATTTATTAACCCAGAAAACAAATTATGGGCTTGGCCAAGGTCATTCAGCAAGTCCTAGCAGAGTCAGAAAGAGGAACGGGGAGTACTCAGACCCTTCCCTGGAGCTGGCTGCCTGGGCACCCGCTCCCAGCATGGCAGCGGCCATAAGGAAAGCTCTGGTCTTGCTGATGGTCAGTCAGCTCAAAACGCAAAGCTGGACAACAGCAGGTGACCCCAAGGGGGACATCTCCTGCAGGACACCTCAGTTTACTTGCTGTTACTTGGAAAATACCAAACTCAAAGCAAAGGTTTGGTCAAAGGTCTTGTTCTGGTGTGTTTTCCTGAGCTGAAACTGAAGCTGAGCCATTATTTTGAAGTCTTCAGTGAAATCAAGCTGGAACTGATTTTCTCTTTCTGTCACACTCCAGATTATCAGCTCAGAGTAGTGGTTTGACTGGAAATAGCTCTCTCACAGCCTCTGCTTGGTCTGTAGACCAACAGCACATCRGAGCCCCTTCATCTGCATGCAGCAGGAGTCCCTGCTCCTGTAGTCTCTCCAGGCTGTGTTTCTCACATACCTCTGCAGGGGACCGTAGCAGCATGGGATACTTCACCTGGCTGAACTCAAACTGTACTGCTCATAGTGGCACAGGAGGAGATATTTCTTTGACTCCCTTCCTTCTGCAGCAAGGGACAGGCTGGTGTTAATGCACAGGGACCACAGCAGCCTGTGCTTCTCCCACACAGATGTCCCACAGCTGTCCTTGCATCTCATCCTGCAGCGCTGTGAGGTGCATGCTGAAGCGGAGGGGCAAGGGGGGTGTTAGGAGGTCTAAGGAGGCTTTGGCCTGTGACACCATATAGAGATTTGGAGGGCTGGAGACCAGCCGCAGCCCTGTGCTGGAGTGCAAATGTGCTCTGATTCTGGGCAGGAAGCAGGATAAAGGGTCAAAACCTTCTTCATTGAAGCCCCTGGCCCCTTCCTCCCTTACTTATTTCTGTATGTTGTATTTTCCAACCTGAGCTGGTTAATGAGCTCGTACTCGCCTGAACTGGAGCCCAGCCAGAGCAGTTTCAGACACAACTGTGCCTGAACTGCAGCAAAGCCAAAGCTTCCCGCTGAGGCTGTGGTGGATCTGCTGAGGCTCTGCACTGATGGGCTCAGCCCTTGGCTCTGTCAGACTCCTTCGTATCCCAGAGTTACTGGGATTTTTCTAAGGGCAAAAGGAGGTAGATGTACAGCTCGCTGGCCACGGATCTCCCCATGCCACTGAATGCTTTCTCTCATTTCAGTCTTTGCTCGTTCTGCCCCTGTAGCTTGGGAAAGGATAGTGGCTAATTTGACCTCTGACTGAATGGCTCACACCAGGGTCATACTCAGGTAGAGGCACAGTGATTGAACTGCTCCTTATAGCTGGTCCTACAGCAGGTCTCTCTAAGCCTGTGGTGACATTGGTGGGGTGTGAAAGCATACCCTGATGCAGCCATGTCTAGGGGCCAGAACTTATTTTCTCCAAGTTCTTTCCATCTTACAGACTTCTGCGAGGCCAATGGCTTTCAGATTTTCATGCTTGATGCCCAATATTGCTTTTCTAATCCAACTTGCCTTTTCTCCTGTGCTTTCCTTCTGGCAGCAGCTGAAGACATCTCCAATGGTTCAACAAGCTCCATGCTCACAACTGAGTACGAAGCACCATGTCTTAGTAAGTCTTCATAAATCATTACTACCATGATAAAGCCAAGCAATGAGACTGCACAGGTGATTGAGAGGCTGTTCTGGAAAAGGATTTATCTGTTGTCAAGGCTTCCGTTGCGGGTGAAACTCTAGGATGCCTTTCTAAGAATCCTCCACTGGCATGCCCAGTGTATCTTAGGTACATTCAGATGGACTCATAGCTTTGAGCAGACTAATTCATAGCTAATTCAATTTGCATGTCCTAAAGCTCCCTGCCAGACTGACTGCCTGTAGGCACAGTGTGGACTCCTGGGAGCACCTCTTTCCCCCACCCCACCAGGCCTTCCCAAAACAGCCAGTCCCAGGTAACCTGGGATCCCACCAGTCCTCCCAGAGTCATTCTCCACCCCAAAAGTCAAACATCCCCACAGTCCTGCACTTCCCAAAATATAGTACGAGTACCAATAGAGGTATTGGTATGACATGGGTATAGGGGGCAGGCATCCCTCCCCCTTCCCTAGGAACATACAAAACACGTCTCTCTTGCGGTGGGAAGAGCTGCTCTCTACTGTGCAGGACAACTGTACTGTGGGCACTGAAGGCCAATGCACAGGAACATGGTCCTGCCTGACACACGTGAATGAGAGCAACCGAGCAGCACCTGCACTTGCCTTTTCCCTGGAGCGGTGCAAGAGGCTGGCTGCCCTGCACCAAGATCAGGAGGCATTCACTTTTCACAGCTGACAATCTTCGTGCACGTCAACACGCAATGCATGTAGCTGCAGGGTGGATTTGGCTGCCCCAGCTCTCCTGGGTGCTGGGGTTTCAACGCTCAGCTTCTATTCTAGCCCAAGGGATCGAGATACCATGGTCCTCCAGGCTCCCTTTGGTATCTCCACGTTACCACCCAGGATGCAGACACAGAGCTGGATATCTTCACTGTGCCCTTGTGATGGAAAAGGTATGGCAGATGCTTTTAAGTAACAGCATAAATGAAACAACTAATGACATACTCCTTAGAACTGACTTTAGGAAATTGGACTGATTTAAACAAAAAAAGATGAAAAAGTGCAAGAAAAAATACATGGAATTGTTAAAAATTATTTAATTTTTAAATACGTGAAACAGGGATCCCCCAATGGTGGTGTGTTTTGCAACTGTTACACGTAAGTCACAGGTAACAGCCCAGCAGAGAGCAGCCACTGCTTCTATGGCCGGCAGAGGTATTGGGTACCTAAACTATTGGAGGTCCCGCTGAAGGTGTCTCTGCTAGAGATCCTCTTACTTTCTCACATGAAGGTTTCTCTACCCCAGGTTTATTTTTAATTTCAACTAGCCAATTCTATCATACTCCATTCCTAAAACTGACTGAGGAGATGCTAAGTAGGTATTTTAAAAGATTTCCGTAATGGTGGGCACAGCGGTAAGAGGAGCAGCTCAGGTGTTTGGCCAGACAGGGATGACCGAGTCTTGAAGATACACAGATGAAACTGAATATTGCCATCGCCCAGGTTAAAAGCCAGGCTTAGGGGAAGGACGCCAAGGCAGACTGACAGGYCACAGGGCAGACAGTGAAGTCACTGTCCCACCTGCCTTCTAGCAAAGGAAACCTGTTACCTACTTAGCCTCCCATCAGCTCACTTCATTTCTTTGCCACCAGACGTGAACTTCTGCACCCAAGCGGCCATGTGCTGCCCAACGGGCATGGACGATTATGGATGGATTGCAGCGGCCGTCGGCTGGAGCCTCTGGTTTCTGACTCTCATCCTGCTCTGCGTGGACAAGGTCATGAAACTGCGGCCTGATGAACCCAAGTATTTGGTGGCCTGAGGCAGGGCAAGCCAGCAAGCAGCAGCACCCAGGAGCAGCGAGGTGCAGACAGACTGACAAAGCATTTCAATCACTTCCTAAGAAACAAAAAAGAAAGGGAACATACCTTCACCCAAAAAAGGCCAGACCTAAGCAGGGCACCTGCTGGGGCTTCATCCTCCCCGGCAGGTCAGAGCTGCCAGTCACGGTGTGGAGCAGGCAGGTCCCTTCAAGCCACCACGTATGTCCCACAGTGCACAGAAAGACTTTTCCCTGAGCCCTCCCGTGCCTGCTGTGAGTGCGCCAGCAGCAACGAGACCCTGAAGGACCAGTTACCGGTTTGTAGCACGCTGCCTTAAGACAACCCAGTACATAACCTTTCACTTTGAAACAAAAAGTGGGCAAATAAAGCTATTTTCTGGAGGATTAATGTTACCAGATCCGTTACTAAGCTATCAGCCAGGTTACATCAGTAAGCAGATGTAACTCATTGATTATACTGAGTCCTTTTCGCTCACTAACCTGCGGTGTTTTAAAGTCTATTAACTGATACCAGTGAAAACTCTGTTATGAAAACTTAAGGATTGTTCAAGGCTGATTTGAAATTAAAACTAGTTTTTCCAATGCAGTTTATATGTGAACTGTTTTGTAGGAATTGAATGTTGGTTGTATTTATTCAGCTTGCACCTGCCCGAGCAACTAAGCCAAGCTGAACTGTGGCAAGCAGGTTTAAACCAGCTTATCCAATTCATGCACAAAACTATTCCTATTTATGCAAGATGATAATAAACACTCTTATTGATGGAAAGATTCTCACTGACTGGTTTATACTGATAAAGCTTATATTGGCAAGGAATTATCCAAGCCAAACTGTTAGAAATATGATTCTAACAAGAAATGCTCATGCAGAAGGGTTTGCCTCACTGCAGTCTGTCTGGTTTGGGACAGTAGCACCAGCTTGATTTCTATTTTTAATATTTTTAATGTTTTAGTAATTTTCTACTATTAAAACAATAAATCAGTGTTAAACCCATCTAGACATGCAGGAAAAAACCCATAATTTTTCATATAATGTAATGCCCCCAAAGATTTTGTATACCTATACTTAAGGGTGACACCCAAGTCTCAACAAAAGCAGGTATACAAATGGAATATCTTACAGATAATTTCTGCTGTGAAATGGATACTTCTTCTAGACCAGTGACCTGTAAACCTCTGATCTAATACAACAGTTTTGTTTCCTTACTGCATCACCTGCTTTGACATCTGACATTGCCAGGTTTGATCTATAGCTKCTTCTTCTCAGGTCATTTGACTTCCTATGAAGTGGATTGGGCCACTTTTAGAAAAATGTAGTCCTGTAATGAATTTCATGAACATACTACTATTCCCAGTGTGTTCTGGGTTCCCTAAACAAAGTGGCAGTATCCCGAAAGCTCAAAGGCTACCAACTTAAACATCTTATTTGTTCCTATGCAATATAGTACGTAACAATAAAATATTATTTTAAAGAGACTCTCTGAGGTACACGCTATGTGTTGTACTGATTCTAGGCATGGCGGGCAATCACAAACACAATGCAAGGCAACGCACTGTGCAAAGGGAGGAGAAAAGCCCTAACAGCACTGTCAGTGTTTCAGGGGCTTGTCAATAGTTACAGAAAGTGCAGAATAAAAAAGTTGCATCCAAAAGACTTGATAAATTGCTATAAAGACAAAAAATTAGTATGCAGAAATGGATTATACATACTTAATTTACAGTAAATACAATCTGAAGATCATCTGTGGTCTGCTGCTACATTTCCTGGAATATTTTTAGCTAAGGAACACACAGTAGCACAGCTTGTGGGTTGTATAGTCCCTATTTTAAGACCAATCAATTTTAAGTAGAAGGCTGTGGTCTGGTTTTGATGCACAAATTAAAGGTGACTCTATAGTTCAATGCCTTATAAGTGTGGTACACGAGCAATGTCATAGACTGGTGTAGTCATTTATTGTGTATTATCTCATGTTCCTAACAATATCACTGACATTATAATACCTCCAATAGTAGATCCCCAACTAGTACAATGCTGCCCAAGTCCTGTTGACTTCAAGGGAGCTACACATACATCCAGCACATGCCTTGKTTTTTGGGGTTTTTTTTTTCATTGTAATTCAGGAAGCCTATCATTTTTGTTCCCACAGGAAACCTTGGAAGCAAAACAACTCCAGATTTATCAGCGTGCATGAATCATTTCACCCCTGTTAAACCTTGGTGCCCCTTCAGACTGCTACATACAATGTCATACTGTAGCACTGAGCTGGTTTAGGCTCTCGTGCATCTCAAAGCATATAAAAAATAAGTTGATAGCTCTTATCACCTATTGAGCTGCAAGCTACCCTCTCAGAATGATGATGGAAATGTTAACGCTCCAGACATTTATAGTACATCGTCCAGTCAAATTCTATGTCCTTGGACCAAAAGGTTCCTCCCTGGAATGAGATGGAGAAGAAATCTATTCCAGCTCATATGATTTAGTACAAAGAAAAGCAAAAAATGGTTGAAAAGTGGATGGCTGAATAAAAGTACGYGGTGACTGAAAAACACGAGTTTGAAGCTTAACATTGCTGGTCAGGCCAGAACACTTCATATTTTCTGGACAAAGTTTCTGAATTTTAGGCATTAAAGTATGCAGTGCCTGGAAAAGAGAGAGAGATGCAGATGGCACCTGGGGAAGCTGCTGGTCTGCAAGGGTCTTGATAGACAAACAGAGCAGTAGGGAGCGTGTAACTGATCAGCACTTCTAATACCAAAAAACATTAGTAGTAGCACAGCATTCCAGAGTAACTACTTAATTTGCTCGGAGATAATATCAATCACATCCGACTAGTGATTTTTTTAAATTCTTAATTCAAGACTAAATGGATTGGTACTTGATGCATGACTCTTCATCTTTTTAGATACCATTGCTCTCATAATGACTCACATTAATCACTGCCTCTATCCTTGGGGTTTTAGTGAATGAGCTACATATGAAGCAATTGCACTTTACAATGATTACACTTTGCAAATTCACTAGAGGGATGAAAACTGGCAAGCACCGGAGCTTCCTACTTGCATGAAACACAGAGAAAAGACAGAGGTTAAATTCACAAGAAAAGGTGCTCTGTGCTGGGACTTTGTAGGAATTTTGATAAAGGCCATTACAAAAACTAGGATTTCAGAAAAATACTGTAATTAATTACAGCCAAAGAATGAAACATAGGCATTCTTGGGAAGCAACCACCGTCTCTCATTCTTATGCTCCAGATCCCACTTATTTTATAGTATCAGTAGTACCATCATCTGTTGTAGAATTCAAACCTCGCTTCAGGTTTCTGTCCCAGAATCAAACATGCACTTTTCAAAGAGCTTATTTCCAACTCCTATTTCATAATAACCTTCCGGAAATAAATACGGGGTAAACAATGCAGTATTATCTCCAAAGTCTGCAAACAGCTTGGAAAAAAATACAGCTCTGACACGCAGACTTTTCCTATCCAATTTGACGGTATGAAGTCTAGATATACATTCAGTTAATCATTTTGCTCGCCTATCAGAAATAATGATTTATAAGCCCCTATGTCTTGCTGACATAAAACTTTCCCAGAATTAACTTCTCCCTCCAAAAAGAAAGCCTCTCTGCATTCACAGGGGAAAAGTGTCCAGTCTCAGTGACCAGCAAACGAAGCTCTGTTCCAAGCCCCACACCCTGCTTGTCGTGGGGCCCTTCGCTCTAAGAGCTAAAGAATTAAACTAATTGTAAAAGTTTACATGTTCTCCCTCTGCCATTATCAGTGGTAAAGTCACATCCTCTATCTGTAAACCTGCCAGACGCGTATTTTGGGGACAGCGTGAACTAAACACCACCCACGTTGTGTCAGTCCCAAATACCTCACTTTCTCTGTCTCTCCAAAGGTGTTCCCCCCCCAGTTTGGTTTGCCACTTGAGGGAACCAAAAGAGCCTGGAGCAATTTATAACCTATTTTAGACGAAGATGCCACGGGTCATACAGACCTTTTGCATGCTGTTGCAACAGCAAGGTGGGATCAAAGGCCTGTCTAGTCCAGTTCTGTCTCCCAGCAGCAGGTATTTGGGGAAGAAGGTAAAAGCACGCTGCATACAGCAATCCTCCTTTCCTCTCCCCCCCCCCCGCCCAGCTCACAGGTGAAGTACAGCACCCTTCTGATACAGAACTGAGCTCTCTTGCAGCAGCTCTCCCCCTCAGCGTTTTGAAATCAATCCTCTGAGGACTGTAGATAGTTTCACGCAATAATACCATTCCATGACTTTTTCTTGTCAACTTTTCCCTTGCGATTACAATCACTCTAGCTTCACTCCCACCCTTCTCTCTCCCATTGATCTTATTTTCCATAAACTTCACATATTCACTACTGAGAGTTTGTGCACCAACTTAAACACAGTGTGTCACCCTTCAACTATTTCATATGAGTGGCTTTATTTTTTAAAACAAGCATATAGAAGACATTTCTCTAATCCCCGAGTCCTAGTTAAACCTTCTGCTGCCTCTGTGCTCTTTGGTGGCCCTATTTTCCAAACTATTTACTCATTTCAGTTTTACGGGTATTATTTGCTACTTACTCAATACACTAGGTTTCTTCCCTTCATTCCCTGCCCACAGCTGTGCCCAACATTGGTTGCAACAACCCAAAAGACCCGCCTTGTCCTTTCCTTCTCTTCCTTTTCCAGTGGGGAATTGGAAATCAAATCGACCCCCAACTGGTGATATTTCTGTAAGCTCTGCCTCTTTGGTGAGGTGAACTTCTCTTCACCAAGTTCTTTTTATTAATACCCTTTCTATCAGTGGCTTTTCCAATCTCTTCATCTAATCATAAAGACAAAAGAAGTGGTACCAACATACACAGCTATGGTTGGTGAGTCACTGGGAGAACCAGAACCACTTTTCCTAGCTTGCAGTCTCCAGATCRCCCGATTAAACATGCAGCCAAATTCGTTTTTCAGTGTGACTTTCTGGAGCAAAAGTTACAGAACTTCTTCAGGTCCTCCAGAGCTCTGTCTGCTTTGTCTAAATGGGGGAAGATAAGGGAGACATCTGCAAAGCAATCTCTACTAGGCTGTTTCCCCTTCGTGGCATTTCAACATACCATATATTTAAACCGGTCAGTCCAACAACATTCAGTTGTCATGTGGCAACCCTCTGGACTCAAATATATGAAGAAATGACCATGCTTTAGCTGAGCTATAATGTCTAGTACAGATGTGTGATAATGTTAGGTGAGAGACATTAGTTCGTCCTTAATAAAGAGGACTAAATAATGCTCATTGGCACTAGTGTTGCGTGCTTAAGTGCAAAGCTGCAGGAAACAGTGCTCTTTGCTCCCAGGCAGAGGTGGGGTTACGGTAGGCAATATTGTGTCAGTGATGCTGTCTGCTGGAAGTGACAAACAACTTCTCTTCTTTGCAGTTCTACTCTGCAAAAGCAAGAACGCAGTTTCCAGTGTCCTAGCAAATTTTCTTCCACGTGGCAGTGAAGTGGAGGAGGATGTAGCAGTAATGTAAATACTTGACTGCACATCTACAAATCCTCTAAATGGGAGTTTCCTCACCTTTAATCTTGAATTTTTGACGTGTTCTTGTTTAAAGCTGCCATCACCAAGCCCAAAGACAGAAACTATCATAAGGATCAAACTCATCCATGGAAATGCTTGACAAGAAGTGCTCATGCAAAATGCAAGGCGACTTACCCAAAACCATTTTATCCAGGATTGCATGGACGAACAAATCCAGTAATTGGTTCATGAGTTTGTGGATGCCCAGATCACCCATATTGCATCGAATTTGAACAATTTCATATTTGGCAACTATGTTGAAATACTACTGATAGTGGCTAATCCACAATTCTTTCTCCTGTTACCTTAAGTCCAAGGATAAAAGCTTCCTGAGTTTTCATTATTGCAGTATTTTTTAAATTCCTATTTCTTTAGTCAAGTTTCTTTCAGATCTGCATTTCAGGACCAAAAGAGCACAGCACATTGCCAAATATAACACTGTCTTAATTTTCCTTGAATATGAAGAAGTTTTTCCTGAAACACAAACAATACCCAGCTACTGCTTTTAAATCACGCACAGCACTAAAACATTCCAACAGCCTGGATGAGAAAACCAACTTCTGAGAAGCCTTGGGACAGAAATCTTAGAGAAGTTTTCATGGGAACATGACAGAACTCTTAAGAAGTGTGTACATAAACATATAATTGGAAATGCAAAACAGTAATTTTCATCTTTCAGTCTCTCTTCTACTCTCTCAATTCTCATTTCACTTCACCTGCTCTACATGTGGCAATCAGAGGATTACTGTTAAGTGAACCTGAAAACCACCATGTCAGGGATCCATGGAGGTTTAGCATTCATTTCAAAAGAATCTTCAGAGCATTTGTTCAAATGTGTCAACATTTTATTCCGATTAAGGCAAGATGTAACAGCCTAAACATAAACTTCCACTTACGGAGTAAGAACTACTCAAAACTAAAGAGGAGCGGCCATTACAAAGGGAAACACATACTTTAAATGTAAAGAGTACCAAGAAAAAAATAACACAAAATCAAGACAAAACATTCCATCTCTAACAACTATGAATTGCAAAAAAAATGTGTATTTTTCCAGTAATAATGTTAACTTTTGTTCATCTGTCAGTCTTCAGTGGGATTCACAGGACAGCAGCTCTGCTCCAGAAAAGTGTCTTTAAAAAAGCAGTGCAACTCCACAGGATCTTTGATGCTTCTCAAATTTCTTACTCTCAGGGTGGGTAAACTCACCCTGGGACTTGTACGTCAGTCCTAGACACATCTTGCCAAATGCATCCCAAACTGTACTAAAGAATTTGTAGGATAAATTCTCCTTTCAAAGCATACATGCGACTAAACGGTTTTCAGTGGAAGTCATGCAGATGCGACCAGGGACAACATGCAGACCAACATTTGGATCCGAACTACCCATCTATTGGTATGAGCTGTCACAAGCTGAGCTTGTTCTGCCCTCATTGAAATAGTGTCAGAGATGCAGAAGAAAATTTTTACAGTCCTCCTTCTGACATAAGCTGCATTTGAAGGGACACTCACTACAAGAGAGATACCAGACTTTTCAAGCACTCAAGTGCACTCACACCAAAACACTGCGTAACTACAGTGAATCTTCATCAGCATTGCCAAAAACTTTCATTCCTAATTTCCACTTCCTCGGTATTTAGGACCTAGAGATATTGGAATACATGAATGACAGCAGACTGGTGGCAGTAGAATACATCCCCAGGGTTTCCCCCCCATATTAAAATAAAATATAACGGGAAGAGGGAAAAGATGTCCACCACAAAAGGGTACTGGATTTTTATTTCCACATTTAAGCACTTGAAAGCTGCTACTTTTCTCTAGGAACATCTAAACAGTCCTGGAGAAACTCTACAGCTGTGGTGAACCACTTTTGGGAGTCTCACTGATGAGAGATGTTCCTCACTGGTACAGACCAGCACTGAAAGTGGTGAAGGAYTGCACAGAAGAGGGGTTGTGTTATGGAATCAGCTTGAGTGGCGGCAGGGGGAGCCCCCCAGATTTTATCTCTCTCTTTTTAGTACACTGTCACAGGTGGTCCTGGAGACCTGGTTGCTGTCCTTTGCCTTCTGACAATCAGGTGTCATCCTTTTTCTTTTAATCCATTTTCAGCTTTATGTCCATATTCAGAAAACACCAAACAGGTGTTACTTTTTTTTTAATCCATTTATTTATTCACTACTGCAAAAATGGTCCACAACATGTTCCTACCTCAAAGTCACAAATGTTCTTCATCCTGCCACTTCAAAGCTCTTGGCCAAGATACGTTTCTTTCAAGGATTGGCACCTGTTAACAAAGACCTGCTAGACAAGGCATGGAATAGGAAATGCCCATTTCTTCCTTGACCTGAAAAATGATTAAAGCTGGAAAAGGGGAGAACATAGTGAGGGTAAGAGTTAAAAAATTAGTTCAACTACCTACTGCCATCCATATCACACAAGTGGGGACTTCACTTGGGCTCAAATACATACCACTTTCCTTGTGTAATCCATCTAATGTGTTTTCAAGCTGTGAGTAAGCACACAACAGTGCCAGCTCTTTTGGTTCTTGGGAAATTATGATCCCTGTAAACAGCCTCTTTCTAAGATCATACTGTAACCCTGCTGTCAGCGGTCTAATTTAAAGGCACTGGCTTCAGCACTTGGTAGGAAACATGCACTTCTGGGTGATCAATCTATTTACGTATTTATGTGTGTGCATAAAGGTGCATGATATTGGGGTAGCCAACATCTCGTCAGCCACGCCTTTGGGTGCAGAGGTGATATCTAGACCTTGTGTGATGCTGCCGCTCTCCAACCACTATATATGAGGCCTGTTCCAAACCATTGCAAGTACAGTACATTGCAAAGGGTCAGTGAAATTCCACTTACTGCTCCAAAGTGCGCATATTTAACATTATGAGTCCAGCACCTATGCAATTCACTCCTCCTAAACGCAAGGTTTTCCTTCTTGAGTCACACGCCCACAGTCACTGACAGGACTGTGGTAGAGAATTACATCCTGGTAGAGAACATTTTATGCTACTGAAGTGTGCCCCGCCTTTCAAATAGAGTGGAGGAAAAATAATTGTAAAATTTCACTTAGCTCCAAAGATAATCAAGAAGCAGGCTAGAGGTCAACATTTTGGCCATGGAAAGGAAAAGCAAAGCAACCAAGCTAAATTACGTAGCTCTCATCTCGCCAAGTTCTTCTATATGCCAAACTAAACACAGACTAAACACAAATGTCAAGGGAAATTGTGAAGAAAGAAAAGAGCCTGAGGATTCCATGAACCAGATGGTTTAGTCATGGAAATGGATGTAACTGTTGGTAACAGCTTTCTGTGCCTGTACCAACTTCTCATCTGATCAGTGTTTTCAGAAACTGGTAGGTTCATTAACAGATACTTAACTTCAGGATACTTTAAGTTTCAGGGAAAAAGATACGGTTCCCCCCCCTCTTTTAATAGGGCAATAAAAAAAATTGGCAAAAGAGCTCAAGCACATGGGGATGCAGAATTTTACAGATTTTTTCCCCTGAATTCCCAAGTGGAAACACACATTTTGGCACATGCATTCCATAGAGTCCTTACGTAGCACAAGAAAAACACAGCTTTTCCTGTAGCTGCAGAAAGTGAAGTGTGGGTCTCCCTTGTTAAGACCATCTTTAGAACTGGTGCCTTACGTGTTACTTTTCTTACTATATGAAGATACAGCCTATGCCATACCATTTTTTTGTGAACAGTTCTCAAACAGCCAGTTTGCAAATATAACTTCCAAAAACAGCTTTCTGACTTCTTGTATTTTACTGTCCTTCCCTGTGAACTTGTAAGGTTTTAAAGAGGGATTTTTGCATCAGAAAGCCTCTTTTATTTACCAGTACATATTTGTCCTGTACACGTTCTTCATAAAATTTGGGACTGAAAAGAAAAAGGATATTCTTCCAAACATAAAAAGATGGAATATCATAATAGCATCACCGTCACTAGCAAAAATGAATGAGAAATGGCTTAAGTACCTCTGACTTTCAAAAGCTCTTATTTCATATTCTTTCCTAAATAGCTGGAACTAGCAGCCAGACAACGAACTTACTTTCTAGAAGCCCACATTTTCTTGAAATGAAGTCACAGTAATGTGCTAATACTATAAGCACAGGCCTCTGACCTCACTGCAGAATTAAGCTGGAGAAGGACGTGGGCTATGAAAGAGATGGTTTTAATGGGAACACTTAGGAACAGTCTTCAGCACTGTCAGAAAGACCGAATGAACATTGCCTGATACACTCTTCATTCTGCACATCTGACATTTTGCAGATGTATTGGCAACATTCATGTTTACAAACTTGGCAGAAAATAAATGTTCTTTCATTTTTATCCTAGAAATGATTATCACACAAAAAGCTTAAAAAATTCAAAACATAATAACCTGTTGGTACTGCTGTTCACAACCACGCTGGTGTTCTGACTCCATTCAAGCCTCAACCAGTGCCCATGAGGGCTTTAAATATTGGCCAGGAAACTGGAAATTAATGTAGACTACTCTGCTATAATAAGTCCCTCAAAACAATTTCATACAGCCTTTTGATGATCATGGCTAAACAGAAGAATAACTGAGCTTCCTAATAAAGAGGAGAAACGTACCACCTTTTTTTTCCACATCAGCGAGCAGCCAGTTGTTTCCTAGTTTTGGCTTTGGCAATGAATATTATGTACATACTTCATAAACAATGGACGTAGGGTTCTTCCATGGTGTCCTCCCACCTGTTTTCATTTCAGTCTGAGTCAGTCCTGTCACAGTTACTGAACTGTGCACTAGAACCAGGAACAGATTTGGTAGCCAAAGACCACCACACCATACCATACCAGTGTTATATACCTGTATTTTACCAATGCCATTTCTACCCCAGTAAGTGAGGCAAACGCAGCCCTACCCTCATCAACTGCCCAATGATCTCTTTGGCGGACTACTGTTCCTTAGATCTTTTACGACTACCATCTACTAGTGTTTGAAATACCCACACTGTAGCACCAAATAGTTTTGCTTTTCATTCTTCTAGGGCAGGGCTCCCAAGCCTCCTCACAAACGCTAAGCTTACCCTCTACCTCTGTGCCAGTTTGTTAGCTTTAGTTCAGTCTGATCAGAAAATAAAAACACTCCAACAAATCATGACTTAAGTAAAATTTCCGTATGTATTATGTCAGTTACAGTTATGCAATGGCCAAATATTAGTAAATTCGTAGCTAATATTAAATTAAAACTCTGGAAAAAACAGCGACAAACAGTTCCATGGCACGTACCATTCTTACCATGGGGATAATGCTTACCCTTTGTCCAAAGGGACAGTGGAAACAAGTATAAATATAGAAACTGTCTCAAAACCGCAAATCTAAGCCTATGTTAATGCTCTAAACTGTCACTGACTTTCACTAAAATTATTCAGATCCAAACATAAGCAATGATTTAGGACATCAATTTATAACATAATGCTGGTGACCCTGTACCAGTCAGGCTGGACTGGTTTCTGTCCACAAAGCAAACCAGAGAGTGGCAATATTTTATCGCTGGTCTTGCAAGATCATAGAGTATGTAAATGTATTTTTTAAAGACATACATACATGTTTCCCCAAATTCAACTGTGGCTGAATATTCCTCTCCTAGTTTTCAGTAATTTTTAAACAAAATAAATACCAAGCCCTTTCTGTTTGGATGCTTTGCTTTCTTTTTCCAGCCTGAATGAGTCTACAGATATTTTCTTAGTTATACAAGGCCAATGTTTCACTTTGCAAACATTGAAGATGAAGGAACACTTGAAGCTTCAGCACCAGAAGGAAAACAAGGAAGAGTGCAGAGGGTAGCTCCATTCGGAAGCACAGAGCTATAACAATTATTGTTCCAGTTTGTTACAAGTAGCTCATAAAGACTTTTATTCTAAGTAGTCCCATTGTTCCTGACAACCAAAGTGATTCTTATGTGGGATCACACCTTCAACACCCTTGAGCTGATACAGTTTGTAATCTTGCAGAACAGCAACACAAACAGTTCCCCATAAGCACTGGAGAGATCAGAATATTTGTAATCGCTTGCAAAATGTCATCTCAGTTTATTCAAACCTTCACCTACTTCCTTAGAAAAAGGAGTCCATCATACTTGGAGCTTGTTCCTGTGATTTTTTTGTTGCTGGAGTATTGACTTCTTGACCTAAGGTTTTATTGATTTGTTAGGCTGAATGAGGGTAGGGAGAGAAGAGGAGCACCGTAATATTAGCAGATTAATTAATATTACTTGTGATGACACTGATGATTTTCCCTGTTTGTCCCCTATCTCTCCTTACTATCCTCATTTTGCTGCTTTTTTCATTTTTTCCAGAGTGTTGTCAACAGAGCTGTGAAAGTTCATTCTTGTGAGAGAACAACATTGCTGATTTCCAATAAGTCTTTGCTTCCATAGGAAGCAGATACCTGGCAGATTTGCAAGGGAATGCTAAATCAACTATGGAAGTTCTGCACTGTTGTCTGTTTCTGAGAAAGTCGTAGAAGTTCTTCTCTAATTGCTTTGATAAGAGAGGCTGAAGAGTGACCTGGCTGGAGGTCCTCAGTGGAACTGGTGGTGTAGCAAAGGCCCTGGCCCTGAAGGCTGTTGTGTGGAAGCTGAGCAGGGGGTGCTGAAGGCTGCCTGGCTGAAGTCCTCGGCATCTGGAATACTGGTGAGGAGGAATATTCTTGGTGTCCATGCATATGCGTCTGGAAAAAGGTAGAAAGCATTATTGTACTTTCTGAACAAACATGATAATCCCAGAAAAGACAAGAAAGCAAAAAGGCAAAGAACAGAGGGAAAGCAGCATGGAGATGCTTCTATCTGCTGCCACTGTTCTTCTGTTGTATGAATGAGTGATTCCTCTTATGGAGTACAAAACAACGAGTGTACACAAAATCGCTGGACTGCCTCAGGTTCAGGGATTTTCAAAATCTCTTTGAGCATCCATTAAAAAGTCTGGCCCCTTTTCTAATCTATGGTATGTTTAGAAACTAAAGTGGAAGGAGGTGGGAAGAAAAACCACAGAACTGGAATTCAACAGAATTGGCTTCTCTTTCCTTGCCTTTCCATCAATTTCCTAAAAGACAACAGGCAAATCACTCTCTTCCTGGCTGTCATTTTCCATACTATCTGTAAATAGAGCTACTGCTACTTTAACCTTCCCCTTCTCTGCCTGGCTTGCCTGTTCAGACTGTACACCTGTGAAGACCCTGTGGCTGACCAGTGCCCAGGAAAACAGGGTCAACAGAAGATGCAGCAGGAGAAAATTATTCAAATTGGAAAGATTAGATTTTTCTACACTCAACAGCTGTTTTACATATCTGAGAAACACTATTCCAGTTTCAGGACAACCATTGTTTCAGGGTGGAAAGGGGTTAATTATGCATTTGTTCATTAACATCTATTTTCTAACAAATTAAGATAGAAACAAAACAGAAGCCTGAGTTTATGGGCTTGTCTATCTGGAAAAAAATCTGCTTACACTAAAACAAAGCATGAATTTACAGTACACTAGGCGAGTGCACTGACTCCCAGTATGGACACAAACGAGCTACATTTTGAAAATCTAAGTTCCAGCTGACATCCCTAAAGCAAGTGTTTCCTCTTGCCTTGTATTGCCGAAGGCTGAGAGACAGCCAGCAGAAACCACTGGACACAAAGGACTTGCACACACCCTGTGGAACGCACAACTGGGAGCAAAGCAGCGTAATACCCTTCCAAAGGGTCTGCGCTGGGGATGCGGAGCAGCTAGCTGCAGCAAGTTCAGATCACAGTTATCACAATTTAGTGAGCGCTACCTTTCTCTGTGGATAATAAGCCTTAAGTAGTAGCAGAGAGAGCAATCTGATGAGGGAAGAAAGGACAGCAAGGTCAGCTGGAAGAGGATTTGGGGCTGAGGGGGAGGGGAATGAAGGGACTGCAAAGCAGAGCCTGGGAAGGATATGGGGGAACTAGAGTGACTGTGGCAGCAGGGTGCAGGGAACACAAAAATGCACGGGAGTATGTTCCTTAACATCTCTCATAATATAAATTAACAACATCTAAGCCATTTTGTATGAAGTAGAACTAATAATAGATTCTGACTCTCTTGCATAGCTCACGTACAGCACTGATCATTTACACAGTTAATTTGGGGAGAGAGATTAAGAGGAAAAGAGGCTTTAATAGAAGAATGATAGGTAAAGAAGGTTTTCCAAGTAATATCCTGTCTTACTTCTTATAAAAGGGAGGCGATTTTAGTATCAGAAAGGAATTAATGGGTGTCTTGATTGTTCAGAATTATTCATTTGGCAGTGAAACCTGAAACTAATTCATATGCGCAGTCTAGAGTTAGCAAACCTGACAAGTACTCTGTGGGTTTATAGAAAAGAGATGACATAAAAAAATATTAAAAGCAAACATTCCTTGACACACAAGTCTTAATAGCAACCTAAATTATGTTCAGGTTACTTTCACATTAAAATGCACTATGTGATTCAGCTCCTATCTCATACTGCACTGAATTAGCACCATAAGAATAGTTTCTAAAGGGAAGTTAGGAAGAACATCTGGTGACCACAGTGGCTGTTTTTTAACATTAAGGCTGACAAAGTTTTCTTAGATATCTCAGAAAAACAAAAGTGTGTATTTCTGTGATCTCACATATAACATCAGAATTAAACAGATCCGAGAACTTTCAAAACCAGATCGGTTTAGAAACCTAACCTATACTAAACTACAACAGCAAAATAAGGAGAGTAAAAAGGTTGGAGGAATTCTTGCTGGTTTTTTTTTCCTTTTACATTTCTTTACTAACAGAAATACACACTGATATATTATATAATATAGAATGAAGATTTATGAGATCACATTGTGAATTTGTTAATCTCCATTTAATAACTGTTGAACTCTGTGGCCAGTTTCAACTGAATTGAATGTACTAATATATATACACACACATACATGTATATATGTATATGTATGAACAGATATATATTATAAAATTCACAAAAATAGGTAGCTGATTAGACATAACCTGATTTGTGCTACCATTGAATCTGCTTCTGAGTGGCAGAAAGGCCAGGTTAGGCTGTGCTCAGCTGGACCTGTCAGCCAGCATGTATCTCACAGTGGGTAGATAGCTAGGGGACATGAAAGACAACTTGAAGTATGGTGAGATGGTTTAGTGACACTATAGTGGGCAGCCAGAATATAAAAATAGAGTAAAAGGACAAGGGTGGCTTGGGGGAAACATTGGAAACCTGGAGAAGACTTGGGAGAACAGTGGAGAGCTACAGGGGGGTTGTAGATGGATAGGAGGTGATGCCAGGTGGTGGTAGGGAGGTAGAGATATGCAAGACACTACAGACATCGGTAAGAAACCAGGCATCATTTGTTCTGCTGCTCAAATGACCACTTGCTCAGTATTGTATTTTGTGTCAGCTAAGGAAATGCTGTAATGATCCTGGTTGCCTAGGCCTTCTAGATTGAGAATTAAGGCGAATTGATGGTAACCTGCACACTGGTTTTGGGTCAGGAGATACAAGTTATATTCTGGCAGAAAATCAGGTGTTGACTGCAGGAATAATAGGTGAGGATACTGTGAGGAAAAGGGCCATTGCAGGAACACAAATGCAGATCCCTCTCGAGTCTGTGGGTGAGAAGAGCGCTCTAGATCTATCTTCCTAAATGCAGAGTTTAATTTTAGAAACTTGCTCAGAATGAGGGAACAGTAAGACTGTTTGCAAAGGATCAACTGAATACTGCACCATAAGGATCATGACTGTCATTAAGTAAATCCTCCTTTCCAAAAGGACGAAAGACAAATTTAGAGCTCTGTCCTAGTGAAAGAATCCAAACTCTGAAGGTAATTATTTAACTATAGAAAACTACAAGACTAAGGCTCATCTAATAATGCTTTTTTTAAAATGGAAATAATCCTTTGCAAAAAAAAGAAAGAATTCCTAATAGGAAAAGGAAAGTGCAGGCACTAGGTGAGCTCTCCTACAACTAAATAACACCATACTCATATAGTTTTAGTCCATGATCTCCTCCTTTTGCTTTTTTAAAAAAACCACACAAACAAAAACAAACTGAAAAAAATCACATTGCAGTCACATATGAACTGCAGCAACCAGTGAGCAAAAAGTTCTGTCAAAGCTGAGTTGTTTATAAACCCTGATTAAAAAGAAAGTCAACCTGGACTGAGGTGACATATACCCATCTGAAATCATGACTGAAGGTGCAAACTGCAACCAAATCATATTGTATTGGGCCATGAATCTTTCAAAGTTGTGCAGGTAACTGATGTCAAAACCAACTGTTTGCATAGCATCTCAGATAATGGCTCCATAACTGAATTTTCAGTAATACGTTAGCAATTCAAGTAATAAAATATTAAGAAAGTAATGGCTGAACATGCACTTGGGGGACAGAAGGGAAAGGCCCACAGATCTAGAAAAGTCATTTTCAGAAAAGACAGACAAACGATAAGAAGGGGCAATGAACGGTAACCTAGAAATGCCTCTGAAAATGGAACAGGAGAGACACTAAGATCTCTCATGCAAGTGCTTTTCTAGACGTAAACTGAAATTATTATGTTCTTGCACTCAAATACCACAGTTACAAGCACACATAGCAAGTTAAATTAGGCAAATACATCTTTCGGCTTTGACAGTTAAAGTTTTTGAATAGTATCAGTAGAGTTTCTCTCTAGAGAGAGTGCCCAATTCTCAAAAGCTTTATGCTGCTCCTCTCAAGTTCATTTGGAGTGGTGGGCAGCTCAGTTGCATCAAAATCTAAAGATGAGGCCCATCCTGTTGCATTTTCTTTATGTAAAGCCATTTTGAGATCATGCAATACTGCAAAGCAACTTCAAGTAGTGTGAACACACACTGCCCTTAGTATGCAATAGAGGAGATCCTTCCTTCCTCCCTCAAGGAAAAAAACAGAAAAATTATAGTTTAAGCAAAGGAGCAAAAGAAAGAGCATATAGTTGTCGCTCTCAACAGTACTACAATAAAGCGGTCACAGGTCAGTCTGCTTCAGGATGCAAGTACATCAAACACGGACTGGTAGCAGGCAACTCTATCTTCTCTGGAAAGGCCATATGCTATCTTTAGCCTCACGCATCTAGTTGAATCAGAAACATCAACCTCTAGAAGCACCACTGCCAAGACCATGAAACCACGATGGCTGCCTAGGCAACACCAGTAAACGAATACATATTAATTTACCACATCCTGCTGACTGAGGCTAGGAAAATAACTTGTTTAGAAACACCTCTATTGTTATGTGCAAGTATGTACCTTATTCTGTTGCCCTGACTCCTGCTGTTGCGCACTGATACAGAAGACAAAAGAACTACACCAATACAAAGTAGGACGGTAGTCTGGGACAATTTAATTCAATGTTTTCTACTTACAATGATCTCAAAATACAGAGGCGTATTTCAAAGAAGAAAATGGAAAGCAGTATCCACCTCTGCTGGAGCTCAGAAGCAGAACTGGGTGAACTGCAATTAATGGGTAAAGGCCTCAAGTGAGAAAAAAAAAAAAGGTTAGGGTAAAGTGAGAGAAAGCAGCTAGAGAGAAGCAAAGGCGAAAGAACAGCAAGCAAAAGTTAGAAGAGCTAACGAGGGTTCGAAGAGCAAAGCAAAGAATGTCAGAGAAGCAACTGAAAGTATTCTGAGGGGGGAAAAGTTCCAAACAGTAATGCAGGAAAAAAAATACCCGAACATATCACTACTTCGGAAACTATGCAAATGTGTAACACAGTACTCACTGCATCTCGCCTAGCATATTCATCCTCTCCACGGTACTGGGGCCACCCTGGCCCCCCCGGCTGGCCATGCCCTGCTCTGCCTGAGGGGATCTCCACTTGTTGACCTCCGATCCTGCTAGCAATTCCCACCTGAGTGAGGTGCTGTATCTGAGAACCTTAAAAGCAAATATTGTTTTTTTCATCTTTATACACAGTCAAGTTTGTAGGGCAGACAAATAACATAAAACTTTGTTGGAAGCAGGAGACAAGAAGAAAKTGGAGCTCTGTTTCTGTGCAATTAATCAAAAATCAGCAGAAAGAAGGCTGTCAGTGTAGAATAAAGAAAGAAAAGTTATGTGCACTTTGCGCAGTTCATTTGAGTGTGATGCTTTTCATTGCCACTGCACTGAAAGAAGAGGTTGAGATACGTGCATCTCAGACATGGACTACACTTCATTCCAAAAATATGCCAGCCATTTCCAAACAGCGTTTACTGAAAGCCCTGGCAATGCTTTCATGTGAATTACTTAGCAGCAAAGAGAAGACATTTGCTCCTGTGGTACACCTTATTTGCATCACACTGGCAAGACCCTAACTCTCCAGACTGCTTTCTATTCTGTCTCTCCGAAGAACAAAATACATGACTATATAAGAGTATGGTTCTTTCAGCTTTGCTTTGTGGTTAAATATTAAGCGATGCTGTCGTTGACTAACGAGAAGGTCAGAACACACTGTATCTCCTTTCAGACTGAAAGCTAACCTCCTCCTTTTTCCCTTCCCTCCCCTCCCGCTGCTTTCAAACATATGCAAGGATAGCCACAACCATTAATTGCAAGAGACATGTAACAACGTGCCAGCTTTCCTTTTTCCTGAATTTCCTCCCACAGGGAAACAAAATTCATTTTATTATTATTATACTTTATTATTCATTAGAAATGAAACACATTTAATAAACCCACAGATACATAAGAGAAGACTGTGTCTGCGTGTGTGTGTGTGTATGTACAAAAAGGGAGGAAAAGACAAAAACAACAGTGTGATTTACGTGATGGACAGTTAGGTCACTTTTGTATTTTCCTATCAAAAAACCACCAATATTTGAGGAGTATGATATTTGCACATAATTATGCTGAAGGACAGGAACTAATCATCTGAATTGCCTCCAAACTTAAAGCAGAATATACATAGGCATTTAGAGAATAGTGTGAATCGGACAATAAAATAATCATTATTAAACTGTAACAGTCACTACATCCCTGTCATTCTCATTCATTTAACATTTACAGGGAGAGGATAGCAGCTATCAAAACTAGGGCTCTGACATGAGTATATGATCGTATTTCCAGTCTTTTTCAACTCCCCAGGAAGAAAACAGTTCTCTGGGAGAAAATTAACTGTGGCATTTGCATAAGAATAGAATATTTTATTCTCAGAATCAGTGTTCGCTGCTTAATTGCCATGTGATGTTAGAATCTTATTCATGATAGCATTGATGAGTGCTACAGAAATTATCTCACAACCAAATCAGGGAAGATGATTTCATACGGGACAGTAGCAATAGATAATATCATCAGAAGCTAAGAGATCCTGCTTTTATGCACACATTTCTAGGAAGAGAAATGAGAAATAAAGATGCAGAAAAGTATTAAAAAAAATTGTTATTTAGCAGGCTGATTTGGGATGCATCAGTTAGCTCATTTAGCACAAAAGAAATAGCCAGCAGTGGAAAGTTAGCATACACTGTATGCTCTAAAACAATTAAGTAATTTTTCATTTTTTAGAGAATGGGTTTTTTTGAAAACACATTGTGATAATCAATGCTTGTAAGATACTAAAAGGGTGGCAAAGCACTGCCTTTTTCTGCAAGGTCCTATGGATGGAAAGTTAACCTCACTTTGCGATCACTTTTTTTTTTGGCAGTGAAGACAAGGACCACATTTCAAGTGTAGTACCTGAAGGAGAATGATGTCTTAATGGTGATCTCAGTGTAAGAGTAGATGTGGAAAAGGATCAGTTATTTTAGTGCATATTCAACTTAAGTGAAGTGTACCTGCAGTGCTTCCAACTGGTCGTGGCCGTGCCACTGATGGCATTTCCTCTGAATATATCCCTCTGGAGGAATACTGAACCTCAGGTGGCTGCTGGTCTGGGTGCATTAACTCTGCAGGTTGAAGAAAACCTGGCCCAAAGTTCTGCCTGTGAAAAAGTAAGGACTCAAGATTACAATAAGTGAATTGCCTAATTAGAAGCAGTAATACAGGTGTACCTCATACAACAACTCTTTATGATGCCTTTTAATGTACATTTCAACCTTAAATGTTAAAGAAAATAATTACATCTGAGGAATATATTCCTCCTTCATGACCTGCACTGCACAGGGACAGGAGTTAGAAACTCTAACAAAATTTCACACAAGTGTTTTTCACATGTTGCAGTCTCCCAGTGCAGACAAAAAAGTCCACAGATCTTGTTTTCTGCTTGGGGAATAAAGCATCTTCAATGAAAAGAAAAAAAAAATAGAAAAATAAGACTTCAGTAGTGATGTAGCTGCTTACCTTAGCAACAAATCTGACTCTTACTCAGTTTCTGGGCACACAGTTTTGGTCTAAATCAAACCATACAAACTGCATTACATGTGTATTTCATGAACAATTATTACTTCATCAAGCATTCTGATCCTTTTTCAGGAATTTTTCAAAACTTTGCTCTTTAAGATTCATCAAACTACTCAAAGCTGTCATTAGCACGTATTAAGAGATGCAATGTATACTTAATGTTTCCTATAATTCAGACTGGAGCTGGTAGT
This sequence comes from Oceanodroma leucorhoa, assembly GCA_030449065.1. Classification (NCBI taxonomy): domain Eukaryota; kingdom Metazoa; phylum Chordata; class Aves; order Procellariiformes; genus Oceanodroma; species Oceanodroma leucorhoa. The sequence goes on along the minus strand of JASVER010000006.1, from coordinate 2,317,534 downwards.
CATTGTTGTTATATGTTTACTGAAAAGAGTTAACAACAGAAACTGTCATCAATCTAACTTCATTAATAGTGCCAAGGTAATGGGACTTGTAAAAGACAGGTGTAGAGAAGGAGATGGAAATGCTGCTTTTCCTATGCTTCCTATTAACATATCTTAACCCTGGCACGGAAATATTTTATTTTAAAAGACTGATGGCAGCTGAGTTTTCAAGGATTATTGATTCCTGTCAATATGGTGGAGGTGTGGATGCCCAAACTTCAGGTGCTTAGGTTACTAGGCTAGTCTCCCTTAGTCTCCAGGTATGATCAAAGAAGAGAGACACACTCCTCAAGAGGCATTCAAAGCAAAAGATTAGGTTCACTAAATCATTTTCTGCAGGAGCAGAAAATACTGGTGAGTATAAAGCAAGCAAACTGAGACAAACATCCTAAGTCAGGCACATGAAATTACACAAAGTGAAGACTAGGGACAAGTTTTATACGCCTTTCACCACAACGGCATCTAAGCCCTTCTAGGCGACGGACTGTAATCTATCCCATTCCTCAAGACCTTTTGTTTTACAGGAAAATCCCATGACTGCATCTAATTCAAACTATTCTTGATTTGTGCTTTATTTGGAAAACTAACCACCTTTGTATGACAGCCAGATAGCAAAGAAAGCTGATATAATAATAAATAGCCTAATAAAGCCAAGTAAAAGCCCAATAAAGCACAAACAAGTAATTGTAAATTAAAGTACTAGCTACTTGGCAGACAGTATTAAACGGAGGAGGTGTAAGGGGTTCAAGCTGCAACAGTCCCATTGTGGAAGTGCCAGAATTTCCCCAGCTCCCTTGCATACAATCCCACCTGTCCACTCAGCAGATCCAGAGGAAACCATTTCCAACCAGACTTACAAGCTAGTTAAAATAACTGCCTGAATGGGGAGGTAATGTTTAACAATGTTACTTCTGTTATGTTAAGCACTGTAACCAGTAAAGCACGTGATCATCTGGCCTTTTATACCTTCAATGCTGAGCTGGCATCTTGTAGCTGATAAATTACTACAATTTTTTGATGTTGTCTAAAGAAAATATTTTCTCAACATTACTGCAAATGAATTATTTTTGTGCCAATTTTTGAGAAGCCAGGAAGTATATCCTTTATTGCTGATGTGTTGGTACTTGAAAGGTGCACGTTTAATAACCCATCACTCTCTCTTCTCAATCTTCTTTTGACAGACAGGTATCTAATAGATAGATATAGCTACTCTTTAAAGTCAGAGATCAACAAAAGAGTATAAAAATGGGATATAGCTCTGAATCTACACCATACAAGCCTTCTAGTGCTCCTTCCTATTTGCAGGCTGAGACCCAGCCTTCAATTTATCTTTGAACATTCAAAAAAAATCATTAATCTCCAGTTATTTAATTAAGTGGGGAGATACCGCCCCAAAAATAAATTTTACACCACTAATCCAGTRTGGCTAAGTATCTCTATCTCTGCTGCATGACGCAATATTCATTTTCTGGTAAAAGCTGTTCATTGTGCCTTATGTTTGCCTAGCTGTTATGTGACCTAGGTCTTTTACATTTAATTTTTTTTACCCAGGTTGGTTCCACCCCATTAAAGATGCTGACTGCATTTGTACAGAGAAGGGAACAGTACGGTCACCCAACTATTATTCCATGCATTGGATACTTAAGCCAATGGACTATGACATTGATACATGGCACCTAACCATACTGTCCTCAGGTTATTTTTCCTTCCTCTAATCGGTGCACTGTTACTATCAATTTGTTTATCATTATCTTCTGAATTTGAGCATAATCCCCACTCCACAACCATGACAACTCTTTCCTTGTTTTCTATTGACCAAGCTTTAGGAAACCTTCTATTTTAATGAAAATGTAAAGGAATTCTTCCTGTTAAGGCCAATGACCTTGCAGATTGTTAACTTAATCTGCCGGCACTGGCAGAGCCAGCACTTGAACTATTAATAATGATGCCATTAATTTGTAACTTACAGAAATCCAGAGTGTCTATGCCAAAGGTTGATACACTTTTGAACAAAAAATATGTTGCAAAGACACTATCTTGCTCAGGTTACAGCACGTTCTAACAGCACCCACTAACATGGGTTACAGCACTTTCATGATTAATTTATCACATCTTCCCTGAATGCATAACAGGCCAACAAAGAGAAAATCCTCAATAACAAACAATTGGTTATGCTTTCTGTTGGCAGTCTCAAAGCTCATCATCTTCAAGGTAACCTAAATTACAAAAAATACACTGCATGTCACACTGTGTGCCATTTCACGTATGCTCCACACACACTGAAACTGTCACCTTCAGCCAAGACCAAGTAAGAAAATGTGCTTAGAGACTCCTCCTTTTCTAGTTGGTCCTTTCAAAATCAGGTTGCAGAACAATGAATAAAGGTAAGTTCTTCATATCCATTTCACCATCAAGTTTCCAAGGCAGTGAAGACTTTAGGTGAAATCTAATGAATGACACTGATACCAGTGGTATTTCATCTCACATGGTGAGCTGTAAGAAGGTAATGAGAGAGCAGCATGAGGCTACCTTTTTACCACCTTGGCTGCAGCAGCTTGGAGAGGGCGAGACAAGTCTGACCACAGTGGGTACCGTGACTCAAGAGTCCAACTTCACATGTAGTTAAAACACAGATACCAAACGTGGAATTAACAGTCACCTGGACAACTGTTGTTTTCTCCTCACATGATTCTCCCATAGCAAGGCCAGGAGAAGATGGAAAATTTGTTCTACCCCCTGATTTTATAACAACAGGCCTGCAAGGCAGGCTTTCTCTGTGAGGGTCACCATGCTCTGTAATTTGTTCTCAAGTTGGTTAAAAATAGAATGAATCTGTTAGTCATCTGCAAGCTTTTGCAAGTGAGTGTTGCCCTGGGGCTACAGAAACAAGATGAAAGCGAGAGTATTGGGAGAATTACATGCATCTGAGTAACTCTTTCAGGCTCTCTAAAAGCCAAAACTCAGTGGTTTACTCAGTATTTGGAAGGATATCTCTATAGTCAGGGGGCCAGAAACACATTTCTTTTAAATGGAGGCTTGGATTCCATACAGCATGCATATGTCATTCATGCTACATAAATAAATTACACAGGCTGGATCTGGACTCCTGTTACTTCTCATTTATGCAGTACTTTGCATAATAATATACCAGTGCCAGTAAGAACTCTGGAAGAATTGCAAGGAAAATAATAAATGATAATTCAGTGAAAAGCTACCTTGGTAGGAGACCCGGTGCTGTTGGCGGAGTCATTCCGAATTCCACGTATCTCTGTCAGAAGAACGAAAAAACCCCAAATTAAAATCAAAATGCATACCCTGGGAAGTCCACTCTCAGCCTTTTAAGGGATGAATGGCAAAGATCACTAGGCCTGTATGCGTGACTTGATTGCAACCATAAGAGCCTAGTTTTACAAACCCAGCAGCACAAGAAGATCTGGGAATCACCGCTACAGTGGGCTAGCAGTCTCTTCTGTCTGATCAGAGTCTTAACTTAACCTTTCAAAAATACTTTCTCTCACTTGCAGAAGATCAAGGGCTGCTCCAATGTTTACTTAGCTTAAAACTTTCAGCAAACCAAGCTTTGCATTTGGAAATCTCTTTATACCTCAACCAGTGAGACCATGGGGCTCGGACTCAACAGTCCAATGGCATTATGAAACTTCTACTGAATTGTTGTGGAACTCAAGATGATCTGAAAGATTATCCATGTGTCTCAGTGCTCCATAAAATCCAAAAAATCATACACAGAAATACTGCTTCCCTATCCCTCACCTCCTGAAAACATTTGGATGCCCTGCTGAAAAATATGGCCTAAGCCCAACACATTCCTTTTTCATTGTCAAAATACGAACTAGCACATATATTTTAAAAAAATGAAGTTTTACCCTTGGACATAACAAGACTGATCTGTAAAAGATCAAAACTGAGAAGAACAGAAAAGTCATCCTAAAGAACTCCTACCTTCTCTTGTGGTTGGGATGGGAAAAGGGAAAAGAATCCAAACAGCTTAAAAAGCAAGTTCACCAACTTGTGACGGTCATTTCTGAATTCTCCTGGTTCCAGAAACTGTTCCACATTTGTGCTAAGTCCTGACAGCAAGGGCACAGTAACAGTGACCATGGCTCAACTGGTGCTAACTACCTGCCCAGAAAAGCCTTTTAAATTGCATCACTCACATTAAATGGATTGTTTATTGCCTGAGTTGGACCATAAGGTGATCCCCACTGGGTGCATGTGGTTCCCCTCCCTGCTCGAGCAGGAGTGTTGTTTACCGGCTGTCCTGCAGAGACCCCAGGTGGTGTGACGGCCGTGGAATTGGCTGCTTGGCTGCTGGGAGCCACCAGCGCAAAAGCATCATCCAGCAGCGAGTGCATGGTTTGCCGAGCCTCTTCAATGGATGGCTGTGGTGGGACGTACTGGGAGACTGGGTGGGAAGGCAAGCCGGGGAACTTCCCCAGATCAGCTGAAGATGTCGTCTGAGGTTCAGGAGGCAAGTCTGGATCAGACTGGAGGAAACAGAAAGAAGGGGAAGGGCAGCCAGAGAGAAGATCTAACCAGCCAGCTTCCAAGCCCCTGCGGGCCTTAAGTCTGAGCAACATTTTCTTTGCCAGAACCAAAATGAGATAAATGGCAGAAGTGCCAGTGCTGGACAAAACCTGCCCCTTACCCTCCCTACTTCTGCATGCATGAATGCATGCACATACATGACAGCAGCCGTTCAAATACTTCATTCGTTGTGATCTGAAATGCTCTGATCTCAGGTAAGGCAGAGGAGCTTTGTGCAGGAGTTACTCAGCTATAACAGAAATCTTGTGGTTTGCAAGCATGTAATGAAGTCATGCAGAGAGCATTTATTCCACCCAGAAAAAGACAATCAGCTCTGTCTACATCTCTGACTTCTCTGCAGCTTTTGCAGTTCCAAGAAATTAATTTAGTCTTTAGCTTACAACTGACCACATCAGCAGTAATATTAAACAATTATTACCTCCTAGAAAAACGCACAAAGGGAGCTGTTAAGCAACTAAGTGGTTAGCTGCATGGAACTTGAACTTGGGTGTATCACCTGAATGGGATTCATTTAAGTGCTTCATAGCAGCAATACCTGAGGCATGCATCGCAATTACTACCTGGGATCTTACCACACGGACTTATTGTTCATCAGTAACAGGAAATTAAACGAGCTTTGCAGCAGCAGACATTATCAAAGCTCATTCTTACCACTGCACGCAGACTGCAAAATCAGTCATCAAGATACAAAAGCCTCTACTTCATCAGGAACTTAGCATTCTGAGTACTGCCTCGGTACAGATGCCAAAGGGGCTGAGCTTGTTGTGTGACATGTCTTAATAAAACAGCTTCAGATGATAATTTATTCTGCTGCAGCATGACATTAAAATCATCACACTCTTGTTTGAAAGCAGAGGGAACCCGCAGAAATTGACACTGTAGTCACTTGACTGCAAATGAAGCTAATAGTGAAATTCTTAAAATTATTAAACCATCTTTCAAGATGAAAACTGTCCAGGGGTTTCCAATATTAGCATTAGGCTTAGTAAAGTCTGCTTAGAAGTGGTTAAAGTCACCTAAATACAGCTTGTGACATGGATATGCTTGAACAGAAGCATTCTCCAGTGTCTTTGCATTTTTTAGAGAAGAAACAAAATTAATTTTCAAGACATTGTATTAGAATTGTTTTGAGTTACTGCAGTACAAAGACATGTTTCTGTTTCATTAATAATTAATTCCCACATTTTAAAGATGAGAAAATTTCTCATGAAAGGAACTGGGTCTTCCACTCTGTGAGAGTAAAGGATGAAATTTTCTGTAACATATGAATATATAACATCCAGCAAATTGGACTAGAGTGAAACTGTGTTCAACATATTGTGGAACATGCCAAGCACACTTTCATGTGCATAATACAGTGGCATTAATGAAAACAAGGTTTTGGTTCTTGGCCTCTTTATTATCAAGGAATACTTGACAGAATTTTACTGCTTAATACTGACAGAATGCCAATGAAATCCTTGTTTTACTTTGATTCACATGCTAACTACATGTGACTGAAATTAGCTATACAGACCATAGTCAGAAGGCCAAAAATCTCCCCATGTCACAACATGTCATTAAAATTATCAGAGCACTCCTGTCATTCAAGAGACATACATACAATATATGCAGAGTTATTGACTCCTGGAGGCCTTTTGTATGTCCCATCACTGTCAGTTGTGATTAACCGGTCCTTTTCCGCATCAATAGGACTACCATTTATCTGATGTCGCCGGCGCTGCTTGGGAGAACGTTTTGCACGAGAACTTAACAGGAAGAAAACAAAAAGCAGAGAGAGAGAAAACCCAAACAAGATAAAGGTAATCACATTTCTTTTTGTGATTTTTCTTCTCATCCCACTCAAGATTGAACTCCTCTGCCTACTCCCTCCAAGTCATCCTTGCCTCAGCCCTGTTTCTCTTCCCTTTCCCAGTCCCATTAGTTAGCTTTGAATCTCTCTCCTCAAGCTTCTCCTAACAACACTCTCATTGACAGCTCTCCAAACTGTCCCCTTCCTCCCTCAAACTCTCTCCAGTGTCACTTCCCTTCTACATTCATCTTTCAAAGCTGTCTGTGCTCCAGCCCCTGCCGGTGCCTCTCCAGACCTGCCAGATCAATGTCTGACACACTTGCAGCAGCAGAACAGACCACACTGCCAACAAGGCTTTGCACTTGGCATGTTGGGTTTAACCCTACCAGGCAAACCAGCTGAGGAACCCATGTAGCTGGGAAAAAGCTACTTTCTATCAGTGCGGAAGCAGCCACAGGGCACCAGTGCTCCAGGAACAAAGTGCCAGTATTCGTAAGCCCTGAACAGAGCCCAGGGAAAACCTCCTCTGGAAACAGAACATCAGGAAGGCATGATGCCTCATTACCCGGAGGGAGTATATAAAAGGTTCTCTCATTGATTTGTGAATTTGCCCTTAAAATTCAGAATCTTCATGCTTTGTAAGTTGTTCAAGGGTTTCCTTATTTTGCATCTTTTCCCCCCTTTATAAAAACATTATTTCTTGCAGTTTACATTTTCCACATTTCTTTTTTTAGTGCTTATATTACAATTTCGATCCCTCTACACCACATAATATTTATTCAAACAAATGGCAGAGCAAATACTAAATTGTTTTAAGACAGTTTTCATACATTTGGGTTTATTTATCGAGAATCCGACCCCGAGAACTTTTAAAAGAATAATCTGAAAATAAAACATACTGGCATAAACTGAAATAAATAAAAATGTTTAGAACAACCCAAACCTTTTCAACTAGATAACTCAAACTCAACTTGGGATCAAAACGATTTTAAGCTCTGAAAATTCAGAAGTACAGGTTTGACGTAATTTGGACGCTGACTCTAAAAGAAAATTGTTCTTTCCCATCTTTGAAATCCTACCTCTTCCTGGGCTCTATGAAGACAGTAGGCACACTGCCTCCAGGGTCCAAGATCTTGTCAATCTGCATCTGTGCCTTGCGATATATTCTGTGCTGTTCTTTGGAGTCAACCACCACTACATCATCCACCACTGGAAATTCATAGTGCCCTTTGCGCTTGGCGCGAAGACGAATCTTATTGCGGTGATGCTCAATCTCAGATTTATGCCTCAGGGCTGTTTGTATCTTAAAGAAGGAGGGAAAAAAATCAACTGCATTTTTCATTTGTAGTTTTTGCAAACAGAACTTTTTGCTGCTCTTCTGTAAACCTCTCCTCCTCTCCTCCCTGCCTGCCCCTCCCTTCCCCAAATCTCTGAAGGATTAAAATAAGTCACCCAATTGGTAAACAGACTTTCTTTCTTAGATATTTTGCAGTATCCCCATTGTCTCCCCAGGTAGATGTACTATTATACACAGTACGATTGCCAGCACAGCAGGTGCAACTAGAGAGAGGTGGCAGTTTGTTAACACAAGGCAGGAGGAACAGAAAAAACTCCTGCCGTCTGCCAGAAGTGACACTGCTCTGAAATAACCAGTACAGGTTATATTTACCTTTGCTTGTCAAACAGAGATACATTTGATCAATAGTGTTGAAGTCTGTCACCCATTCCCTTTAACGACCTTCATCACATAAGCAGCAAGAACTTAAAGAGCTAATTGAGCTCATAACTCGGTGCCTCTGCTGATCATTAGAGGCTGCCATAAGCTATGCAGAAACATAGCAGCAATACAACGGCCCAGGTCCCTAGATGAACATGGCGTTATCAGCTCTACGTCTTCTTGCAGTCTGAGTTTTCATGCCTCTCTCCCACCTTTTTTTCCAAATTCCCTGGAGTGCATCTCATCATCTGGGGAAAGGTATCGTAACACCACACTTTTAAGTCCTGGCCCAACACTCACTGAAATCATTCTTATCAATGGAAAACAGTTGGGCACCAGATCAGGTAGCAACAACTGCTCTGCCTGGGCTGGACTAGTTCTGGAACACATCTGCAGCAGTGAATTAAAAACCAAATAAAAATTGATTTTTGTGTATTCTCTCATGAAAATCCCAAAAAAGCACAAAAGGGACACAAACCAGACTTACTCTTTACTTTTATAGTTGGAATTATATGTCTTCTGCCCATATAATCAGATTTCTGTTTTGTGGCCCCTCTCGCCTATGTATACTAGATATATGTATTTACCTCTCTTCCATAAGGTACTCAGAAACACAGTATCTTAACACAGTTAAGTTAAAGGCTTCAGTAATCCTCCACTCTGAATTATGAGAAGATGCCATCTTACACCCAGTACAAAACCAGGATGCAGGTACATGGTACTGTCAGGCAGTGTATGATGTGGTTTTACAGCGCATTACCTACTTTCCGAATGCCCCAGGCATGCTCATATTCTGCTTAAGTAACATGAGCCTCAGAGAAAGCAGGAAGTTTCTATATGTTTACTGTCAGATAAACACATCAGAAGTTGGAAGCAACGAATGTGCTGCAAATTCATACCCCAGAATGTCTTGAGATAACTTGTTTGTATAACCCACATCCCAAGTTGCTGAAAAGTCAAAAGAACGGTGTAGAATGAAAACGAAAGTGGGCCAGACATTCCAATTCTCACACATTAATTAACACAACTCTTGTTAAGTCATGTCCTGCTGACTAGCAAAATGATGGTAACAAAAGGTATCCTGACCATCAAATTTGCTCCTCTCTCAGCATTTAAGTTTTGGTTTAGGTATCTCTTAAAATCAGGTCAGATTATCTCTCTGTACAGAAACAGAATTATTCCTGTAACTTGGCAAAATTCAACTCCTCAGGAACTAACAAGGAACTCCTGATAACAAGAGTCTGGATACTTTTCACTTCCTTCTTGACTGGGCATACAGTCCTCCACAAACATTCAAAGCACTACCTCTTTATTAATTTTGTTGGTCTCTGCTACTCGATCAGAAAGCACCGAGTTCTGAACTGGAGGTGCTGCCATCGGTTGCATAGCAATCAGCTGGATCTTGCTTGGGACCCGTCTGCTGGCATCTGAGGAACGTGACATCCTATCCACATGTTCAAAGATAGAGGCTGAGGAGTGCTGCTCGTTTCCACTGCTGGTCTGAGGAGGTCCTAAATCACCAGAACAAATACAGAGTAAAGTAGTGCTGCTAGGGTTATCTCAGTCAAATGTTAAGCTCTACAGATGCTATGCTACAAGACTATGCCATGTTTTCCATCTCTGTTTAATTTGCCCTATAGCCCTTCCAGCTGATTCACATTTAGCGTACAACAAGTTTACCCAGTGGTTTGCAAATTATAAACATTTTTCCATTATATTTCCAGAAGGTGAGCTGTCATTATTTCTGTAAATCAAGCTCTTGACATTTGCAAACCCCCAAAATCTCAACCTACTTTAATCCATAAAAAGCTGTTCAAGTACGTACTGCTAACGTTACCTCTTATCAGTACTTAAGGAGATGCAAATTCCTCAAATGGAGGTTCAAAGAGCAATAAAAGATGTCTCACTGCAAAATGCAGTTCTTAAGTGACAGAAGGAGTGATATATGAAGTAAACAAAAAACCCCTTAGAAATCCACACAAAACACAAAGAATTTTACAGACATTTTACTGATTAAAGCTTTTAAAGCACTGTTTTCTTCTCTGTGACCCGATAAACAGTTCACATAGTAATAAGCAAGCTGCACCAATATTGCCAAGTTGTAATTTGTTGAAGAGGTTAAATCAACTCAAATACGATCAGCAAAAGTTGTTATGGAAACCAATACACATGAAAGTTACAGCCCTGGTCCTGCCAACAGTTAATTACTTCAACAGAAATGGATCATCTCCCTCAAAAGACTTGAAATCTGTAGGGTAACCCCAGTGGTTTGCAGTTAAGCACATATTTAAGTATTTTTTTGCTGGAGCTAGGCCTACAACAGGAACCATTACGTAGATTAGGCTTGCAAAAACTATTGAAGACTTGCAAAATAATTTTTTGTCTTGTCCACATGGTAACGTCACAAATTCTCAAACTGCTTTTCACCATGAAATATAAGCAGTAAGAGATTAAGATTTGTGACTCTTCTTATGGAGGAACACAACAGGGTAGAGGGACATAGTCCCACATCCTTGCACAGACTTCTAATAACAGGCTGTGGTTCTCAGATTCAAATCAGAAGAATGTAATTTGATTCCGATACAGAATCAATTGTTGATCAGTCAGATCCAACTCCAACAGACAGGAAGGAAAAGAAAACAGCCACTGCTCTGATCCATTTGCAACACGTGCTGGTAATGAAGTATAGGGTTCAGAAGAGGAGTGAATGCTATCTTCTATAGAAGATCACAGTGCATGACTTGCTCCTTTGCTTTCCTCTTCCAGCATGAAAAGGGGGCAGGTGAGGGAAGGAAGGACACACTTTATTATATTCACAGCACATTACTTTTGGGCTGGAAAGCAATGTGACCACAAGCTAGGCTAAATTCTTATTTTTCATATTTCTCAAACTTGATCAATGCATTGCCAAATGTACACTTTATAAATAGTATGCATCATTTGTAAATGTGACTTTCCTGTATAAGCATCCTTAAAAAGAAGGTAAACAGTTCCACTCAAGATCTGTGTCCCAAATGTTTTGCAAAACACAGAGCCTAAATTAAATATATCCATCTCTCTTCTAGAGCTATTTATATGATCCTTACCATTTGCCATCTTCACAGCCCCATCTTCATGCATTTCTTAGAAGCATGCAAGCATTGCCTCTCACAGAGAGGGGCACTATTAAGTAGTTAGTGTGAATCCCTCAGAGCGATCCTGTAGCGCAATGGAAACCTGAACTTTTGCATCCGTTTTTCCTGTTTTCCCCGTTTTCCCCATACATTAGTCATTTTTTCCAACCTTTCCAGTCTAACAGCAGTTCTAAAAGCTCACTGACCTCCAACATAAAATTTTAAGGTTATTTTCATATTACCTGGTTAGCAAGGTCCAATATATTCAATTATGCTGAGCATTTGCTCTGAATCTTTATAATTTCATCCATAACCTTTCCTTTTGCACACATAAACAGGTGCTTGGCAGAGGCCTATTAGCTGAAATGATTCTTAAACTCATTTTGTAAAACTGTCCAAAAGTCCCACTGTCAAATTCTGGTAAGGCTCTACAGTGACATCGCATATTACCCTCTTTTGCAGAAGAGATGCACACACACACAAAAAAAACCCTATAAGCTGCATCTGACATTTAAATCCTCTCTGTTTTCATACACTGAATGTGTCTATAAATACAAACCAAGATGGAGTATAGTAAAGTAGATAAGAAAGCCTGGAACTGCACAGTGCTGTACACACACAACAAAAGGAGAAATGGTTTCTAACTCAACACATGAATGAGCTCCTTTAGAAGTTTTGACATAGTGAATAAGAATGGTTTCTCATTCCAAAGTTCTTATATTACACTATTGTCCATGGTTAGAGAATCTTCCTTATAAAGCTATCAGATGGCACTATATGAATGAAATTTTGATATCAGACTAGACAGCTGAGGCTAAAAACAGATGGAGAGGAATTAATACCCAAATACTGGACAGAACATGTTTAAACAACTAGTCCATACAGGTCACAGATCAGGATCAATGTTCATCACTGTTCCCTGGGTTGAAACTACTAATTGAACTGAAATGTCAGGAAAATGAATTGCTCTGCAGGAAGCTATGATTTCCTATGAAAACCAATACAGTTGGAGATAGAGGAAGGCTATTGCTTCCTGCATCCTCTTGAAATAAAAACAAGAGACACAGCAACCAAGATGCATAAAGCCTAATCCAAAATCAGGTAAAGTCAATGTGAATCTTCCACTGATCTACTGGTATTTGAATCATGTCAGAGTATGCAGTTTCAGATAAATTTCACACAGTTTCTTCGTATCCCAGTAGATTATGTCCCCAGGATGCAGCTGATGATTCTCATCAGTTACTTGTACAAACCCAACAACAGAAAGCATCACAGCCAGCCTTATATCCATCCTTCTCTACTATTATAAGATGGAAACTGCTATCAGAGGGGACACTCCTTTATTTATCAGTCGATATGGTATGCATTATAAAAGACAGTCTCAGCTTTCTCCTGCTATGTCTCAGTCCTGACCTGAAAAACACTAGTTCATGAGAAAATATTTGTGCTTCTTTGCAGGTAGCTTGCCTTTGTCTCTGGCTTCCAGTAAAGACACTAACTCTAACAATATCTCTAACTTGTTTATACAAAGCTAGTTTCAGGACCAACAGCTGCCTCAGTTTTGCTTCTTTCACAGTGATGTTTTCCTCAATAATTTGAAAGAATTGGGAGGAAATTAGAAAAATGTGCCTAAATTGGATGACTAATTTGTGTTAGTGAGAATTTTTTATACTTCAATAGCTCAAAAGCAATTTTGTTTTTTTAGACTCAGAATACAAATCCTTCCATCCTTAAGATATAATTGCAGCTACCCCAGAACCTCTATTCATATTTGTACTCAACTACCAGCTCTGGTTACTTACCCACTCTGTTTGCTCCTGACAACATAAAGGAAAAAGAAGAGACAACACAGTAATTATTACAAACAATTCATCTGGAATGGCAACTGGAAAAAATCACAGCAGTAAGATGATTGCATTTGCTTTTGAATGAAATGCATGAACTCGGATCAAACTGCCAAGCCTCAGCTGCACAAAAAGGGAGCTGAATCTGCCACTTAACAGACAGAAAGCTCTCTGCAGACAGCGCCTCCAATTCTGAATACTAAAAATAGTCCCTATGATTACCAAACTAGAGGCACCAAATGCTGAAAAAGTAGTACATTTGATCCAGTAAGGGCATGATAGGTAAAAAGGACACATTTTACACAATATCCTTGCTGCCTTTGCCAGATAATTCAGATGGAGTAATGCCTTACACTTCTACACCAAAAGGAAATGTTAAACCTTACATAAAGTTTTAAGCCAGATGGAAAATGAAGAGACAAAAATGGAGTTCCCAGGTAAGAAGAAATGGGAGAGCACTAAATCAGGGCAACAGAATTGAAGTCAGATAGGTTGGAGCCACTCATAAACCATCCTGAGATGAGCTCTGTCATAGCATAATTGTTTTCTTATATATTTACCTGGGCATGATTTCTGGTCCTTCGAGCAAACCTAAGGCACTGAAAACTTATATAGCATCAGTACAGTATCTTATTTTTGTAAATTGTGTAAAGTACATACAGCATACACTGCCTGCTGAATTATTAGGAAGTGTAACTTTCTAGGCACATTAGCAGATCCTGTGCTGTGTTTTCTTACATGTTCGTTACGGAGGAAAGCCTGCTCCATCACCCTTACTCTTCCAGGAGTAGTACACGTTATGAAAGTTTAATACTGATAATATTTAGTTTAATAAATGATTCTTAATACATTATTTAACTTGCTGTTTAGCCACCCAAGAGCTAGCAGTTTATATAAACTATCTTACATATTCCTCAATCTCATTTCACCATAAGCAAAAACTGAAGATTGTCTGCTATGATCTGAATTTCACTGGCACTGCATTCCTCAGTCGTCATCTTTACATCTCTGCTAGTATTTCACAGGGTGTGTGGAAAAACATTCAATATACCGAAGAGACTGCTCACAATGTGGTCAATATTTTCTTCTTCTCAGCTTCTGCTGCCGTCAAGGCCATGTGTATTACGAACAGATGGGGATATCACAAACTCCTTTACCAGATATTCAGTAGGAAGACTATTGTGATTTAAGGCAAAGATTTGGTAACTAAAACCTCAAGCAAGGAGCAAGCCATCTAAACCCAAAAGGCTCTCAGAAAAAACACTTAGTGTTTGTGTAGGCACAGTTATCTGCACACTTTTAAACAGGAAAAGAATTTAAAAGAATGTTTTAATTAAAAAATGAAAGTGGGCTTGCAGAGTTTAATCAACTTTTCAATGAGGAAAAAAAAAAAACATATCTTAGGGTACCTCCAAGACAAATGATGGCACTTTAACTGGAAGGAAGATGGTTCTTTACAAAAAAATTTCACTGTTATTAATGTACTAGCACTGGACCTTCATCTTTCTGAAGCACAATCACGAAGGCATTTTGATGTCTGAATTAGAACTTACTCATAAAACTTTTACCTCTCTGGTCTCTTTTTTTTAAACTCACTTTTTCAAAGTTACAGTTACAGACATACACCCATACTGTATCAAGTCCTGCTGTGACCTCTACTGCCCATGTGACTTTCTGCAAGTCTGCTACCACAAGAGCCACAATTAGGCCTAAATGGAAATAGGTTTGCCGGGGGTGTGTGGGAGAGAAAAGGAGGGAAGATTCATTCCTGCTAAGCCATTAGTTTCAAAAGCTTGCTGGAATGAAAGGAATGTGCAGATCTTCAGTTTCAACAGAAGAAACTAAACAAAAAAGGAGAGGAAGAAAATTTTCTGCAACACAAACCAGAAAAATTAACAGCCAAAGATGAGTTTAGAAAAGTTACAGCACTAGAGTAACTCTTCAACCTGAGTAAAGCACTGCTAGTGCACACAAGAAAAAACAAAAAGTAACAAACCCTTCTTCACTGCTCTGCGTGGTTTGCCCTCATTTGCAACAGTTGATGGTCTTGCAGTTTCTTCTCCTGTCTCTCTCCCACTGGATTGTTCACTTGCTGTGGAGTCAGCATCTGATGGCGAAACTCTGCCACAAACATTAAAAAACAAACAAACCAACATGTAACGTAAGTTTGCAAAGGGGCACAGTTCTCACACGCAAAGAATCCTGTGCTAAAGTATCTTGTGAAGACTGCTAACATTTTCCTCTGTTTATAAGTAAATTTATAATAAATTATCATAGTTAGATATTCATTGCCATGATGTTACTGTTGTTGCGTGTGAAAACTGACTGCAACAGGATTCACATACGACAAGATTATTAACTAATCTTTTCTTTAAAATAAACTTCAAGAAAAAACCCTGCATTCACAAGTAGCACTTTACTTTTCAGACAAAAAAGAATTATATTAGAAATAAGAAACCCATACAGGTAATTAGTCTAATATTCAGACTTGCTAACTTGGTGTTCTCTTGCTAACGCTACAAGTCCCTGTGAATATTTTCCTGACTAGTTAAATGTAGGGCCATTCAAAAATGCTACTTTTATGTATTTATCCCCTGAAGTCATGAAATTCTTAAAAACATTTGTTACCTACAAATTACAATCCCAGTGTTCATAATTTTTGCTGGCAATTACAGAAAAATACAAAGAAATACTGTGATTTTCCCTGACAGAATACTTCAGCTGTAAAATTATTCAGATAGTATAAAAATAGCAAAAATATAGGGCATGTATCACCACCCAGCTGACACCAAAGCCTGTCTTTTCATATGGGATCAGCCTTTGTGATAGTGTCTCTAGTGACCACTTTGTTTTGTGAAAATTCATATCCTATTCCTGCAGGCAGTTAATCACTGAAGGTGTGCATGTGTCTGTGCATTAACCTTGTTAAGTGCAAAATTTGCTTGGGCTAGATGGATAGCTGAACTAGTTACTGAGGCTCTTGGCTAAACATCAACCTGCCTAGAGCACACAGACTAAGAAAACTACACCTGCCAGACGAGTTCATTGAAAGTTAAACCTAGTCCTTGCAGCAGGCAATGCTCCGAATTCAACTCCCCTTTTTCTCCTCCCTGAACAATGCACTGTTAATTGCACTCTGTCTTCCATTCTTTTCTGCAGGACTATAATACTAGTAAGTCACATCCCGATTTAAAAAAAAAAAAAATTAGCATGGAAAAAAGGAGAAATGTTTCTCAATGAGCTTATAGATTTGCATCTTTTCCTCTTTTCCAAGGTGGAGAGGGTGGGCAGAGCTATTGTCTCCATCACCTTTGTCTTGGTTCAGCAGAGTATAAGGCTGGAGTTCCATTTCCAGATCTGCTACTGACTTTCTGTTTCTAGATGAAATACAGTAATATCCTCAAGTTTAAATTTCTTTCTTATACTTATGTGCATGTGAATATAGACACCTTTCCCTCCCCCCAAGCATCATCTCTGTCTTCAGCCACTTTTGAACTTTTTAAAAGAAACACAGAAACACATGTCCTTCTGATTTATATTAATTTGTTTTAATTTATTTAAGCTACAGCAAACTAAGGTAGCTAATTTTTCTTCCTTTATTTTGGAAGAATAAATGCTCAACGTCCAGATGGAGATCAGTGACGAGTGGTGTCCCGCAGGGGTCCGTACTGGGACCAGTACTGTTTAATATCTTCATCAATGACATAGACAGTGGGATTGAGTGCACCCTCAACAAGTTTGCAGATGACACCAAGCTGAGTGGTGCAGGTGACACACCTGAGGGACAGGATGCAATCCAGAGGACCTGGACAAGCTTGAGAAGTGACCCGTGTGAACCTCATGAGGTTCAACAAGGACAAGTGCAAGGTCCTGCACCTGGGTTGGGGCAACCCCCAGTATCAATACAGGCTGGGGGATGAAGGGATTGAGAGCAGCCCTGCAGAGAAGGACTTCGGGGTACTGGTGGCGAAAAGCTGGACATGACCCAGCAATGTGCACCAGCAATGTGCACTCGCAGCCCAGAAGGCCAACCGTATCCTGGGCTGCATCAAAAGGTAAGTCTGCCCCTCTCCTCTGCTCTGGTGAGACCCCACCTGCAGTACTGCGTCCAGCTCTGGAGCCCTCAGCACAGGAAAGACATGGACCTGTTGGAGCGGGTCCAGAGGAGGGCCATGAAAGTGGTCAGGGGGATGGAACGCCTCTCCTATGAAGAAAGGCTGAGAGAGTTGGGGTTATTCAGCCTGGAGAAGAGAAGGCTTTGGGGAGACCTTATTGCAGCCTATCAGCACTTATAGGGGGCTTATAAGAAAGATGGGGACAAACTTTTTAGCAGGGCCTGTTGTGACAGGACAAGAGGGAATGGTTTTAAACTAAAAGGGAGTAGATTTAGACCAGATAGAAGGAAGAAGGGTGGTGAAATGAGGGTGCTGAAAGACTGGAACAGGTTGCCCAGAGAGGTGGTAGATGCCCCATCCCTGGAAACATTCAAGGTCAGGTTGGATGGGGCTCTGAGCAACCTGATCTAGTTGAAGATGTCCCTGCCCATGGCAGGGGGGTTGGACTAGATGACATTGAAAGGTCCCTTCCAATCCAAACTATTCTACTCTATTTTCCAATTTTGCCCACCTTCCACTGTACCACTGGTAGCCTACTACTTGCAAGGCCTATAGGGAGTTAGGAAGAAAGGCTCAGCATCTGGGAAGGTGGAAACTCAGCTGTACGAAGTCCATGTAGGGAAGATGAAGCAAGGACCTTAGGACAACTGGGGCTTTAGAGGAAGCACAGAAGGTTGAGCAGAGGAGCAAGCTGTGTCATAGAGACCTGCAGCTCAGGAAGAACCATTGTTAGTTTTTTCCTAAGCTCATTCCACTCTGCCCTTGTTTAGTTTTTTTTTTCCTCCCACCGTGCAATAGCACATAGGTAAAAGCACAGGGGATGCAGAGCTGGAGACAAAGGAGAACAAAAATATGAGAGCGAGGGAGGGAGAGGAAGAGTTACTGGAAAGTGGAGCACAGAGGAGCTCCGCAGTGAGGAGCTGTTTGTGACTCATCATAGCACTCCTCTCCTCAGGGCTCCATTTTTTCCCTACCTATTACCTTCTATGATTCCCACTTATCCCCCCCCCCCTTTTTTTTTTTTTTGTAATGCACAGAGCTTTCTTTACTGCATAGCTCTGTTACAGTGCCTATCCTACAAACACAGTCCTTTCCAGCAAGACACATTCACATCATTTGATTATTGGAAAAGGTTAGGAAATTACTGTTGAAGGTTGACAGACACTTCTCCACTTGCACAACTGTAAATTATCACTCCTTTTCCTGACCAAAGCTAGTTTTCTATGAAAGCAACCAGATAACCACAAATAAACACACTCATACATCTTCCCTGAATTTTGGAGATACTGCTTATTTCTGGAAATTCCAACTTACCATACATGTATTGATCAGTATTAAAATTATTGAAACACACTGCTATTCGCCAATGGTTTTCATTTGTTTTTGACCACCCATTGCCTTAGTAGCTAGAGATCACTACAAAGAGAATGCATCAGAAAACATACATTTGGTGTTTTCCACTAAACAAGCAATGACTTGACTCCAGCCAACCTCGTAGTGTCTTAAATGGGCATGTTGCCTTTAAGAGAAAAATGGACCCTAAATTCTCGCAACCTTGTACTAGTGAGTAGCGAGATGTAACTCTGATGGCCCACTAGAACACGCAAGTCCCAGAGCTCTGGAATGGTTCTTTCCACTGAAATTGTCCTAAAAAATACAGTAATCGCCAGCCATTAATAAACTGTCATCTACTACAATTTGTTTTATCTCTGTGAACTGACCTCCCTCTGTGTCGAACAGTCTTTGAAGGCTTTGAGGAAGTCTTGGATTTGGGGCTGGGCACATCTCCATTTTCAGATGGGGTAGTATCCTTAATAGGTCCTGGTAAAGGAGCTGGCTCATGGATAATCAGGACATCATCTTTATTGTGCTGGCCCAGATGCTGCTTAGCAAAATCAAAACCTTTCACACTGGGGGCTTGTAGCTGTGAGAGAAGAACAAAGACAAAAAACAGGAACCATGAGTGACAATGAGTACAAAGGCTTTGGTTAAGATCTGCAAACAATGGCCACAAGGAGGATGGTGAGGCTATGGTAGTCTCAGGAATGAACATCAGAGCTGCAGGGAAAAGAAAAACAAAAACCCCGCAAGTCTGTCATCTTACTTCAGTATATGATACACAGTTTAAAACTTGAAATCAGCAAATCTATTTTTAAAAATAGCCTTCTGTTGCTGCTACATCATTTTCCAGCTATTTCTTCAGATTTAATCGTTGTGTGAGGAGCTTTTTGTGTACTTGTGGGTGCAAGGCCATAGACACTTGTGTACTGACTGAAATGGTTACCACTGCCAGGTCATCTTTCCATTTCTTTCAGTCAAAATGAGTGAAGTGAGTTTAAATAATTTGAATAATGCCACTGCTGATCTTCCTCATTTTGAGAYCCCCAAGTCTGCAGGAGTCTGGGAGTGCTTGTACAAACACATAGTTCATCTGATGAAAGATAAATATTCTGCAGATCTGAGTTATACAGCAGCCTGGCTACGACTTTTCAGCCAGCATGGATGCCTCCAGAAAAGAACGGAAAATCTAGCTCTCAGGAATTTCATACTAAATAGACAGAAAAATATATAAAAGGATTTGGAGATTAGAGAAATTAGATACTTATCCTAGAGATCTTATTAAGGGATTATGGATTCAATGGGCATCTTGCTTGAGACAGACACAGAACTGGGCCTTTCATTTTCAAAACTGTATTTATAAAAAAGCTAATCTCACCTTGTCAATGACTTGATTCAGACTTAATTTAATCAAGCCTCCAAGTTTCAAGCTCTCCTGCTGATTTTTTGGGGCTTTGGAGTAACTAGAAATTATGAAGAACTAATTAAGAGAAAGTTTTTCTTCAAGTCCCGCTTAATTTTATGTACTTTGGAAGTTGAAAGTAGAAAGAAATGTTGACAACTCCAGTTTTCAAAGTGCGTGCACACATACCCACTGCACAGCACACGTACAAAACCCTCTGTGTGTTCCTAGAGCTGATTTCCTGCAAAGTGAAGCAAGTGTTGGAGTGCGTTTATGGGTGCGTCAGGTTCCAGATGTTTAAATGAACCCCCTTTCATAACGCTTGGCATGCCAACATAGCTAACTACAAACAGACTCGTCTGATATCATGCCAAAGATAAACTTGCCTAAGGAATATTCTGAAACAATCTCTTCAAAATATTTTCTCAGTAAGCAAACATTTTCCAAATGGTTCTTAGAAAGGATGTTGTAGTAGAGCAAACTGCCTGTTTATGCCAGTAGATGGCAATAAAAGCTCGCCGGTAAAATCCAACAACTATCTGAATGGTTGAGGTTTCGCAGTTCATTTCTCACGAAATGAGTATGCTTATTATTTGAACTGATCTGGATGTCTTCCACCATACTCCATTTTTCTTGGGCTTTACAACAGTCCCTTCAAGTCAGCAATATGGGTGATTCAATTATTGAATTTATGTAAATGACTGCAACCACTGATTCAAAAAGGCACTGTTAAGCTAGACCAGGTGAAAGTGTAACTGTTTCTCCATTTTTTGAGTTACAGCCACCTAGTGAACCCTTCCTGAAACTCCCTCCCCTTCAGAGTTGAAACATTGTCTTCAGGATCT
Organism: Oceanodroma leucorhoa; assembly: GCA_030449065.1. Taxonomy (NCBI): domain Eukaryota; kingdom Metazoa; phylum Chordata; class Aves; order Procellariiformes; genus Oceanodroma; species Oceanodroma leucorhoa. The sequence goes on along the minus strand of JASVER010000006.1, from coordinate 2,296,763 downwards.
CGCTCCCTTAAAAAAACCACCCCAAACCTCCATGCTTCCCCCCGGCCCCCAATACTCCTGAGGAGGAACTTTTCACTTCCGCTGTCAGAATTATCATGCCAGCTTCCAGCACTTTGACTACTGAAACTACTCTTAGTTACCCCACCTCCACCTCTGATCTGTTTGACATTATGTCTAGTCTCTTTGTCACACTCCTGCGTGTCACACTTCCTTTGAACCCCTTCAGTGGCCTCCCTTCTTCTAACCCTTTCATTCTCCACCCTCTTGCCTACACAGCCCTGTTGCTGATCCCTGATGATCACTTCCTCTCCTTCACTACATTCCCCTCCCTTGCCTCCAGCCCCCTTTTCTCCAAAGATGATGAGAGTCTTCACCATGTGCTGGGCACAACTATTTCACAAAAAAATTTGGTGGTGCTCTACCCTTTCCTAAGCACCCTTGACTTGACCTGCAAAGTTACTACTCCTTTTTGAATAGTGTGATGGGTGGGGTGGGCAAGGACAACTAAAGGGACAAACATTCTAGTAATATGGGAATTACTAGTACGATTTTACTAAGATTGCTGCATGTCTGAAGCATGCATTTCAACATACCTTAGAGTTAACTCTAGCATACTGGGTTTGTAAACCCTCTGGGGAGTAAAGCAACATGCAAAAATATAAATTTTTTATCTTTTAACTTGGAATAGTCTTATTCCTAGCTGCAGTCTAACATAACCTTTTGTCTAAGCACAGTTACAGAAACAGATGTATTTATGTGTACATGTATGTACACCACAGCATATGTATGCACAAACATTTATCTGCACACAGACCACACAGAAGCTGAATTAGACTGTGTTGCAAAGACAAGCACTGTAAGAAATGGCATAGTTAAGACTCTCTGAACAATCACAACTGGATCCTCTCATGCAATAGTGTCTTGAGTTACAAAATCATAAATTCATTTCTTCCACAGGAACCCTCTTGCTCTTTCCCACCCTGCTGGATCCTTGGCATAGGCTGGGCCTTCTGCTATTAGTCAAAGTTGGGTAGAATATAAGAATGTTATTTGTAGAACCAGGATACCCATCTCATTTCATGCAGAAGCTGGCAAACACGTAGTGAAAGAAGGAGGGGAGGTAAGAAGAGAAAGGATATATTCTTTTATGCACATCTGCAGCTAGGGTGACTGAGACTTTGCCAATGGATTTCATGGACACTTGCTGGCAACAGAGGACTGGCAAGTCTCAGGTAACACCATCCCAGGCCTCAAAGAAGCACTTACCCCAGGCACCACAGAACTTCTGGCTCTATTTTTCTATAGTTGCAGCCAGGTAAACTCCTCATCTGGTCTTACTCTTCCTTGCCAGGCTGAATCAGTCTCTCCATCCCGCCCTCTTGCCCCTCTCTCCCTCTGCCTTCCAGCTGCCAGTTCCAGTTTACACTATCCAAGAACCTGAGGCTCATTGCTCCTTATTCCTTTACCTGGCCTTGTAACAACCTCTGTGTAGCAAGAGAAAAAAAACCCTCTCAGCTTTTAAGGTACAGCTCTACAAAGCTTATATGCGCAGAACACGTGTAATCCTATGAGAATTTACCTGGTAAACCTCTAACAAGTCTCTGTCAATCACATGCAAACATTTTCCCACAGGTTTAAAACTTAGTCAGAAATGGGCAATTGCCCGTAGAATCAGCAAAAGCAGTTCTCTCACACAAAACCTTCTGGTCCTGTTCCTTTTCCTTCCCCACCCTACACCCCCAAAGGCTGAGAATATGCACAAGAGCTTCTCCAAAATGATTTTTAAAATTTGGACAGAGCACTCTATTTTCTCTTAACCTTGTTCTTTGAAAGAACAAGCTCTTCTTATCATGTTAAAAAAAAGATTCAGTATGAAACTGATACTTGAATGGAAAACTTCAGCCTGAATGATTCAAATCTTGCAGAGTTCCCTACAGCCAATAACAACATTTCCAGATATCTCCTGCTAAAAAAGCTTAAGTTGGCACTACCAGTTCAAGCCAATATATGAACAGTATGAGAGACCGGATGCATGTGTGTATATGCATGTTTGTGAAAACATGATAGAAAAATATAATGTAAAAATACATATATCTAAAACATGATACCTGACTGAATATGAAAAGATGGTTCTCAACGGAAAAATTGATAAAATGACTTATTAAAAACAATGCCCATTATTTGAGAAATAGAAATAGTAATATAATCACTACTGCAGAAACAATGCTGACAGAAACCCACTTTGTTTTCTTAAAAAAAAAAAAAAACAAAACCATCTACACTTCTGATACCTTACCTCTTAGACCATGGCAACATTATGACTTTAACTGAGAACTGATACTAACCAAAAATCTACATTTTCAGTGAAAAGTGTCTGAAGGACACTGAAACACAGTTCTGCTTTCTGCAAGATGAGATGGTCAAATCACTGAGACTCAGTGGAACGAATGAATAGTGTTGTTCCAGACTGAAGAGGTTTCCTAGATTTTCTTAAGAATTTCTGTGTGCCACCTGCCACATTTTTCCTTTTCTCTATATCAAGTTATATAGTGTAACAGATTGGATGACCTCTGCTCATCTTCGGACAGGTAGTCAGAATACCACGTGTGGATCTGTCATCTACTACTCATAAATTAACCACCACCAAGGAAAGAATACAATCTCTTAAGAGCACATTTGTGCTGATACCGCTACCTGTTCAGGTGTTGAAACTGAGCCTCTTTTTACCAGCCTCAAGTGCCTTTACCTAAGACAGCACAAAACCAGTATTAGCAAAGATTTCTTGTTTTAAATGTAAGTTGTTAGAGAAGGTTTTCATTTGTTTTATCTTTATATATTTGTGAAAGGGAAAAGATAAACTACTCTGAAGCTTACCACCAAAATGAACGTGTCAAAACTACCACATTCGTAAGGCATTATATTAATATACAAATGCAGAACCTGCTGAAATCTAAGGGGAAGATGATTTCAAATTGGTAAGTCAATACAGTGCTTTAATTCTGTTGTTACGTACTGAATGAAAAAAAAGTATTTGAAGCTCAATTCGTAGAAAAATCAAATCATTTCTGCAGAAGCCTACAGAGTCTGTGCACCTCGGTCAAGACTTATTCCATGAAAGCAGTTAATAGTTTCAGTACTGTTCAAGTCACAGAAATACAACATGGTTGCCAATATATTGTTTTGCTAGATGCAGAGACACAACAGGAATGTCAACAATCTGTTTTCTCAAGAAAGCAAATACTGCACATACAGGTCAGTGAATAATTTCAGCAGAAAGCAGAAGAGAAGAAATACACTTACTCAGTATTCTTCCTGTAGTTCCGACAAGTGGCATTTGAATTTGGACATAGTATGAAGAATACTGTATTAAGACAATTTTCTATTGACTTTATACCACAGTCTTGCCTTGTTCCTTGTAGAGCTAGACGCATTGAGCAGAGGCTGTTAAAATATATTTCTAAGGAAACAAAGGAGCTAAGCATGACTTCAAAAATAATACTTTAGTGTTGATACATAATCTATGAACGGGACAGGAATCCCTGTAAAGAAGTCCTGCTGACTTATGACCTTACTATCATGCTAGAACATGGAAAGCTAAAAAAATGACAGGATAAAGAAACTTTAAAGAAAAAAAAAAATGTTTTCAAGTCTACTAGTTTAAATGCAGCAAAGCAATGAGAATCAGTGTTCTTAAAATTAATGTGAGTTGAAGATGTAAGTCAGTCTGATTTAGGATGACTTAAAGCTATTAAACATCGCAAACTGCCTTCCACAATCTGAGGTTCACACCACCAAACCCTTCTCCGTACTCCCAGGGCACTATAGCATAGGTAGTGTGAATTCACTGCATTACTCTCATGATGCACCAGTAAGGACAATTATTTGCAGCCTCCTAGTGTGCTTGCTAGGGTCTTCTTAATTTTAACTCATTTTTTTCACCATGCTTCTACTATCCCATCCAAGATACCATCTATTTCTTCCTCCCACAAGGATCATTCATCCATACTGTTTGCAGTGACTGTTCCGTGAGATATTTAAAACATCTACCAATAAATAAGAATTTAGAAGTACTGAGGCATGTGCACCTTTCTCAGTCTCATTTTCCTATTCAGCTCATTCTTCTAATATCATTCCCACCCCTTATGCACATAAGTATAACCTCTGTATTTTTGTTTATATTGCTCTCCTTCAACATAAAACCCTTTGGGATCATAGCCAGGGACTGGCTGTAAAGTATGCATACAAATTATACATGCGATTCAATAATGATAATGCATATCTGAGTTAAGACACAAGAAACCTTTGTTGATGAAAAAAGCGTATTAGAAGATCACAGAAGCAGAGTTCCACCTCCATAGCCTCCCTCAAAATACTGAAAAAAGCCCCATTTGTATTTCTCAAGGTCTTTTTGTGCCATTGACACAATTTCCCTATGAAATGGGATATGATGCAACCAATTTGTGCCATCAGCACAAACTCTTTCCTGGCCTACTTTAAAAAAAAATACCAAGCATCACTGAGAAATGTGTAGAGGGATCCTTCACTGCTGCTGGTTTAGGAAAGGTTTTCAAGCACCTTCACTCGATAACTGTATGTATGTAAAAAGAAGTGTATGTGCAATGGCAGTTCACTATATTGCCTCTCAGGTGGGATGCCATCACCCTCCCATTACAGCTGTGTTACAGCCTGTACCCTCTATGACAAGTCCCATCTCAAAAAGAAACAGGATTTTGAGATCTGAGGGCCAAAAAAGCAGTATGTACACAAAAGCATGTATGTACAAAATGGTGCCCATTTTCTCATCTCGGACCAAGTACCTCTTCATACAAATTACGCCTCACATTTGTCATCACAACAGCACTTCTATCAACTATCACCGTTACTGGGAATAGGTAAAGCAGTTGACCAAACATGTCCTTGTGGAGAAGAAACATGCTTATAGTTGCACGGGCTTCTACCACCAAGTCAGGGAAAAGTAGCACACGGTATAGCCACTGCTGGCTCAGAAAAACAGAACAAGCTGGTGTACAGCCTCTGGTCTGCCTTCCCTACTCTGAAAAGTCAGAACTGTGGTTTACCACTCACCACCATACAAATAGTAAGTAAAGCAGGAATCCCACAAAAAATACCACCTCAGGAATTTGGGTCCTGGAATAGAATTAAAAACAAATAAAGAAACCCCCAAACTTACAAAACTTTATAAAGCCTGAAATTCTCAAGACACCTGTTCTGAAATATTTTCTAAAGACAGATTCTTCTCGTGGATTTTCATCATCCCCCCTCTTCTCCTTTGTGCATTTCTTCCTGCCACACTAATATTACCGTGACAGCTCAGTAAATTTCACAAAATACAAGAGGGATCATGTTGTTGAAAACCCGTAACTCTGAGTACATCTATGCCCACAGGCTGCTGGGATAACTGCTGTAACAGGCAGAATTTTGTGTCTGAATCACACACAGTTTTAGTCTTCCTTCTCAGACAGAAATGCCGCAGGGTGGACACTATCTTAATCATGGTTTGGTGGGGTTCCTTTGCACACTGGTTGGATGAAAGCATCAGGAGTAAGTTAGAAAAATATCACCAACTTTATAAGGTAGACAGGTCACTGCTGTGCCTCAATTCCACCAGTCTTTTGTCCATAAGTTATGTCAGACAATTACTCCTCTCCAAGGCCATGTACACAACACAACTGCAACCTCTAAGACAGGTAACACAACACATCAAAAAAATTATAAGAAACTTTTCTCAACTTGTGAAGCAAAACAATAAATTCATAACATGGCTCTCACCATCTGGACAGAGCACATACACAACACAGTCCAGAAACACTTCCTCTCCACAAATGATGAGAAAAGTGCTAACAGACTTTTAAGGTAGGGCATAGGTCAGCAATTTTCATTTATTTTGGTGCTGGTATTTTGTTGGGCTCAGTGACTCAAACATGTATCTAAAAAGGGTTTAATGCACACAGCAAGAAAGTGAATTCATATATACTGCAGAAATAATCTGCTTGCTGAAATGAAACTACAAGTGAGTAGCAACATCAAAACCTTAGGCAACAATGATTTGGTATTGGCCCATTTCCTTGTTCCCAAAATAGCTAAATTCTACAGTAAACTCTATCATCTTTTGTTAGGAAAGACAGAATTTATTTCCCCAGTATTAATCTAGTCTCAGTGGTCTATTATGTTTAGGATGGTATAAAGTTTATCCGTGTTTTGAAAATGGATTCTTTTTCTTTTTATTTAACTCCTTCTCAAAAGTAGCCACTATATAAATGTCACTCTATAAATCCATGGGTCACCTACATTTTGAATAGCATATGCAGTCTCCCCCTTTCAAAAAGGATGGAAAAGAATTAGAAAATGTTCTAGCCTTTTCAAAGGCTAGCAGTTGGTTCAAAGAATGGGTAAGAAAACTGGGACTCCTCTGTCTGGAAAAAGAAATGATGGAGATGGGAATATGACGGAGATCTGTAAGGTCAGGACTGGCAAGGAGCAAGTGCCTAGGAATCAGCTGTTCATGGTCCCCTCCAATACAAGGACTAGGGGACATCACAGAAAACAAGGAGGTGGCAGGATAAAAGATGAAACAAGATGATGCGGTTCTTCTTATAACATGCTGTGGAAACCCCTGTCATCATCACAGATGGGTTTAGAAGGACCGGACAAGTTGATGGAAGAGAAATCTGTTAGGGTTGCTAAGTATCACCACTTCTAGAGAAACTCCCTTAGCCACAAATAACTGGAGGCTGAAGAATTACTCAAGGCAAAGCATCACATGTACTTGCCCTGTTCTTCTCCCCTTCTATGGGCTTTTGCTTTTGGTACCTGGGCTAGCTGGCCTTTTGTTCTGATCTCAAGACAGCTACTCAAATGTCTGTAAAAAAGCAGATGGAGACATTTTACTTGTTATCTCTATCGGTATAAGCAGTATATCTAAGTGTGGTATTTTATTTCTACAATTTGTGAATAGTTAATCCTCATTACAGAAGAAGAGATCCCACAAAAGAGCTCTTGCAGAGGAATTGTCATCAGAGAAACATGCTGTTAAGAAGTAATTAAGATGTTGAATACTGTGTTCCTTGTTAGAATCCAGCTATTGACTCTGAAGCAGTAGAACTTGTATGCCAATTCCAAAAAGACAACATTTTGGGTAGTTAGCTAAGGTTGCTATTAGAAATGAATGATATTTGTTATGCAAACAGTAGGCACAGACAACAATCTCTTGCAGAAACTCATGTCAGTTTTCAAGTAGTTCTTACAAGATTGGTGTCAGCTGCCTTTCTTAACATGAGTCTCTTTTGACTGGAATTATTCTGCAATGCAGAGCTGTTGCCTCCACATTATACAGATGAACAAAAGCATTACAGGATGTCAAAACATCACAAGAATTCTTTACACCAGGAGCAGAAGCCTAGTATTTAGCCTCCAGCAGGGATGGCCTCTTTCATCCTGGGAACATCCAAGAGGTAGTCTACTGAATACACAATAATAAGCAAAATTCTCAATTCAGAGGTGTAAAGTTACACCTGACACATGAGGTTCGGATATCAGATGTCCCGGCTTGGGGGAAAAAATAAAAATCCACACAAGCCTCTTGCAGAACGCATGACTCATTACCTATAACCGTGAGCAACACACGGAGGTCTGGCTGGCTGTCAGAAGCAGCGCAGATTAGAGCAGACACGCAAGGACTGGTAACAGTCCCCAGGTGATTACACATTAACTGAGGTTTGCTGGCACACGATGCAAATTGGCAGCCCTCCAGCTCTGACACTATCTGTGCTACCGCTCAAGGAGAAGGTGGGGTACTGCATGCTTTGTCCTAGGCTTCGTGGGGACTGAGCCACCCCACCTCTCCCACACATGAACACAAAGGAGGGGCACTGAGCTGGAGAGATGTGTTCAGCCTTTAAGAACCATAGTGGCATGCAGAGGGCCCCAGAGAGGAGCAACTGCTGGCTGGAGAAGTTGGCTTTTCCCCCCTAGGGTTTTAGGATGCAGCCTTGGAAAAACTAGGAGCTGAGTAAGCAACTCAGTCCAAGTTAGCACTGCAAAGGCAATGACTTCAGCATGCCCAGCATTTACAGGAGAACCTCCAAGACCTTCTAAATAAACCATCAATGAGCTTGTCCACAGATGTGAGATTCTTGTCATTAGGGCAGGGAGCCCTTCCATGAATAACTGTCTAGAGCTGAAACTACCTCTGAAAAGTCCTAGCAAAGGATTTGACTTTTTTTCTCCAAGTGTTTGTACACAGCAGGGAAAGTGAAATCCCCAGTGAACCAGGTTCCATTTTAAATTTTGGATGTCCATAGAGAAAGAAATAGTATTGCCAACTCTGTTTGCATTACAGATGATATGTAGAATGTTTTTTTTTCTTTCTCTCTGGGGAAAAGAAAAGGGGTTGACAGTGTTTTCACACAAAAATGTCAGTAGTCCAGTACAGAGCAGAATGATGGTTTGGGCATTAAAGACATTTATCCATTTTTTCATCACGAAGAAAAATAACCCATGGCAAAAATTCAGTTGCCCACAAAAGGCACAGCTTCTTTGCAAGAAAAAAAGCTCAGGTTGGGACAATGTTGTCGTGGATATATGCAATGGCAAGAGAGAGAATCCTGTAATTTAAAAATGCCACTTACGCATCTTTTTACTTCCAAAGGCAAAGATATCTTTACCCAATGCAAGAACCCAGATCACATCATGGTGAATTTCCAGTAGGATGCTATGGCTTACAGAACAAGTCATGAATACTTGATGTGCCCTTTAAGTATCTTAGTTCCACCTCTCGAAAAGAATTATCCTTGCACAGACCAATGAATCTTGCATAGAAATTCACTGCCCTGACCTGCTTCCTTAGCTCCCAGTTTAAAAAGGGTCCAAGTAACTTTGATCTAAGCATATTTTCCCATCTAATCTCCAGAATGAAAAAGGCAACCTAATATTTTTCAGCCTATTGTTAATCCTGCTTTGAGGCAGACGGATGGATTAGTTCACCACAGTCTCTTCAAGGTCCTCTTTTATTATTACTTTATCTTCGAACGTGGTTTTGCTAGCATCAGTTCCCCCGAAGTTTTCTTTCCTACGTATTTATGTTTATATTCACTTAAGTAGCAGACTTCTGAGACTATCCAGAAGTAAAACATCCCTTAGTATTGTTTAAGTTCAGGCTCTCTCTATATCCTTTGCAGAAGATAACATTATGAGCCTTTTTAAGAAGGACCCTTAGGCCATCCTGTCTGCAAGACACTGACCCTGTGATGAAACTAGAAGGCCAGACGGAGAGAACAAAAACTGGTAGAGTGGCTTGGTACACCCAATCTGCAGAACAGGCCTTTAGTGAATACAGTCTACCCTGCCCATGTCATCATCTTAGAAGAAACATTATCTTTGCTATTATCTATATTATCTTTGAGAGTGACCTGGCCTTGAGGTAGGGTAGGGACAAGCAGCAAATCTGGACTCAAGCCCAGCTTTAGGACTGCTGTGGCACATAAATATAGATGCAATCTTGGGTACTTTTATGGGTTGTCACCGCAGGATCTGAATATTTTTTCAACCTGGCTATGCCTGCTGAAGTGGGAAATATGCTATTATTGACAGTCACAAGTGAGGGACTGTGACCCAAATATTCTAAAGGGGTGTTCACAGAGCAGATAAGGGACCAAAGCAGGTTAGCTGTGCTGGCATGATATGCTGGCCAGTATGACTGAACTGTTGTGTAACACAACTCCCCGGTGATCTTCACCTCATTGAGGTGTACCCTCGGGGCACACCCAAAAGGCATGTAGGGTCCTATTATCAACAGATGATAGTTATGGTCTGCTTCACCAGAAGATAGACTGTGAGGGTATGCAGCTTATGACTTACTTTCAATGGTGGTCATAGGAACACAGAAATCATAGCTACTTTGTAAAAGTAAACCTTTACATACAGAAGATTAAAATTAAAACTTAAATAATTATATTGTCTGAGTGCATATCGAAATATTTCAGGAAAAAGTAGGAGTTTAAAACCAGGGTTAAGTGATTAAGTGAAAGGAAGAAAGAAAGAAAAGATGGCACTAGAACGACATATGAGGCTATAGAATCCAGGAAAATTTGTAATGTCTTTAAAGCATCTCTCTGAAGAGAAGAACACAAATTTGTAAAAGAGACTCTAAACTGAGAATAAAAAGCTCCTGCAAAACTTAYGTCTTACTTATGTAATCATTACCATATGTTACAGAAGTTCTCTCTCTTGGTGTTTCAAGGAATCTGCCTTTTAGTGGCAAAGTCTTTCCTCAGCAGTGTGAAGCAAACAGGCTTTCCTCTCACCCTACTCCCAACCTTGTTCCAGGCTTTTAAGTCACAGGTGACATAATTTGCTATCAGCTGCTACTGTGAATTCTAACAGATTATTATGCTGCCCACTGATCTGCTATGTTAAAATGGCTAATTAAACACACTGAAAAAAAGACTGGTGATACCTGTGGAGATCCACCAGTGCAGTATGATATCCTATTTCATCTGAACAAGAAAAGGGTGTCTCGGTTTGTAATCTTCCAACCAACACACATTTGCAAGTGCGAAACACACTGTAGACTTATTACCTGGGTGAAAAAAATTGTCTTCTATTTCCAGTATGGATATGCCATGCATATATTAATGAAATACTTTGATATTTACACATTCCATTTCTATATTTACATTAAAAGAAATTTTTTTTAAAGATTAATGGAAGTGAGAAGAGCTAGCACTATAAATGCATCTTTATGGTTTTTACCAATGAAATATTGATTTCAAGAGAAAACCCAGATCTTTAACCTAAATATCCTTCCATTTACAAATGCAGTGCAGGCCTTCACTTTCCTTTGGTACCAAAGTCAAGCTCTGTAAAGAGGGAATGGAAGTAACTGTGGGTCAGGTGAGGAAGGGGGAGCCTGAGTCCTTTTTTAAATTGAGTTTTTTTACAGACCTAAATCCCCGACCACATGATTTCACTCCTTTGATCATTTCTTTGCATTTACTGTAATAAAAAGTATAAAAAACACCAACAATTTTAAAGGGCAGGCCCTAATGATTTGTACACTGTTGTGACTGTTTGGGGGTATTCAGTGCTTGTTAAATATGTCCTATTCTGACCTGGAATTCTAACCCACTGTTTGAAGACGTGAAGAAAGCCCAAAGCCAGGCTGCAAATAAGGAAGCCAGAGTACTACTTTTGTTCTGGATCTTGGGCAAAGGAGGAAAATGGTTTTCAAAGTAGGTTCTGCCAGTTGTTTAATGTGCTAAGTGATAAAAATTTAAGACATTTTTTATTGCTTTATCTCATTTAGTATTAACATATGAGCCATCCGCTGGCACAAGGATTGGACTAGATGTCCTTACTGGTTCTTTCTAGTTTGCTTACAGTGACTTCCCTAAAGAAGGCTGAGGGACAGGCTCCCTAGGCGAACTGAAATAAGACTTGCATGCAAACAAGTTCAAGGCTTCTGACTGATGAATGATTAAACTGAAGAATATTATGGAAGCAGTGGAGAAAAACAACTGTGCCATTTTACCAAAAGAAAGTAGAACTATGAAAGATGTTTCTGGCCTTACAGTCAACCCAACCCAACTGCCTTCTTACAAAAAGCCTGCGACAGCAGAGCGCTACCAAAAATGTATGTGATGAAATAGCGTACCAAGGGTAATGATCGCCTCTCGCCTTTTTTGTATGACCCTTCTTAAATTAGCTGAAAGTACTGTGGGGAACTTCTTCAATCAAAATCTGTGTTATGTATTACCACAGCACATGTGAAACAAGGTACCAGGGGGTGAAGTTCATCAAAGGGTACCACTTGTTGCCGACCTCAATTCTGACACTCAATCTGCGGTAGCAAGACAAGTGGAAGTTACTATTGATTTGTTCTGACTGCTTTGGAAGTGCAACCGCTTTCTGCTTCTCTCATCTTTCACGTCATTAATTATCTTGAAAGAGAGCATGGTGTACAGACAAGACTTGTTACAGAGAAAACTGTATGACTGAACATGAGGTGACAATACAAGAACATGACTACAGTACCAGAGGATTAGTACAGGCAGATTATTTTGCCTTTAATAATGCTTCTGAACATATAGTCAGTAATAAGCATCTCTGACACACAGACTGGTTCTCTTCAGTTGTAAAAAGGAAAAGTAGAATTTATAACCCTTTAGTCACTTTTCCACTCTTTTTACTGAACACATCCTTTGTGAAAATCCTGGACCACATATTTTTTAATTTACAGCCTTGGGCAGGAAAAAGACAGACTACTGAATTTCTCACCATCCTAACCCAGCCCTTCAACACTCTGGCCAACACACTCACCCATGCAGTCTCATGCAGATCCACCAATTAAAGTTCTAGTCCTGCAACAGACTCTCACAACAGTGACATAAGAGCCCCGGCGGAACGCGGAGCAGCAAGGATAGGCTCCAGCAAATGCTAGTTTCAGCATGAGGTRTAACAGATGGTGCGGTTTAGCTGTCAAACTAGTTTATAGCAGAAGATCTCCAAAGAAAAATTCAGCCCTCTGCAGAAAACAAGATCAGTGATTAACCACTCAGTATATTTCCTCTTATTCAGTCCTAGCCAAACCCTTGAAATGAAGTGATAAAGAAAGGTTCCTTTCAGCCTCAGTGCCCACATTTCAGAAGGATGTATCTATCTAATGCAGTATCACATACCTAGGAGAACAAATAAAACACTATGGGATTCTTGACTTCAACTATCATTTGACTTTTTTGCTTTTTCTTTCTTTTTTTTTTTTTTAAAAAAACTGTATGGCTCTGAAACTGCGTTTCCACATGCTATTTAAGGATGCTAGGTGTTCCCTAGACTCTCACATTCATTTACGCTCAGAATACTCAAGCTCCTTTCAGCACAGCTTCCCCTTTTACCTTCTGTCGCTGCTGAATGTTGCTCATCGTGTCTGGCTGAAACTCCAGTTTATCTGTTCGACAAAGTTTCCAGTATAAAATAATAACGATCAGGAGCACCACAGCAACTGGGACTGCCACACCAACAATAATCCATAGGTTGCTATTCTGTGACTCTGAGGTGGACTCCTTCAGCTTCTCCACAGCTGTGAAGTTAAAAGGAAGACAGCAATTTTATGTGGTTATATTATTTTTAAACGAGGACACTTCAAGGTTACGTATTTTTATGTTCTTGTAAATGGTAGTTAAAGAATTTATCAGAAACCAGCCACACATCGCAGGAAATGTCATACCACTTATAAGTTAATGTATGTCACGCTCAGGAAGCATGGGGCAGGTGATCGATTGTTCTGGGCCACGTTCTGAAGACCTGTGCTTAAATTACTAATGAAAATACACTTCTGCTACATCATTCTGTAACCCAAAACTGAGCTGACATAGTGAAACGGGTCCAGAAAAATGACTTGCCACTAAGAAAGGTGAGAAAGACTTTCCAACCTTATTGCCTGTATCCTGCTTTAAGCAGTATTATCAGCTGCCTCTTCTCTTTAGTTATATATTTTGCTACCTTCCCCATCAACAATCACAGTCAATTTGAAATCAGTAAGACCCTCCTCCCCAAGGTGTATAGTTCTGCCTTTTTTATTACTTTGTTTCCTTCCTCTTTCATTGCCAGTGTGTAAGATCCTTCGGCCCCAAACAGAAGGAAAAAATACTGGAAAGTGTAATCAAACCAGTCATGCATGTGAAAAGTGAACTACAAGAATCGACAAAACTTTCATTTGCTCAATTTGCATAGTAGTTATATGTGGGACTAAAGACCACAGCAGTAACACACTTCTGGTCAAACTGATGCACTTTCTTAAAATTATGTTTTCACGTTAAAACCAGGATCTCTATGCAGTCTTATTTTTACATATAATTTTTATTAATGGCCATTCTAATGATGAATCTAGAGATTAAAAGGAAAATATTATAATTCTTATATTTTATACATCTGACAGTTCATTTATGACATTACATTTTCTGTTGTAAAAATAACAATTTTTGTCTAGTTTCTTCCAATAAGAAGAAACACTTAAAAAAAATTCTACGATTCTATGTCTCTTAAAAGAACTTTCTAATGACGTGTCAAAGTTTCAACATGCAGAATAAGCTATAAACACTTCACGAAGTTTGTTCAACACTACAAGGGAATTTATTCTTGCACCTTTTTTGCATTTCTGTCTAACCAATATTACAGTCCATTAACAGATATTAAGCAGATGTATATGAGCTACTAACCTATCTTTAAACTACCATTTTAATGAGGGACAAAATGTAGAAACGCATCCAGATGGTCCCATTATTACTATTTTCTTTCTTTTCTTTATGCAGAGAACTTTAAAAATCAGACTCATGCTAGTTCTATTGGCAAAATACCCAGTGGTACAATGTAACTCATGCCTCCACATTGCACAGAAAACAGAAAAGGTAATTAAGCATTCGTATCAATGAGGTATTTTGTAGATCATATACATGTCTGTTACTGTTTTAAAATACTTTCAAGCTTCTTTTCTAATCAGAACATGGAATTTTGAGTGGGTCTTCTGTCTCACTGCTTACTGCAAATTACTTACATACCAAGCTTCCTGAATAAAGTCATTATATGACTTTATATGACCTGTCATATTTATTCTGATGTGTATCTAGTAAAAGATCACATTACTTTTATATTATCTTTATTAGAAGATTACATTACTTACAGATTACTGATGGAAAAACAAATAAAACTAAGGTTAATCATATTCAATGAAGGAAACACTGTTTCTTTTCGCTTATACCCTCCAAAATGCCCCAACTAACATTAGCCTACATCTTTCACTGACAGAAATGATAATTCAGACAAACAAAAAATAGTGACTTGTGTTAAGCTTCGCTGCCATTACTCAGCTAAAGGAAACACCCATTTCACTCYGACGCCCTCCCATCCCACAATCGTGAGTTTTGTGCAAGCTCCTGGGCAAAATAAGCCATACAGAAATATTGGACTAGCAGAAGAGATGAAAACGGCAAGAAGGTATCTAGCTAGCACAGTATTTTTCTAGCACAAGCACTACAGTGAATGCAGTGAGGCTTGCACTTAAGGACCCTGTTGCAATTCCAAGCTCAGGAGAGTCTTCAAGAAGCAAAGCAACACCACATAGCTCACTGCAAGGCTGCTAAAATTTATTTCCTCAGGAGTGTCAAAATTGCAGCATCCCAAGAACAAAACACTGCAACAGTGGGCACTGTGCAGTGCCGTGATCGGCAAAGCTAATGTCACCCTTCCTGTTTCCCTCTGCTGGCATCAGTGTGGCTTACGCTGTGCAACGGTGCCTTCAATGCGGTATCCAAGGATGATTGCAGCCCGCTGGATATCAACTCTGTTCATCAGGTCTGAGCACTTCAGAGCACTGAGTCTCTCTCCATCTTGGTCCTCCACAAAATAGATCAGCTCCACAGGGTTATCAACACCAACTAACCGTGACACGTTCACAATCTGAGAAGAAATTGGAAAGCTTTTACATTTTAAGTTGTATTTATTTGGGGCTCCCATACATTTGGTCTTTCTGTCCTAACCCTCGCTCCCCCTTCCCTTCACAGGGCCTGGACCTTTAGGACACTTATCTAAAAAGAAACATTTGGAACAGCTTTGCCAAGATGGCATCAGTATCTGTCTTAATTGTCGCTGTGTGCAACCCCTAGTGCATAAAAAAGATTCCACCTTGTATTACGATGTAGAAATACAATTACTGTTAAAGCAAATCCCCTCTACCTGTGACACCAAAGAATATGTTATTATACTAACCATGTGAACTGGTACAGTTTGGAAATTGCCAATATCCAGAGAAGTCTGATGGGAAGCCATGCCGTGTGTAGTGCTCCTAAATACAGTATGCAGCAAAGGGAACATACACACAGGCGAGTTCTCTCATCTGAGAAGAGCTTAAGTCAACATTGGACAAGCGTAGATACACAGAGCTAATATTCAGTAATAACAATTTGCTTCCAAACTAAAATTCAGGATATTTTCACCTGATACTTATACAAAAGATTCTGAGCAGAAGTCTTCCAGGGGAAGACAACATTGCCGGAATGATATATCTATGTTTAATTACACAAGCATACTCAAGTGCTCCAGGACCCCGGGAAATTCACAGAAATAACTATTTTGTAACCGCAAGGAAAATTTCTGGGGAAGCGATCCCTTGTATGATACATTTTTATGGCAAACCTGAAGTTTCCATTTCTTTTTCCTATTTGTTTCATGACAACATACAGATCCAGCATTGAAGAAAGAGAACTACTTTCACTCTAAAGATGCCAACACCATGCCAGCCTGGAAGCCTCTACTGCCTTTAGCATTTGCCGGTTAGTAGGAGCTACTGAAGAGATCAATGTGATTGCACTTTTCCTTCTCTAAATACCTACTTTGACTTTGCTTTGTTATTCATAACACACACCTCTTTGTTCCACTTTTTCCAAATGTTAAGCAGCCACACAGGTGAATATTCTGTTAGCTTCAAATAGAACTGTTTGCTCTTCCTCAGCTAAAGCACCTGCATAGTCACCTTTATCCACCTTTCTTCAGGAAGGAATGTATTTGACGTTGTGGGAAGCAATTCTTCCTACCTACTTCTAAAGACGTTAATAATCAAAAGAATGCATGCTATGAGGAAGCCCTGTAGATACTCTCTAACCACCAAACATCTACATTGCATATGAGACTCACAAAACAATTTTGGATTCCTGTAAAATTAAAATCTATATATAAATAGCTCTCCTCTGTTTAACCATTTACATGTAATGCTGAGCTCAACCTAGAATTAGGCCAAACAAATAGTTCCGCTGGAAGGAATTGCCACAGATAGAGCAATATATTTAGCTTCCTTCAGAGTTATCCTTTACTGTGAAGTACGTGTTTAATAAATTAGAATCTCAAACACTGCCATAGGCTTAAAGTAAAGCAAACACACAAATGTTTGCATGTCTGAGGCTTGCAATAGCAAAGCTTTATACTTTTTTCTTTCCTAGTTCATGTTGAAGCAAAGTAGTGCAATGTTCTAGCTCAACAAGGATGATGGTCTCTGGGGACATCAACTCAACATGTCCTAAAAAAGCATTTCCCAGGAGTGGTAACAGCAAGGTATATAGTAAAATAAAAAAAAAAAAAAAAAGAAGAAAGGAAAAAAGAGAAAGCACAATTGTCATGAAAGTCTTCTAGGCCAAATCAACTGAAAGCAAAGAATAATGTTCAACGTCAGTCACATTTGATGTAAGAAACAGAACACCTATAAATAGAGCAGRAAAATGTGCAAATTTCTGAAACACAGCAAGATCTGCTAACAGGACCCACTAACCAGTGCCGCTTCTCATCCTGAATGCTATTAATTCTTCTAACCAGCCAAGAGGCAACCAATCCTGACTGATGGTAACAAAAGAATATCAATAAAGAAGGTTTCGACATACATATTCAGCAGCTGTAAGGCTGAATTTGGTTTCACAGAACCCAGAAATATCATTAGTTAACAAATGTTCACAGCTTCGTATTTCAGCTTCAGCTGGGCTGCCCTCACCACAGCCTGGCCCCAGCGCACAGAGCAGTGGGGTGTATGGACCATGCTTTCAGCATGGATGAACCCTTCCTAAGTAGCACTTAACTCGCATGGAGAGCAAGGGAGTAGTTGAAAGGCCACATGCGACTGAAAGCCAATGGGTTCTTCGTTTAATTTTATGAAACCTCTGTGTGTGTAGCAAAGCTACAGAATCAGAGAAATTTAGAAGACTCTTAAATTGAATTGTCATACATTTTATGGCGTTGTGGAGTACCCAAAAGGTACTATAATTATATGTGTGTGACACACAGGGTAACAGTCAGAAACTGGCTGAATGGGTTAAAAAAGGAACTTCTCCACAGCTGCCTTTAGAAAGGGCAGAGAGGAAGTGGACAGATTCCGGTGCAAGTTGCCACAACTGTAACAATAAGATTTTAACACAGAATTAAAAACAACAGTGTATGGCTCCCTATGCTGCGGAACAGTCAGAGGGGAGATAGGAAGAAGTAGCTGGAGCTATTTTGGCACAGTATAGAGAACACGGGAACAAGCATGAAGAAATTCAGTGGAGGGTGGAGGTGCAGGTTGGCGTTGATCAACTACGCTCACTGTTTTAAGATAAGTTTTACCTGAAATAATTCTTAATGCACAGTATTTTATGAGTGCTCACACCACACTGAGGGAAGCTGCAGACAAAATTTCAAATCCAAGGGGAGATTGTTATGGATTTCTATTCTGGGAAAGCTGATGGCTGAGCAGGGTATTCTTGAGGTGACTATGAGACACAACTAGACTTGCATGTAAACTCAGCAATTGTGACAGTATCTGTACTTCATTTTTCATCTCTGACACACTAGTTCACTAAAAAACTTTTTTTTATTTTAAACTGATCTCTGAGTTTGCTGCAACACAGAAAATGGCACACTGGATCTGAACTGGTTTTAAGTCTGTTTATAAAACTAAGATACACAGCCACTGTGCCCATTTTTTACACAGTTTCTGTATAYTAAGTTTTGTGCCATTTTGCTCCAAATTATACTCTCTGTGCAGCTGCAGACTGATTTTGTCTCATACTTTACAGAGGTGTCTCTATCCTTGAGAGTGCTAAGAATGCAAGCAGATGCAGAAATGATACTTTGCAGGCATCCAGCAAGCAACCCATGCATTTTGCATTTATACTTTGGCAGTGAGGGATGACACAGGGAGAAGGAGATACAAGAATTTCAATACATGGGAGGCAGAAAATGAAAAAAAAAAAAAAAAAAAAAAAAAAGAAAAAAGAAGAAAGGACTAATTCAACTTCTGTGTACATAAATGATACCATCTTTGTTGATACTAGATGCGCATTTAACCTCCACAGAGTAAAGGCTTAACTGTGTTCAGGTGTCAGTAAATTTAATTTAAAAAGTATTTTCAAGAGAATATCATAGGTCAGTGAACAGAGTTGCCTTGGTAACCAAATCTAGTTCATAACTTAAAGCGGGGAAATCCAGGTGGTGGGCAAGCTCGCAAGGCGTTTGCAGAGCGTCAGTCAGCCAGTGGGATGTCCCATCAGCAACCCCGCCAGGAGTAAGGAATCCCTGGGTGAACTGGTTCAGGGTTCTGAAGGCACGAGTGTTACTTCGAAACAAGTAAAAATGCAGACATGCAATCTCCATGTATGAAGATTATTTTCCTTTTTTCACTATGTTCATCCCCCAGGAAAAAAAAATAATAAAGAAAAGATTCTGCTTTCTGCCTTATTAAAAGTAGGGTTTTAGTGTCCAGGCAATTCAGTCAAGCTGTACTGCGGTCTGAACGGTTCAGCAGACAACGCGACACAAAACAGGTGGAGCAGGCACTGCAGGCAACCTGCCCTGGGTCTGAGAAAGCTCTCACAGGACCCCGTCAGGACAGGAAATGGCGGAGCAGCTTGCGGGCAGCCAGCTTCCTCCTGAAGCGCTCCAGCGGGGGCTGGACAGGGCAGCACTTGTTRTCACAGCACCAAACACTTACCCGCACCCTCCTGGCGCTCAGCTGGGGAGACCGGTCCAGTGCACTGAGAGGGCCAGGGCGCTGAAGGCAGCGCTAAGGAAATTCCCTCCGCTGGCTTGCAGAGGCTTGGCCAGCCAAGAAACTGGCTTGCCAAAACAGAGGGAGGAACAGGCTGTGGGCAACCTGGCGGAGGGGCCGGTCTCTGCCCAGGGTGGCCGTCGGAAGGGCAAAATGCCTCTGCAGAAAAGGTGAAGCAGCAGCAGTCCCCGAAGGCTCTATTTAAAAAAAACTAAAAACTCCCAGCAAGACTGGGCCTTTACTCAAGATTACACACTCAGGAGAGACACATAAGCTGTCAGTAGAAAACCCAGAGAATGAACCTCTGCCTTAATGAAAAGCTCAATTCAGTCATTATGTTCCCTCATAGCTCCTACTTTCTCACACACATTACAACTGCAGTGTTGCCTAGCGTGCTCTTTAAATCAGAACACCATTCTTTTTGTCACTTAGTAGAATCACCTTCTCGCTTTCTATTAGGTTCAAAAGACCACGCACACTGAAATGAAGGAAAATTAATTATTTTTGTATTAACTCCTGGTGTATTTTTAAACTACAATTAAGCCATTTAATTCCTAAAAAAAATTAATGAGAATTGAGTTATTACAGTAAACTATTGACAAAATACAGCACAGGGCCTAGCCTCTGCAGATGCAATGCAAACTGCATTAAACATGTGCCTTAAATTTGCAGCAACAGCAGATACATATTAAAAATATGACTTACACCATGAAACATTAATATGAGCGTTATACAAAAATGAATGGAACTATCTCATGTATAACAGTCAGGTGTGAGGTTTCAGAGGTTTTTTTTGTACATAATGGTTATAGGCTTTTTTTATTCTATCATGGAGTGCCACCTGTTAACAGCACAGACAGGCAAACAGGAGGGGAAACCATGCTATTTGGGCACCCTAGGCAGTCCAAACCTCTTATTCAAAGTGTCTAGATTTAAAGAGTAATTTTTAACATTCTTAGAACCTAACACATGCCTTTAGAAATGAAATCTAAACCTCACAAGGTATCACTTCTATTTTCTTAGTATGTGAAAGGAAACTAATATGCCTGCAGTAACATTCACAAATAATTGCTTCACCTTCTGACCCACAGTCCTGATTTTCCACAGAGCTTAGAAATGTCACATTTCAATACACTATAAATATCTTTCACCTCAGGAAAAACTCCAGTCTATAGGGGCTCAGCACAAGTGAAATGTGTGTCTAGTCTTTCATGGATATATGTATGTCCTGCTACTAAATGTATCCAACACTTCAGTGTTACTGGCAGCTTCTGCTCTTACTTTCATTATCCTAGTGGTCACTGGCTTGTGTGCGAGAAATATATATGGGAAAATTTGAATATAAAGCACAAAGAACATTAATAGCTCTCCCTGAAGACACAAACAGATGCATATATACAACACACTTCAAACACAGCTTATAAACTTGGCTATGAGGAATAGAATTAGCAACAGTAAAACTGAAACGTTTATTGCAAATGACTGTGGACCAGATCCTCAAATGACAGGCGAGGACCCTTGAAAGTAATCGTCCTCCACTCAGAAGCCCACTACCAGGTGCATCGTTCCAGCTGCACGCAATAGTCTCTAAGGCTGTCTCACCTACCACACACCTGAACATCCTTGTCAAAGCAAGCTACCAAGAAGCTGTAGTACCTGATGGTACCTACCGTTCTCATGCAGGAAAGCAGGACGCCTATCACAGACACCTAGCAGCAAGGTATCTCCTTCAGCCTTCCTTCTTCCACATCTCCTTTATTACAGTGCTAACCCTATCTAACAGCATTGGCTGTGAGCAGCTGAGAAGCCCTGTGTTACGTGGGATGGTATGGATGTGTTGACCGTAACTAAGAGAATCCTCCACCTCCCAAAGACAGCAGTTTGCAGACTCTTTGAACTAATTAAGTGGCATAAATAAGCAGCACTGCTGTTTGGAACATAAGCTGCAGACCTTATGTCCCAGTAAGTAATACAAAGTCATAAGAAAAACGCTGTATTTTCACTTTCTGAAATACTATTCTTTAGCTAGAAAGGACCTGCTTGTAATTTTGTGCATGCAAAAATAAATTACCTGAGCTTTATTATTTAAAATAGTAAAACCGTAATTTACATGTACACATTTTATAGGCTGTGGTATCTTTGCTAGCAACATAAGGAATAATTGTTTAATTTATATGCAAAGGGGGGACTGAGGCATAAAGAACAAAGTGCAGTAAAGGTGTTGGGAATAGAAGATCTGAAGCAGACATCTATTTACAGCAATTCAAAGCTGCACAAAAGAAAAACAAAATAAAATCTCTATTACTGAAACAGATGTTCCTGAGACAGGAAAGCAAAAGTGAGAAAATCCCAACATCTGAAAATGTAAGTGGTAGCAAAAACTGTAGGATTAAATTAAATAAAGATAATAGATCTGAACTACTAGAAGGGTATCTGTGAAGTAAACAGTCTGTCAATGAATTAGCTGGGAAAAGTAATTTTTAAGAAGATGAGCCATTAAGAAGTATTTTGGCTTTCAGTTTGTTGAACTAACTAGAAAGAACATATGTGAGAATTTAAAATTAAATATCCAAGTCTTCCTGGACATTATATGAACAATTCCACCTGAGACAAAACTATAAAGCAGCACTGGAATCCAGATAGCAGAAGCTGTGTGTGCAAAATCTGACATGATTCATCATTCTTACTTGAAAGCCATTCCTGTGACCAGGAGTACTGCGACAAATAGGCAGTAAGGGGTAGAATATACTACTCTACTGCTGCATCAAGCTGCATATGATTCTATTTCCTATTTCTATACCACCACCAAAACACCACAGAGAACTGTGAAGTAGCTGTTCCAGCCAAGTACTTTTTTTGACTTAGATGACCATCCTGTCTCCTTTTGCTAGGAACCTCATGTAAGTCAGACAAGATAGCAAGTTTTTAAAATAGGATGTTGGTAAAATAATTTTCAATATAGTTTTTAAGAAGCCATCAGAATTTTTTTGTAGCCACTTAAAATACTTGGTTGTTTCCATTTGTTATGTTTAGCTTAAAAGACAACAAGGTATCCAAAAGAACCATACTTTAGGTGCAAAACACAAGCATCATCAACTAGCTAAACGTGACACATGCTTTTGAGTTACCTTTCTCAACTCAAAACCTAGAAAATATTAACTTATTCAATAATTTATTCCCCTTTATTTCTTCCTCTGACTCTGAGCTCTTAATACCTGCACAATGTTGCTGCCTGCAAAACTGGCTCGTCTCCATATGCGCCCTCTGGCCAAAGCCTCGTTTAACAGGTGAGCAAGTTTCCGCTCCATCTCAGCCTGAAACACTTCTTCCTGAATTCGCTGGTCGACGACACCCAAGAGAACTACATTGCAGAGAAAGTAACCCAAGAACAGAAATGAATTAGTAAAAATTTTCAGTGTCTTTTCTGCAATTTCAATTAGAAGCTTTGAGTTACCCTGTGACATCTCACAGACAATTCAAGAGCAGCTGTATTCATATGGGAATACTGCCCAGTTCAGTTAGAGGTTACATGTTGGAAAGGAAGACATTGGGTGAGAAAAGGTTAAAAGAAATAAATTAAAAAAACAACAAAAAAAGAAAAATTAGGGCAGAGGGCATTTTTGGAATCTCAACCAGTCTAGACAGACCTAGGATATTGAAGAAACAGTTTCAATTCTAAGAAAACGAACTTATGAGCATTCAATGAATTGTTTAAAAACAAATAAAAGAGAAAATTCAGTCCAAATTGTCTGCTGCAGCTATTTTCAGTCAAAATGTTGTGTTCAGAAGTGATACAGAGGTGGAGATGGGCAGGGCAAGGGTTCAGAATCAAAGAGAAAAAATAGGAGACCAGCAGCACATGAACGAAGTTGTGTATTCCAAGCGCACCTTCCCTAGATAAGATAAAGATTAACAAGTAAGACAATCATAGCACAAAAAAACTGGTTAGTAGCCCTGCTCACTTCACTTCCCAACCCCAGGTACTCCAGGTCACTGGGGCAGCTAATGCTGAGAGGAATCCCTGAGGAACAACACATAGGAAACATGAAAAAAGTGCGGACCTCTACTAACAAGATGGCATCCAGTAAAAGAAAAGTGGAGTGAATGGAGCGATAGTCATTCAATGACCTAATTAAACAACCCTAAAGGATAGTAAACCAACTCACTGCTGACTGCAGTAAAATAATTCAGTGTTCATTCCTGAGGCTCCCCACTAAAATGGTTTATATCTTTAAAAAGTCCCTTTTTCAGTAAGTGTTTTCATGTTTATTTTTTTAAGTGTGGTGCTTAATAAAAAGCCATCCAACTAGATAAAATCAATTAAATATAATTTTGTTTTAATTTTTAAAACAGAAATATTAAAACCACTTTTTCCATTTAAAATCTTTCACTGCAGATGTCAGAAAAAGGAAACATTTTCATGATTTCTCACAGAGATCAACAGCATCTGCCTTCTAAATTCAATCACAGACTAAGTATCTCAGAATTAAATAGCAAAATAAATAGACAGTGGCCTAAGGCTATTATATACAGCAAGTAGAAGACCGTTCTTGCCTGTGTATTGAATTTCAGTATCAATGAATTATGCTTAATAGCATGAACTGTATTCTACAATACAGTTGGGATAGCTACAGAGAACACTGAATATCCCAATATTTTATGACTATTGGGATACATGCACATATATCTGGGTAATCTAATATTAAAACCCTCATTTTTACATGCATAAATTCTATCATTTTCCTATATCATGAGTCATTACCCATATAGTACAATATACAGACTGAAAGGACTGACCCAGCCAAAGTCTACTAGCTCTTCCCAGGCTGCCTGCAAGAACTGGGATTACAAAAAATTCCTCTACAGCAAAAAAGGTGCTGCAATTGGCTTTCAAAATCTTACAGTCTGGAAGTTTAGAAAAATCCAAAAGGACATGACTTCTGAGCTGGAAGAACCTCTTCTTACTGCAGGATCTAAGGGAACATCCAGCAACAATGGACAAAGCAAACCTAAGGCTGAGCAATAGAGGGTGGGGGTGTGACCAAAAAAGCTAACATAAATCTCTAAGGAAGGATGACATTGGATATGGGATACACACATGTAGTTTCTCTTACGTTACTGAACATGATCTGAAATTATTCTTTTTTCTTCACTAAAACAAACTGTGTGGGCTACAGAAATGAAGTTGCAACTTAGTTTCCTGTTTAGGAAATAAACTGGGTCACTGGTGAGAGGAGACAGGGATATCTGAAAAAAGAGCAAGTCTATACTACTGGTGAACTACAGGTGGAAAAGTTGTGGGAAGACAAAAGTGTATCCAGTGGGGCATCTGCACCTTAACAGCAAGTTTGCTAGGCATAGCCTGGTCACCGTTCAGGCTTTCTGCCTAAAAGAAGCAGGTAGGACCTACAGCATACAGGCAACCTCAAAAGCTTTTGAGCATCTGAACATGACAGCTCAACTGTATCTGTGAATTATAGAATAAGACATCCAGAAGACTTGGGTGGGAGGAATCTGCTGTGAATGAATCAGAAGAGATCAATGAAATGTGATGAAACTCTTTCATGTACGCGGAATATATCTATTTTCATCCTGTTTTATTCCTGGCATGTTTTGGTAGAAAGTGCCACAAAAATAAAGTTTTAATTTTCACTTAAAATAAAATAAAATCCTAAAAATCAATGTGGTATATTCACAGCATGCAGAAGACACTTTATGCCTGACAGTGTAAGTTGTCTCACTGAGAATGAACTGCTTGATAGACAAAAACTACTATGTGTGCATTATCAAGGAACTGCAGTAGTTCATTCTAGACCCAGGAATTACATTTCCCAGATATTGCAGGTCACTAGGCCTTTGGTTTTAGAATTTATTCCGCTCCGGCATGTTATTACCTCATAAAAATGCAGCACCCCTAAGCTACTGATATTTATGTAGGCTAGTTATCTTGCTAACAAAAAAAATTGCACTCTTTCTTACTCACAGAGACTGTACGTACCTGTTCTCACCCAGGAAGATTTCATCAACTGAGACACATTAAGCTTAGGATAATGAAAGGCTGAGGGAAAAACAGAATGGAGGAAAAACATCCGTAAGAACAGTATTCTCAACAACATATACAAGAAAAGAAGCCACTTCATAATTTATACTGTCAGTAAGCATCTTATTTACACAGATATATTACTACTCCTGAGGCCATGCAGACACAACGGTAAGGAAAGTGCTCCGAACATACACTCCCCAGTTCGTCTCTGAACAAAAAGAAGCTAACTGAAGCAGTCAGATTTATTACCTGAAAGATTTCAAGCTGCTGTACTGAGGTCACTGCTCCTAGAAATTTAAAAACTCACTGTCTGAATTGTGACTTTTACTGAGCTAGCTACAGGATCACACTTTTGCTCAAAGGGCAATGAGGCAACTCATGAGTGTCTCAGAATGAAAGACCTTCTCTGAAGCAGAAACTACACAGAAGCACTAAATGTAAGCAGAAAACTAAATATACCTGATTTGTGTTCCAGACTTGTACAGGGGGAAGCATTTAAAAGACATCACCTTGATAATTTTTTTTTTTTTTAAATCACAAATAAATGCATGTAGAAACATTGCTGTAGACAAATCTCATGGCTTTTGTGTTTGGCTTGGTGGCTCCGAGCTTTGTTGATTTCTCAATTCTTCCAAAAAAGCTCTGCTCCAAAGTGAAATCCTTGCCCCAGTGAAGTAAATAAAGTCTATTTCCACAGACTTCAGTAGGGATAAGATTTTTTGCAAGGTTTCCACTGGAGAGCAGTAAAGACATGTTGGGAAAGAAGTGAAGATGGGGGCTGGGCCAACAGTTTCCTCAAGGGAAGTCTTAAGCTTACTTCTTATGGCAGTAAGAAAAAGAAAGGGTCTTAACTTTCTCAGAATATTTGATCCAGATGCAGTTTGCTAAGCATTATACAAAGGTTAATTTTTAAGCCATTTCATGGGTAGAAAGAATGCAGCACGTAACAATTAAATGACCTGGTCCATGCTAGATCAATTTAGAGCAAAGATGTCCTGTCTTCAGTTATAGAATAGTTTGCCACTATTGCATGTTTCAGAGAAATAGAAAATTACCATTTTTCTAATTTAATTATGCAATAATTTGTAGAGTGGCTGACCTCTGTCAGTACATAAAAACTGATTCTTTTGCCCCTTAAAAAACTTACGAATTTTTTGTTAAGGCAAGAGCAAAAGAATTACTAGTTAAGTTGTACCTTTTATTTTCATAAATTTATAAATAGTCCTATGGGGAAAAAAAAAAAAAAAAAAAAAGAAAATTTTGTTGTTCCACCTTTATCTCAATAATAGCACTGCTAGTTTCAAGAGAACCACATGGGAGGTACTTTTTGACTTACTATTCAGAAGGGTATCAGAATATGGTCCTTTCTTCTGAACAGGAAGCATCGGCCCCCTATACACTGACCAGGATGCATCAAATTTTCAAAACTCTCAGACACACGAAAAACACCTCACAGTCCATTTAAACAAACACATTTATTTTTGGCATCCTGCTACACAATTTTTCTGATCATAGCTTTTAGATTGGAGTTCTATTTACTCTGGTCATGCAATTGTTTACTTCAATTTAGAAACACAACCTGAACAAAAAAGCATAAACTGAACTGCATCTGTTGTTTTTCAAAGCATGGAAAAACCAAGATAAGAAAATCAAAAACCTTCCAATGGCTATAAAACTTTGAACTGCTGGCAGTTGTGAGTTTTTCCTTCTTTTAAAGCAAAATCATGTTTTGCCTCAATACTTAATGTGCTCTTCACACTTTTCCTAATTAGTACTTGAAAATTATTTAATTCATGCAAATTGCTGGATGACTACTCACTTAAACTTTTCACGGAATTAATGAAATTTAAAAATAAAACAACTTGAGCAGAAAATCCTGACATTGAAAAGGAAGAGGTGCCGTGATCATTGGCAACTAAGGCTGGGTTCTAAAATCCGACAAAGAATGCATGAAATGATGGACAGTTCTGCAACTGAGACCATGCTCAGAAGTCAGAAAATCCAGGCTCCAACTCTTATTCCATAGATCACTCAAGTGTCTCACCAACACCCACGTGGCCAGATCCTGAGCTCAGCCAGAGTCTCAGCACTGCAGCAAGATCATATTTGCAAGATTTAATGATTAAAAACAGCACAGACTGATTGCTATTCTGAGGGGGAAGTTGGATAGACAAAATGCCATTATTAGTTGGATTGCAACTGGTCTGCTAATGACTATAGATGCTTTAATGAAGTAGATACTATCATCATTAGGAGATTCTAACACGCAGCCCTGAAGCACCACACTGCGTAACAGCATTGAATCACTGCTGACTGAAAAGGCAAAGGGTCACCTAGTCACCCAGAAACCTCTTGACAGCAGTCTGAAGCACACCACTCAGGCAACATGGGCTTCGCCAGATGCTCCAACAAGGATCTCTCTGACCCCCTCTCTCATACAGAGACGTGTGGGACCATGCAGGATAGAACCGGTACCGTATTGATTGTTCTTATTTCTGATAAACGGAGGAACAGTAATAGAAAGCATGGAGGGAATGCAATATTTAGAATGAGAAAGCATCAACTGAAAAATAAGATTCCATGCAAATATTGGGGTGCAGGCAATAGTAACACACTGTATCTGTTAAAAGCCTGATCCAAAATCCACCCAGATAAAAATTGCCAAATATTTTTGCAGTCTTTGGACTGTATTATATGATTTTATATTATCCTATTGGCCTCACAACATCTCCAAGATATCTGAAATAGATGCCACCCACCAAAGTGCTATTTATGGCACTAAAAAAATAGCAAGTCCCAAGGCAACTCTCTCTATTTAAAGCCATAATAAATCCAAAGCCATTTCTTAGAGGTAAGTTCTTGAAGGCCTATATTCCTCACCTAGTCCACAACTAGCCTTTGCCTGTCCCTCAGAGAAATTTTCCAGCCATAAAGAGATACCAAATATATTCTTTCCTATTGTTTTTAATGAACTAGCACCCAAAACCTGTGACTAGACTTGGTTTTCTTTCTGCTGACATGTAGTTCATAATCATCTAACCAGTTTACAATCTAAAATGTGAGATGTAAGGTGGACAATGCAAAATAAGCATGCAGGAAGGTGTAAACTGAACATCTGAATGTAAGCATGTTCCTGAAGTCACCCAGAAGTCTGTGGGGGAAAGAAAAAAGTCTGTATGTTTCCAGGCTTGACCACTCCAACAGCCCTATCCCTGCACGGAACAGTCCATTCTGTCAAACTAACAACTTTCACACTACTGACCTTCGCTCTAAATGAGTGGAAAAAGCTGACAAAAAATTCCTGTTGTTAACGACGTCCTGCACAGGGACAACCCACACAGTTAAAGGTATAAACAGTACATATTAGTTATGTGAAAAATCCAGTGAAAGGACTGTGTGTGAAAGGCAATGTGAAGTGAACAAGCAGCAGGGAGCAAATACATTCCTTCAAACAAGGGTCATTTTTGGGATATCGAAGGCAAGGTCTCACTTCACGTAGCAGTGTTGAGATACAGTGATATTACACAAGTAGCTTTTCCTCAGTATGAATCAACTTTAACCCCCTGACAGCTCAGCTCACCTACAAATCAGTTCTCTTTCTTCAGATGCAGACTATAAAACTTACAAAATCATATACAGAGCTCTCAGGGGAAAAAAAAATTCACCATCAAGAGTATTAACTGGTACCATGCCTGATAACTAAGACACAAATGGCATAGAACAGTATGTCAAGGAACATTTCATATTTACACATAAACAGTAACATACGTTAATTGTTTATATGTAAATATATAAATATCCAAAATACCCACAAAAATTCACACTGAAAAGGAGATGGTTGCGTATTAATTTGTACAGAGCAAAGCAGCTACCTATCTAAGGAAGATGTTCACACCACCTTCCCTGTTACAACTCCTCTGTAGACCGAGGGACAGCATGAAAGCAGAGAGTTCAGGGCCTAGAAAACAAAAACATTCAGGCATCTTTCTGCCACAGTAGCTTTGAGGATCTGGCTGTTGGTCATCCTCAACAGTCTGCTGAATAAGATGTCTCAAGAAGGATCTGCCCAATGCTGCTGAGCCTTTGGACATGATTTCTGGCTCCAAATACTGAAGATCTAAAATCCTTTGGCTCAAAATACAGTCACGGCAACAGTGTAAGAAACTGTAGAAACAGCTAAAAATAACCGAGTGTGGTTGCCTTGCTTATAAAAGCGTATGAGCTACATTCATTATTGCGCTTGCTGACAGACAGACCCATAGCTCTAACAAGCTGAGAAACTGTGTTCCCACTTTGCTGACTTATCAAATGGCACCATGTCTGGTGTTCAAAACAGTGACTACAAATGTGCTGAAGCACTACTGAGACCAAACTAGACAAGTTCAAATCAAAATGAGCTGTCCTGCAGTGGGCTCAATCTACAGTAAATATGAGCTCCTCTAGCAACGTGCAAGTCAAATGCTGACAAGATGCTCCTTGAGTTAGGGCACCCTATCCACCAAAACCTCACGTTTTCTACATTGCAAACTTTGGGAAGATCTCATCTTTCTTAAAAATTCTGAATCACTAAATTGAAATTTAATATACTTATTCTAATTTGATTTACTGCATGTATTTTATTTATTTTAATTCAAAATTAAAAGTCTTGAAAATTCAGTCTAGACAAATTTGAAGGTAGTCTTCAAAATTTCTCTGTCATATAAACTAAGAGACGCCACCACCACCAAACTCTGGCTAAGATCTCTGAGGGAAGTGCTCTGCTCTGTTGGCAACATTCATTCAATAAACTATGGCAGCAGTTAGGTAGTGTCATGGAAGGCAAGGGTGTGTACACAGCTTGTTTGACTGCCATCATTCCCGCTACTGGGGATGTGCATCAAAGCAATCACATTTTTCAAAAGCTCCAAATATGAGAGTCTGGGAATAAAGTGTGTATCATGATGGACTTAGTCACCACTGATGAGATACTCTGCCTTCCTACACTAAGGGATGTTGAGGATTCGAGGTTCAGTAGTGTTTGGAAGATTTGGTGGATTTAAGGGGAGGAAGAATAATTATTTTGTGTTTGAAGTCTAGAGGCCTGTGATGGAATTTGCAGGAACGAAATTACCACACCGTTGGTGTGCTTGTGTAGGATCGCCAACAGAAACAAACAATGCCTCAATCTTTGGAAACAAAGTTATAGAAATATCTCACCCACAGGCTGCGACATGCCACTGTACTAACAGAGGCTAAATTTGCCAGGCCATAACAGCCAACAGCTACATGACTTCACTGCAAATCCTCAGAGTAGGCAGGAAAAGAGGAGAAATCCTAGTGAGACCTTTTTCCAAAGTCACTGCCTGACCTCCTCACTCATTCTACTTTGCACGGCTTTCTCATTAATGTGTGAACTATCACAGAGCTCCACTGGCATCGGCCAGGAATCAGTCCCACTGGCCAGGCACTGTGAGCATGCTGGTAACACAGGGAGAGCTCCTGCTATGAGCACTAAAGAAATTACCTTCAAATTTCCTAAGTACCATCAGGAAAGGAAAATAAGGAGAACAGTGTACATGCATGTTTAACAGGAATGTTTTTCCCCTATGACCAGCTTGTCTTTCAGGATATATCTACCTTGGTAGAAATTCTGTTATCATTTAATTGCACTGTAGCTGCATCGCACAACCCAGAAGATTGGCAACCTGCAAATTCACTACAAGTATCACTCCAGAATATGTGGACAAAACTAAAAACTGTAGGACCAGATGTGCATACATCACAGGAGAAAAAAGGAGCATTTTCATGACACTGAAAATATTACCCAAGAGACTAAAAGTAATAAACTCTAGGGCAAAGGTGCAAAAGGGACTATGCAGAGTAAAGAAAAATGTCTTTCAAGCAATAAAGGCAAGAGAAACATTTAATTTGAATTTGGTGAGAGATAAAGACCACGGCCCGCAACCTGAGTAGTTCTGTGGCCTCACAAGGAACAGAAGAAATGCTAGTCATCTATGGACAGGGATTCTCAAGGCTTTTGGTCCTGGCTCATTTAAATACAGCTACCACTGCACAGGTACAGTCTGTGTGACACCGAATAAGAACAACGGTGTTTAAAGGAAGTAAGTCAACAACCTCAGGCATTTTTTAATTGACTATGGGAGCAGAGGGTTCAAAAATGCTGGAAAATGAAAACAAAGTTTCAAAAAACTAGTACGTTTAAAGTACTTCTAGTCATTGGGAATGTTTCCTGTGCAGTCACCTTATATAGATTTAAAGGTGCTATAGAGAACAACTTCTGTTGACAATCACTCTCTTTACAGTATCTTCATTGACATACTACCACACAGCTGCATAATGAACAGCAGCTGCCATTAGGCCCGATTTTCCACTAGATGTTTAACTATATAGCAAGAATCACTGTGTCAGATGTTACGCACCTATATAGCTCACAAAAATAACGCAGAAAATCAAAAATCTGCATTGGAAAGCACAGTGAGATAGGAGAAAAGGGGAACTAATGGACTGAGTTAACAGTAACACCCACCAGGGGGGAAAGGCAAGTGCTGTTCTCTCATGATCTCGCTTACGTTCATGAGTCATTTCTGTCATGAACAACCCATTAGTGTACAAGGTTAATTGTTGCGTTTAGAAACTTGGCTTATTTATGAGACTGAGGTCATCTGAAAAATCTAACCAAACATAAGTTGTCAAGGCTGAGTGTCAAGAAAACTCTGCTATGCAGGCAGTTCCCATTAATCCAAGTTTAGGATGGCCACGGACTGGAAAAAATGACTTGCAATGCAAGTTGTACATAAGAAGTAAGAAATACGCTTAAAAGGTAATACCTTAAAAAGATAATAGAGTACTCAAATAAAGCACTGCTGCTAATAGATAACCCAGACAGACTATATGGGCAAATATAAGCTTAAGTTACCAGTGTCCCAGGCTTTCTAGAAGTCAGAGCCACAGTTAAGTACCACGCAAAGCCCGAGGTAGTAAACCCTGCTGAGAAGAAGCAAAAGCCCCTGTAGACATAACCACAGAGACACACCTTGGATTGTACTTCACAGCAATATTGATCGAAGTGACGACTTTTTTTTTTTTTAAAAATCTGGACTAGGACGAATGGACTAATGAAGCCAGGGTTAAGCACAACTGGCCCAGCACAAAAGGAAAGGATGTTGACAATAGCAACAAGTTGCTGTAACACTGATATGCAGTATGTGAGCAGAGAGGGGCATGGATTTGCCCTGCAGAATTCATGATACAGTTAGGTACTTGAAGCTGCATTACCACTTATGCACAAAATTACTTTAAAATTGTAGAGAGGAAAAAATACTAAAAAAAGTATTTTGCAGTCTTGGCAAACAGCAAGTACTCACGTTCAGCAATTTGCTGCACAGGAAAGCCCAGATAGAAGCTGAATTCCACCACGGACAAGTTTCTTAGCTGCTCACTGACTTCAGACCCATTTAGAAAACCATATCTATCTCGGACAGCAAAAACAATGCTCACGGGGCCTTGCCGAAATGCTACTCCAGGCCTGCTCAGAGTTATATTCAGTATCTGAAAAGACAAGATTGAAGCAGGGTCAGCAAAATCAAATCACTGGCATTTCCATTCCTTCCTTGACAGATTTTTTTTTCCCTAATATGTAGTGGAGGCAGCTCACATCAAAACAGAGGAACATCTATTCCAGATTGATTCAGCCTGCTGAGTCTCAGAAGAGGCAAAGTTACATGTGAATTCCTCTTCTAGGAGTTATCCTTTAAGGTCAGTCATAATCCAGAATGATCTGAAAGCTACAGTCCAGAAGATAATGAAAAAACCCACCTAGAGAGACAGTCAGCAAAATAAATCTACCAATAAAGAAATCTTAGATGAATACCAAACTGCGTGGAACAGACAGGAAGAGACCATGGTAAAGAAACGTTCTGAAAATGGGTGTTGTCTTGGTCAAAACCTCCTGCACCATGCACGCCCAGACCCTAACACTGGTTAGAAGCCTTATTTTGGCACCAATGTACACAGCAGCTGTGTTCATGTAGACAAACCTCTTCCAGACAGTAAGGAAGTATTTAAAATAAAAGTTTGCTAAGCTGATAGTTCAAGAAATTGTTTTGCGTGTTGTGTCTTCAGCCTATCCAGTCACATTGTATCATTCAGTTGTACAGTTCTGAGCACTTTACTGTATGTACTATATAGTACTTTAGGTACTATGAAGTTTTTCCTGCTATGATTTTATTTTAGGGTACCACAGATGAGCATTTATGGTGACAGTTAAATAACATGATAAATTTTTTACTAATTTTGGTATCACAACAAAGCTAGATTAAATTTAAGAATTCAGACAGAAGAGAGAGTTGGTCTCATTAAGTTGAATTACTGACTTTCCAGGGAGTTTTAAGCTCTGCTATATGATTCATTACCCAGCACACGTGCAATACATTTAATATCTGAAGTTCCAATAGCAGCTGCCATGGACATCATATACTGCTGTTAAGTATTTCTAGATCTCAGAAGCAACTAGCATGTTTGCTCACATAATGGCAGAGTGCATATAAGTCCTATATTCCCTAATAGGATCCCCCGAGTGGCAATGAGACCTGAAAATTGTCTTCCAACAAAAACATTCTAACCACACCCTACTCTGTAATAGTAAAATCTGATGAGAATGACTTTGATAAGGGTTGGGGTAGTCTTTATATGAAAAAGTATAAACCCTACTATATTCAATAATGCTTTCGGATATAAATCACCATCTTGGATCATTTTTACAAAAATCTTGAAACCAGAGGGATATGTGGTGCCGTATTATTTTGTAGGAGAAAAAAATCCTGACTTTATGACAAAGCCTCATAGTTCTACATGATCTAGATGGCAAGTGGTAGCCAGTGAACACCTAACTCATTTTACTGGCTGGATGAAACACAGGACAACCAAAGGCGAGGAGAAAAAGGGACAGACACAAAACATGCTAGTCTTCTTACCTGCACAGTGAAGTTGTAGAACTCCTGGTGTTTGCTCACTTCCATGAATGCCATTGTCAGCCCTTTCTCAATGCGCCGGCTAAAGTTGCAGAACCCAACATCCACGTTCCGAGGCACAAACTGAAGCACTGGAGGCAAAGGGTACACGTTATTCCTACAGACAAGTACCTCCATGAGGGAGAACAAAATGAGAAAGAGAATCCACAGGGCTATCACTTTTTCATGGAATTCAGGACATATTCAGTGAAACACTGGGTAAAAATACAGTAGAAATACATTTTGTGTTGGTGTAGTAAATTCTCTACTCATTAATATCTGTTGCAGCAGTAATTAGATTACCAAAAGATATTAGTGACAAAATACCCACTGTTTCCTCTTGCATACTGGAAGACTTTCACTACATACCTGTGGCTAATTTTACAGGACTTGAATACTGAACCAGCCACACTGAAATCCTTATTACCCAACAGATCAATGAAAATCTTAAGGAAAAAAGCAACAAATCTCTTTTTCTTGTAGACTGAAATACAGTATTTCGCTTGTCTAAAAAAGACTACATATTGAGTCCATTAATACATATTAGTATCAGCCTAACACTTTCAAAACGCTTAATTAGCACACAACCTTTTAAATCTAGATACATACACCTTAAAGTCTTTCACAGGAGAGAAAGAAAGAGCGCAGGAGAGAAAGAGTGAGCACAGAGGAATGTGAGCAGGCACACAGACCTTAACTACATGCACATCTGTGGATTTCCTGATACAGTCTTACCCAAAGAAATGTTATGATTAGGTTACAGACCCTAATAACAATGTTATGCAAGGTTCAAAAACAGAAAATATGTCTACTGTCTATCTATAGAACCATGTTAAGCAGTGGAAAACCTGCACACTTACCATACTGTTATTAACAGAGCAGAAACAACACATGAAACATACCTGAACAAAAGCACCATATCTGACATTCATTAATTCTCTGCCTACATACTCAATCCCTGTCACTACCTCATTATGCAGTCAACCAACCAGGCAGGTGGTTTTGTTATGCAAATAGTGCCTGAAGAAGATTTTAAATGATATCACTGACTCTCAAAATCTATTACATGGGTAATATTTTACTTTAGATTATTAGTAGTCACAGACTTCACATAAACTGCTGCCATACAGCAGCCATGGAAAGCTGAATACTACATGAGCAATCCACCTGCTCACATTATACATGAGCAATCGATCCTCCTGCTCACCAATTCTCCTACATTATGAGAATTCTAAAAAGTAGCATTTAAAGTAAACGTAATTTGAAACTTGATTCAAGCATTATGAAGTAGCTGCACTGTGATTTTATGAGTAAATGTTTCACAGAAACTTTTTTCTCTTCTCAACTTTTGGAGCAAGAAAAAGAGCACACCTATTTTGCAACGTGCCAAAAAAAAATTTCCTGAAAAAAATAATGAAATTATGGGGTTAACTGTTTACAATTTATCATCTCTCAACCACAGATCCGGCAAGTATTTCACTGACAACCAAGAATTAAGATTCACAGCAGTAGAACGCAGGGTTTTGACTTGACCTTGCATACTTAACCACAAGTGAAAAAGTGTGAATTTATACAAAGCTATATCTCCTCCTCTTTGTGTCAGCAAGAACTCACCTGTCTGAACTTGGAATCTGTTATCTGGCACAGTGAAAGAAGGATGCAGTGAGAGGATCATGGGGGCCTCACCACGAAGAAGACTGCTGTTCACAAGCACATTTATGACAGCTACTGCCGTGTAAACAAAAGGACCTGATGTCACCAAGAAAGCAAATTTGGGGGAAATTTTATAAACCTACAAAAAAAGGAAAAAGAAATTTTAAAAAAAAAATCTTCAATGTGAAATTTGGCAACACTTTTGATCTACATAGTCTCACACATTTCAAAGCCACATCAAGAGGTAGGAAAATGCAATCTTTATTTTTCAAAGAGAGAGCAGAAGCATAAACACCCTGATAGTGCTGTGCCTTGCAGCCTCTGCTCCAGTGCATCAGAGAGTCAACTCCCCTGTGCGAGGTGCACCTGCCAGAATCTCTTCAGCACAACACACCAATCCCAACACTTCTTGATTTCATCCCAGCATAGTAGCACTCCTCCTCGCCTGCATTCCCCTGGAGTACATAAGAGTTCCCATACAAAATTGCTGTTTACTTACTGAATCGCCTGCATAGCTTCTGCATTTTAGTCATATATTGCATAGCACATACATCCTATACCATTCACATGTGATATGCAAGAAGCAAAATACACATAACCTGTGTTTTACGGATATAATTTTCACACTCAAGAATGCTTTCTTCCAGAGAACACTTCTATCTGCTTATTTCAGCACAGTTACCACAATTACAATTTTCCTCTTCCAAGTCGTCTCCTGACTTTGAGTCTTCTTAAAAACCCTGAGGAGCCTTAGTCATCGCGTAAAAGAAATGAGATCGTAAGTTAAATATAAACCTAGGTGAATGTTTCCATGCAGACACTCTTATCCACCATTTCTCTGTCACCTAAGTAAAAACAATCTGAAGGCTTTTATTTATTTAAACATATTGCAGTATCTTCTCTCCTTCAGAGAAACTCTCTCAGTATCAAGGACACCTGTTTCCCCAGCAGTATTTTTCTCCTCTTTGGTTTACTTCCCCAGTTTGCTTTATTTGCCTAAGGCAGTCACACTAAAATATTTTGAGATGTCCAACACGATGGCTTCACAAATAAATCAATAATCTAAACCAGAGACCCAAAGGTTCTGATAAACGTGCACTTCTTAGATGAAGAGATGCTAGGCTTTGTGCTGGTGAAGCAATATGTTAGATATCCTCAACTTCAGGATCAGCCTTATAGAAAAGCACGGTACTACTTAAATTGTGGCCCACATGTTCCTTACTGGTATTTCTGCAACAGTGTAAAGTGATGGCAATTGCTGTTTARATGAGACAGCAAGTAGCTCTTTCCTGTCTCTAAAAAACATGCATTTCAAAGAGATTATCTTCACCAGAAGAAACTACCTCAATAGCAGAAGGAAATAAAAAAAATAATCTATGCTGCTCATTATTCCTTTCTTCCTTCTTAGTCCACAAATATATGTATCATCCAGCTTTTATTTTAAATGGATTTAGACCCATAGATCTCAAATTGGTTTGAGATGAATAACATGCACAGGTCTTTTCAGTTGTTCTTATCTGAAATTTTATCCTTTTATCTCAGGATGAAACGATCTCTGCAACTTCAGTTTGTCAAATTGAAACAGCAGTTATAATGGGTAAGACATGCCAAAAGAAAGTTGCCCATTACTTGCAAAGGAGATGACTTAAAAGGCAAGAAAAAGAGGAATGAGAATTACAAATCTCAGCGACAATTTGCTAGTGATTTCTAAAGCAATATATGCTGAGGCAGAGAGGCCTAGTGTAGCCCGCATATACTTATGCACTAGAGTTAGGTATTTCAGACAAGAAAGCAAGCCTCTGATAACTAGGTCAGCTGTCTCCATCTCTGACCTGTTGCAGTGCACCACAGATGCAATGAAAGCAGCCTACCCCGAACACCTCCTGGAATTTTGCATCAACTTTTTGTCTTAACAGCTAACACTGTTTCTCTTCTGTGCTTCAGCAGAAGAGCAGAAGAAGAGCGACAGCAACTCCAGAAGAATAGAAATTTAAAAAAAACCTTTTAAGTGTAATTTTGAGGTAGCTAGATTAGAACCACTACAGGTCAAAACAATAGTTATTTCTGCTTGAGATATTGCAGGTTGTCTAGTGTTAGCTCTCTACAACCTAATTCAGATGACAGAAATAATAGAGCCATGCCAGCATGATGCTGTCTACATGCTAATTCACAGAGAAGTTTGTAAAGTTGTCTAGGATAGATGAGCACAACTCATGACTCTTGATTCATGAATGAGAATAGCTCCTCTTGGCACAGCTCTAACGGTTCACAAACCCATCCACCCATCTAACCCTCTCTTGGAGGTTTCACCTCTACTGCCAAGACAGTTAGATGCTAACAAATTAGCTAGCTGAACCACCACATTTTAGAGTGCCACCTATTAAAGTAAACAAGTACAAATTTCTTATCTTAACACTTGGGGCCAGAAAGCCAGAGAAGCAGACAGAACTCCATGTGCACTTTGGAGCCATTCCCACAGCAAAAGCAGAAATCTTCAGTAGGAGCAGAGAACCCTTACACCACCTCAAGTTAAGCTATCCCTTCTCTAAAGCGCGATGGCTAATCCAACTCCGCTGTTTCCAGGACACCACCTATCTCATTCAAAGCTACCTTACCAGAGAGAGTGCTTCTAGTACAGAACGTTTTCAAGCCTCGATTTACTAGAGGCTAGAAGAGTATTTGGGGAAAACGTCATTGCACGCTTACTCTGTCCCTTATTATCTTCCCTAAGCATTTGCTATTGATTATTGTCCACTAAAATATTTGATTAGATGCGTCTTTGCTACAATCCAATCCATGCCTACACTCCACTGTATTATGCTGTGTAAACATCTGGCAGAAAGCATAAACAACCAATTTCCTCTCCACCACCTTATTAAGCGTCCTGTAAAGAGCCTGCAGAGAGCATTTAACTTCCTGAAGATGGGCTACAAAGGCTCACAGGTCTTAAAAATGAAACAAAGCTTCTGCTTCTACGCACATTAGGATCCTAAGGCAACAATTCTCTCACCATTTTTTACACACCTAAACGGTACCAGCCAGAATTTCAGCAGCAGTGAGTAGCAATGAAGCCAGCACAAGTCCACAAGATGGCATCTTTGAAAGAAGTATTTAACTGTCTGACAACGAACCGATCTCCTCACTTTGAAGGCAGAGGTTTACAAATTTTGGATTATAGAAATCAACAGGCTAAGGACAGGCCCCAAAATCCACATTAAATACAGCAACAAAGTGGCTGAGGTATGCATTATACTGCATGATAAAATTTCCAAGCACAAATGAGGCTGGCAAAAAACTTTTTCCTGTTGGCATGAACTTAATGRCACCAGGGGTCCTGGCAGTGGGTCACTGCCAACACTGTTTTATTTCACACCCCAGTGCAACAAAGCTAAGTCAAGGGAACATTGTATAACAGATCTTACCCAAGTGTCATAAGGTTTACATTAGAGAAAGTTGACAAAAATTACTCTTATTCAAACAATAGGGTCTTATTCTTTTACAGATGCAATACATTAAGACCAACTGGAAAGAACTTTAAAATTTTAGGTTATTCTCACTTTGCTGTAAGGACTTTTGCTAGGAAAAAATTGACAAAAGTTTTTTTCATTAGGCAGGATTCAAGCCTGCCTCCTTTTTTTTTTTTTTTCCACTTCAACAACTCAGAATGCTTGAAATAATAAAGAAGCAGAGACCAAAGTTTCAACTGAAAAAGTTGGAAAAAAAATGTTTTAATGCTCCTTTCAGCGTTAAACTTGGTTTGTACTTAAAGTGAGCAACAGTTATATCCATCGTTGCCATGGATTTTATTTTTAAAGCATACATTATTACCAAGTTAAATTTAACAAGACTGTCTCCTGATTTACTGTGCACTACACCACAGCAAGGGAACAACATCTGTGAGCTGTAACAGGAGACACAGTAAAAAAGCAGCTTAGAGAAGTGCACTGCTTTACCATAACTTGCAAATGTACACGGGGTTCCTGGGTACTCTCGACTAACAAAAGTCAGGTCTGTTTAATTAATTAAGTTTAGCAATATAGACAAATTCTGTTTAAAATTTTGCATTACATCACCATTAAACATGCCGATACTACAGACAGCTCTTTATTTAAAATAACAGTTTTGTTAGTACTTCACTGTTAGAAGTGAAGACATTTGCTAGTGATTATTTTTAATGCAAAATCCATACCCAAGGCATCACAAAGAAAACACATATGATAGCAGCATTCTAGCATAAAATAAGCATAACTGATTCCACAGAGATGTTTTCTCCTTTTGATAAAAAAGAATTTGCAAAGAATGAAGCTGGACTAACTGCATTATTTATAAAAACAGTTGCTTCTGAGCCGCCTAAGGGCCAAAATATCCTACTGAGAGCTTTACAAGGCAATAGTGGGCATGAAAGGAAGGAATTTAAAAGCCAAAACATAAAGAAGCAAGATATCAAATGTTGGCTCCAATCAACCTTCAAATATTTAGCAATAGATTTTGTCTTACTGCTGTTACTTTTACTATTAAGAGGGTAAGCACTTCCATATTATTGAGGCATATAAGGTCACTGAAAATTAGGGTAGTTCTATCATCATGAACTTTTGACTTTTACTTGACTATGCCAGTTTGCACAATGTGAAGGTATAATTCACAAACTAGAAGAAAAATCTCTTATTTACAAAAAAAACCTAAAAAGCTTATGGGCAGGTATTGCTAAAAGGACCTAAACTAAACATTATTTATAGTGGCAGCTCACTGTGGCTGAAGTTTGGCAGAAATTCGTAACACTCCTATCTTGACTGGGTAATAGAGAGGTATAGTCTCAAACATCAGTCAGAAGTTGTTTAATTACTGAGTGCAGTGATTACAGCAGGAGCTGTCAAAACACTGTTTCCCCACACAGATCAGCAAGCAGAAGTTAGAGGCACGAACGGATTCTGTGCATGGAGAAACTCAAGTTATGTTCAAAATTCAAACTGCTACTTGAGTAAGCTTCATAATGAAAATGAGATCATAGACTCAAAAAAGTAAGATAATGTGGTGCTGGGCTATCACAACTGGATGAATGCAGACATGAAAAATTGCAAGTGCAGCTGAACCTGCACCTACACCAATAATTCCACTAAAACATTTCATTTTGTCCCCAGTGTTGAAATACCTGATTATACCCAAACTACCTCTACAGTCTTTTTCTCTCAGACAGAGGGTTTGAGATAGAGGTGCAGAATAAAGCCTTTAAACCTCATCTCAACCACCCATTCACTTTGAGGTTAGGAAACAACACTGAAATATTGTTCAAAGAGGACTCCTTGAACATCAAAGCAGAGGAAGTTTTCAAAAAAAAACCAAGAGTGCAGCAATTCCTAGCCCTGTGAGTCGGGGAAGGACAGGAGTCACACCTATGTGAAGGCTTAAAAATAACATCTTACCATTGCACACCTGATTTTTTTTCCCCTGCCTTTTTCATCTGCCAAGTCCTGCATTTGGGATTCCATCACTTCCCCTGCAAGTGTTGATGGCCTCACTTACAACATAAGGCTGTGCAGAAGGTTTTGTTTTGTTTAAGGTGCTAAGTATATAATCAGCTAGCAGAAGAAACAAAACTTTTTAACAGGTATTTGGAAGGGTAAAAGCTTTTCAGTTCAGTTTCAGTTCACCAGCCAAAGCAGGTGAGCAGTAGAGACTGGGCACTGCTTGCTCACCTCTGGCAAAACCAAGAAAGGTCTGTCCTGGAAAAAGATGACATTCTAAAAGTAAAAAAAGCTGATGTCATATTCACGTTAAAAAAACCCTCCATGACTAACATTTAAGTTATAATAAACCTCTCTCTGATATAGTACCACATGGGTTGTTTTTAAATCACTGTTGTAGCCTGTGACCTAAAACCACTATTGTATTACATTGACCAAAGAGTACTTCTACACATTTCATACCACTTACCTCTAGCTCTACTGATCGCCTGAACTGAACTCTGAGCACTTCTCTGATGGATTCACTGACATTTTGTAGAACAGCTCTTCGGGCCAGCACTGAAAATTAATGTCAGTCAGTAAATACATTTTAGCTTTATCTCCCAACCTTTGGTGCAAAGCTGCGTTTTCAATTGTGCAATGCATGAAAAAGCAGGCAATGAGATCAACTGCATCAAACGGATAAGACAATGGACAAGGAAACAGGTAAAGGTATGACTGTATCCTAAAAAGTGACTGTACATACAGTTTGAGGAACTCCAGGTTTACTTTCTCTCTCTTGTTTTGTTTTTCCACATGTAATGCCTTTAACATTCTAGTAAAAGAATCTTTTAAAGAGCCACTGAGGCATTCAAATTGGATCTGAAAGTCGCAGCACATTCAGTCTGACCTGTGCACAATGAGCCTGCTGTCATAACACAGTTAAAGTTTTGTAGGCAACGCATGGAATGCAGATGAGGTCAGAAAAAAGCCACGGAAAATATGCATCTACTTGTCTCTTAAATAAAAAGCAAACAAACTTGATATTGATTACTGAAAGGGATATGCATCGAGAAAGAAATTGCTTTAAAAACCCCGCATCCCTATGGTTGTCATGTCTGTTACAGTCACACTTGAGACTGTGACTACGGTCAAGGAAACAGCTGAAAAGTGTCGTGTTGTCATCCTGCATTTACTTTCCATCAGTAACTTGCCTACAAAACTACTCAAATTACAGGTTAAAAAAAAAATCTTCCTCATCACCAGCATAGCCAGCTCACCTTCATATCTGAAGGATGAGATTATGCTCATTCTGCTTTACATATTACAAGTAAATCTTAAGGGCAAAATGTGTTGCTTACCACAGAACATGCAGCACTTCTGCAGCTGCCCTGGATTAGTTCGCTGGTATTGTTTTGTTAACAAGCTAGGAAGAGGTAGGAAAACACCAAAAAAGCAAACACAGATGCTGAGACAATTAATTTTGAAACACACTAACGTCACTTTTTCTGGTTACAAACACACCAAATCCAATTGAAGTAAGTATGGGAGGAGGGAAAATATAAGCATAAGCTAGTACGGTAAAATTATAAAAATGGTAACGAAACCCAAACATTTTTTAAACCAACTCTCCTCTTTCATGTTACAACATTACCTCACATGCAGGTGTTTTTACAAACAGCAGCAACAACTGAAAGGAGAAACTTACTCAGTCAGAACATTTAATAGTTTGGCAGAACAGTATCATGACAGTAACATTCATTTACAACCCATGAAATGATAAAGCAACCTCTAATTCAGTATACTTGTATATACGCATCAACAATTTTAGAAGACAATTCCATTCTCTGTGCAGTGTAATGTACTATCACAATGGACTTTGTTCAAGTGAATTCTATTATTTTCAAGAGTAAATGATAAATCAATGCTTTTACAGCTCTTTGTCTAAATTTACACCATATTTCTTCAAAAGGTTCACTTAGCTAGTTCAACACCTGCAATTTAGCTAGGGGGTCYCATTACACTGGCTTCTGAAAAACAGAATAAAAATGTTAGGAATATCTTACCCGCAGTGACTAAGTAAGCATCGGGAACTGTGATGTCGCAGACGTAGGGTTGCCTGGTAGTGGTCACGGCAGAGGTCATGACCACAGGTTCAGATGGAGTAGTAGTCGCCAGAGGGGTGGAGGAGAACGTCGCCAGGCTGCCTGCGGCAGTCGTGCCACGGCTGCCCGTGGCGCTGGTGGCAGTGGTCGTGGGGACAGTGGTGGGAGCAGCCGATGCATCAGCAGTTACACTGCTTCCTGCTGGAATTTCATATCCAGTGGGAGGGCTAGAAGTCAGAGGAAATTGCGTGGGAGCAAATGACGTGGTCGCAGACAGAGATGCTGTAAGGAAGGGCATCACGCTGCTGGTGTCGGCACGTGACATCAGGTTGTCAGGGTCTGCGGGAAGAAGGGCTGTGTGGGCACTGCCCTCGCTGCAAGATGTTAAAAGCAGCGTGGGGTTAACTGTAGCACCAATATCCTCATCAGAAGCCGGAGCAGTTGAGAGTAGAGATGAAGATACATTTAAGACAGGAGTTGCCGGAAAGGTAGTAAACAAAGAGATCAGATTTGTTTCATTGAGCAAGATGCTGCTGGTAATAGACTGGGTGTCAGAAGCGGGCAGCACCAGGGTAGGAACCACGGAGTGAGAGGCGGAGAGTGAAGGCTCCAACTGAGAGGTAGCTCCTGTAACAGCTGAGGTAAACACAACTTCAGAGCCCGCTGGCAATACTGAGGATGCTTCCAGAAACACAGACGACCCAGACTGAAAAAAATCTGATGACACCGTTATTTCAGGAACATGTGCACCTGGAACAGAGGATGCATCTGAATTAAAGTATGATGTTTGGCTGAGAGGGAAGTGAGAAACCTCGGTGTCAGTGGCAGAGCTGACAGTGGTAGCTAACTCCCAGCTGGAAACATCCTCAGAAAGTACTGATGTCCCAGTCAACAAGGTCTGAGGTAAGA
The DNA here is from genome assembly GCA_030449065.1 of Oceanodroma leucorhoa. Taxonomy (NCBI): domain Eukaryota; kingdom Metazoa; phylum Chordata; class Aves; order Procellariiformes; genus Oceanodroma; species Oceanodroma leucorhoa. The sequence goes on along the minus strand of JASVER010000006.1, from coordinate 2,252,028 downwards.
GTGTTGATAAATCACTTCGCATGACAGAGTAAGAATTTAGTATGGCCGATGATAAAGACAAGTAGCTAGGTTCAATAAGCAATGGTGTTGATAAAAGACTGGATTGAAAATCTGAAATATTTAAAGATGGTTCTTCCCTTGTAGATGTCTTCCCAAGCAAAACCACAGATTCCGATGGCATTAATTCTGGCAACTCCAGCAAAGTTGTACTACTGACTGCAAACGATGCTACCGGCTCACTCGGCATGAAGGTAGAGTCAAACAGAATGGTGGTGGCATCAGGAAGTTCTACACGAGTGTTTGGTGTCAACAAAATTGTTTCGAGAACAGGGAGGGAAAACTGGGTAACAGAGATGTTCAGTGATGTTCCTCCAGGGAGCTGATAGTAAGAAGGAGAAATTGTTATAGGTGTTCTGTTGTTAAGGACAGCATCTGTAGCGCTTAATAAAAACACGCTTGAATCTGGCATTTCAGCAAATCTTGAAGAAAATGAAACAACTGGTCTTGATGGAAAAGTAGTATCAAAAATCTCAGGTGGAGGCTCCTCTAATTCATACCCGTCAGTAATTATAGTTGTAAATGCAGTTATGCCTTGCACTTCAGAGGCTTTGATGGACAAAGTTTCAACATAATCGCCTGAGCCCACATCGTGTTCTGGGGAAAAGCCTGCTTCTGGCAGAACTGAAACTGAGTCACAATACAGACAAGAACTGTATGATCTCGTGAAAGGCACTGGACTCATGAGCTCATTTACAAGCTCTGATTGACTTAATATTTCTGAACGGGCAGGCGAATTTGGTGCTGTACTGGAGAATTCATGCGTAAACAGACTGGCATTAAGAACTGTGTTAGAGTCTGTGGAAATGGCAGCTGAGTGAAGCGGGAAAGATGCAAGTGGAAGACTAATAGGAAACAACGCAGGCTCAACACTAGCTGCTGAAGCCGGCATAGCCCAGGGAATGCTTGGAGTGGGGTAGGTCCTTAGATTGAGAGTTTCTGCTGCCCTGATACTCGCATAGGCGTAAATGTCACCATACGGGTCTGCACTCTGTGCTGTGGCATCTGGGGTCACACGGCTATTTTTATCCAGCAGCTTGAGATGAACAGGCGATCCTTCTGAAGCAGCCCCAAAAGGCAGAGCTGTTAAACTTGCATTTATGTTTTCCTGCACTGCAACTCCCGCCTCTGAAGGAATGGAAGTGAAATAAATAGCTGTATTTGGAGGGTACAACGGCAAGTCTCTGCTTGCAGTTAGCATTTCACTATCTGGTACAAAAGGCTTCAATTCTGTAAGAGTGTTACTGCGTTCAGGGACAGCGCTCAGCGGAGTCTTTTGTTGTGCTGTTTTTGACATATCATATGGTGAAAAAAGGACAGATAATGAAGGTGTTAGCAACAGAGTTTCTAACGTTTCTCTTGGTGTCTCTACTGTATTAACTGAGTGATGATCTGTTAAAACTGCAAAAGACTTCAGTGGAGGAGTCCACTGTGCCTTTGGAAATGAGCTAATAAATTCATCGTCACTTAAGAATGCTTCATTGCTTGTTATGGAGACATCTACCAACGGCGTACTTCTCCCTTCTGAAATCCTGACCATTTCTTCTTGGTTAAATAAAGTCGCATCAAAGGGAGTGGTAACTGATGATAAAACCATTTGAAGGAAATTACTTTCTTGGGACTCCAAAGTACTTTTTAGTAAGGCTATTTGTGTCCTGCTGCCTGATATGCTTTGGTGCACCTTTGAGTCCATTGAGAAAAAGGAAAAATTTTGCTGCTCCAAGGATCTCTCATCTAAATAAAGAGGGAGAGAAAAAAAACAAAAACCAGAAAACACCAGATTAGCACAAGTAGTAAGATCGCAATGAGCAAACTGCACACACATTATTTCTGGAGACTACTGCCCAGAATTCAAGGGCTGAGATGAAACCTGTCAGTCTGCGAAAAACCTCCGTGAGCCAGTCAGCACAAATAGTAAGATTTCCTGTGAAACTCCATTCCCTGGAAATGAGCAGGACAACATGAGCTCCTCTCACTCTGCACCTACTCGTCTCTTTACAGCAGCATTCCAGCGAGCCCCGCAGAAGGACAGAAAGTGGCTCCCTCTTACCTACGCAAGGCTACAGTGCATGGCAGCTAATGGTCTCATCACAAAGTAAACGAACCAGAAAGGGTAACAGAGAACAACGCAGGGAAAAATTTTGTGTAACTTTAGGTCTTCTGCTTTCCTTTATTATCACTTCATTTCCTCTGGTTTTATTATTTCTGCTAGTGAGCCTAATATTAAGATCTGTTCTGTTTCAAGGACCAGATCCTCCCTCTCACATCAGAAATGAGTGACACTTATGAGAGATGAAGAAGGGTTCCCTTTACGTAAGGCAAATGTGGACCTGCTATCAGCTACAAGAATTTGCTGAGTAACATGTCCAGTAGTTACGCTAACATTGTCAGCCATTCATTTAACTTCAGGCCTTTTAGCAGTCAGTGACAAATTGCTTCATTACACAATTGCCATCTTTATTCACAACCTGCTGCAGGAGTACTCTGTTTACAGGCCACCTGTAATAAAACTTTCACTGCTCCAGCTTGCAGAATTCAAGTAGTAATAGCCGGGTTCAAACACAAAGGAGAAAAAGCTAAGAATTCACCAGATATTTTAACAAAATACTTGCAAAAATCATATATGAATATCATTCGCATAACTTGACTATAATTTCTCCTCTCTCACAAAAGTGTTCTTGGATTACAGAGAAGACCTGTATATAAGCTTTTCCAATCATGGATGCATTTTGCAGAGAAAAGGTTGATTACTGCTTGAGTACTTTTCTGAAATGTCAAGACTGGATTAGTAGCCTTCTAGAGCTGAATATTAAAGGAAATCACAGAAAATTGCTGCAGGATATTTTTCAAGGATACACACATCCTTCATCCTTAAATTATCTACCCCACCTGATCATCCTGTTTTCATATGGGAGTGTCCACGCAGTGCTGCTGGAACCTACTGACAACGCGCATTAAAAAGGCTGGGGGGGCGGGAATCCCATCCAGTTAAACCACCAGGGATCAGTTTAAAATAAAAACAAGCATACACAGTATAAAGTGCTGGATGGTGATACATTACACTGCTCAACTGTAACTACATTTGTAACCCTTTAGAGGATGCCTTGAACTCAGTAATGCATAGTAGATCTTGCAGGAATAGCTCACCTATCTGTTACGCACTGTTATCAATCTAACAACTTTCCAAAGGTGATAAACTGCTGTAATCATCCCCTCCTTCCTGGTCTGTTTGCTAAATTCCTTGACACAACTTTTCAAGCGCTGACATACTGACTTGATAAATTTTGAAGTTGCTGATCTGAAAAGCACAATTACATGAATTAATGCACAGAGCTAATACCACTAAGTATTAGTACCACTAATCACACCTAATCAAATGTGAGCGCTGTGATTATATACTTCATTTTRCGGGATCATTTACATGGGATCATACAGATCCCATGCACAATGTTTTGCAGCATAGCCGATACTACTCTCTCAAGTTGTCCCAACCCATTTTTTTCTCCTGAAACTCACTGTAGGCATTGCCAGGTTTATGGCACTTAGTTGTGGTGTAATGATAAAATATACTGCCTTACAATGCTCTCAGGGAAAAAAAAAAAAAAAAAAAAAGAAAAAACAGGTACACTCTTATAAAAGCTGTGTAAGACAAATACACAAGTCCATCCTTGATTTCTTCCATGGAGGTCAGCTGTTTGAACATAGCACAGTGCAGCCACCATGGAGTAATGGCTTTCACAAGCAGTTAATGTGGGTAACAGACAAAGTGGTTTCTAGCAAGCACAGAACCGAAACATGGACCCTGAGTCAGCCCTATTTGCTGACCAAAAGCTGTTTGATGTTTTCTCCTCGCTAAAAGTCTCCCTAGCCTCGCTCCTTCCTTTGACTTAGGCTTCCAGCCTTTATTTTTCTCTTCGTGACATTTTGAGTAAGCAGGGAGCTACTAAAGGAAAAGACTTACAAGGCTATGAAACAAACACTGCCACAACGAATCACTTCTCTCCCTACACATATGCACAATTCCTTTTAGCCAGCCCTGTAAAATCCTGTCCACCTCAGTCACACTTTGGACACCTAGTGCTTGCTTACAAGGAATTCCAAATTGCAGGCAAACATTGCTAACAGACAAAGTTGTTCATCACAGCTTCATGTTGTAAATCCCTGCAGCAGTAACACAAGACAGCTGTGTTAGCTTCAACACAGTAAGCGTGGTAAACGTGGAATTGCTACACATGACAGTTAATATGATCAGCAAAGGTGAATACATACTAATCAGTAACTGCACTTTTAATCACATATCTCCACAAATCTTTGACCCAAAACTAGAGGTGATTCCACAAACAAAACAGTTTCACTGCCTATACATGCCTATACTGTGCATCATCATCTTCCTTCACCCATAAACAGCTCCCTTTATCTTTGTTCAATTTGATAGGGGAGCTGTCACAAGGCAAGATCCTGCTGGAAGTGACTACACATCACAGAAAGCTGTTCTGAAGCATTACTTGCACCACCATAACCTGTCCAATAGACATGCATAAGAGGCAAGGGCAATCTTGGCTTTAAATTCATTCTGACTTTAGAATTAGTTTTTTCTTGATAGTCTGCTAACATTTTTTCCTTGAAAGACATAAAGTAACAGTAAGTAACAATTTCATCATACATCTGTGCCTCTTAATGTAAAGAATGTTGCTACTGACACCAGGAAGGAAAGAACACAACTTCTGAAAAAGATATTGCATTTTTTTAAGGAAAACACACCATGTCTTGAAAAAGTTACAAGCTGTAAGACAAGGTAAGAGCATTGTTACTTGAGGTAAGTGGAGTGGGAAAAATTCACTTGTGCATATAGGATTTTGAAACAACAACTCACCGGCAAGTTCGCAAGCTAATGTTCCACGCTACTTGCTTTGCTTAGTGTTTTAGAAGCAGGGAGCATTAGTGACATGTCATTAATAATACAAATTATTGTTTTCTGTCATCTCCAGAAGAACAGTGTACTACTTGAATACTGCTTGTCGGAACTGTGCACGCCTCTCATGGAGAGCAGATGGGATGCACGGCAGATGTGCCTGGGAGCAGCCAGACAGCCCACAAAGAGGAAGGAAAAGCGAAGGAAAAAAGGGAAGGAGGTGAAGGCACACCATGGCATGACAATCACGCCCTCATCAGCACAGAGCAGTCGATCTGGCTATATTGTGGGACAAAGCAGACAGATTGCACATGTTCTGGTGTATCTCAATGCCACGACTGCACAAAGCTATTGATGAATATCAATGCTGACTTGTTTGTTTGCACAGCTGTTGTTGTTGCGTGACGGTTTCGCCGTCCAGCAACTGTACTGCCGTTGAGCTAGGCAACGGTGACACAATGACAATCAGACAAGCCAAACTCCACCAAGCTGATAACATTATGAAAAAGGATAGCTTAGGAAGCAAAGCTGTGATCCCAAGCCACAGCAAAGGGGAGGAAAAGAGAGCGATTGTGGCAGAGGCCATGGGAGGCACAGATGGCACCCGCACAATGCCTCAGCTCAGACGACGACATTCGGACACAGGAGGAGTGGCAGCATAGGAAACGTGCTGATAGGCTTGGGGTGACGAACTCTCTGCTGCTTCTGGTGCCCCCAAAACAGGTAAGAGCCTGAACGAAATTCACAAGTAATGAAACCTGTCACTGAACACGACGACCCCTTCAACTGCCAAATCTGTATTTACAGAAGCACGGCCGTGCACCCTTAACGCTGTGTGAATTCGGGAAGGGCCGTAACACCAGCACAGCACTTTCCCATGACTACAGCAAAGGACTGCTGCAGTCTACAGACTTCTTTGGTGACAAAAATATACTGTGTCAGCTTGGCAGAAAACTATGTGTGTTCATAAACCAGGAACTAGACTAGTCATTTTTCCAGAAAGCAATTAGAGGGATGTAGTTTTCATCCTTCGTGTAGTTGCAGCGCTGAAAAGTAATGTCTGTTTTATACTCTATCATAAAGTAAAAGATGATTTGTCATATATATATTTGTAATGATATATGCATATATTAATACGCTTTCATATTTCATTTATTTATAATAAATATACTTTCATATATTTTTAAATGCAGGATCCAAGATGTAATCTCRCCTCTCCCACCGATCTCTCATGTGACTTCAAAAAAGTTCCATCACTTTTGCTATGCACTCTGCTATTAAAATGTGGCAATCGTGCACTATCACGATTACCAGTATCTACTAAAACACAGGTAATTTCCTGTATTATGAAGACGTTAAATTATAGATGATAGGTACAGGCATGACAACGAATACAACAGAGAAGTCTACTTGTGATAAAATTAAGCCTTGAGAATACAACTAGTAATTTTTGCTCTATTGTTTTTGAGAAACTAAGTAACGGCTAATACAGTTTGCAAACATCAGAAAGTGCCTGCAGACTAGCAACAAACCAGTTCATAACATCACTTCAAAAAAAATGATATTCTGTATACCAACACAATGATCTACAAAATTAAATTTTAGGACCTTTATTTATTAGGCAAGGAGAAAAACTGCTCTTTTATTGCTGCCCATTGTTTCAAACAGAGGCATTTTAGGTAGAGAAGCAACTGATGCTACATACATTCCAAGTATTATGGGAAAATTCCTATTATTCCCAAATTACTAAAATTACTAAAATTAAAGCTATGAACTTACTAGGAATATTCACCACTTGAAATGGCTCCCTGACTATGGGGTAGAGTAGCACATCACATTTAAGGCACGCTTTTAACAACACTTTTTATTTAACTTTTTCTTTGAGAAACAAAGTAAGAAATTGAAATAACCGAATGTAGCGTACGACAAGACCACCCAAGGGTAGAGAGAATGATAAATGCAAATGTATCTGAAAAAAATCATAACTCTTCCTCATACGGCTTAACACGTAATAGCTTTCTAATTTATTTAACAGCATTTAGTTCAGCTTCCGTCAAAAAGAGCTTGTATGCATTAGGTCATTGCAAAAAACTTACACAGTTCTCTTGTGTAAGCCTTTAACTAAATTTCTTAGGTGTCTGGCTTGTAGGAAAATACCAGTCACAGAACCATGTGCAGCTGAAAAGCTGTCTGCTTTCTTCTCTGGGAGGCATTAAGCATGGATTGAACAGCAACAGTAATCACCCCAGCACACAAAAGCCAGGGAGAGGGAGGGGATGGGAGCCTGCACTGTTCCATCCTTCCCGAGCTCCAGCTCCCAACTCCTCTGTGGGGCTCTGGGCAGCTTTTGGAGGTTCTGTTCCCTGGAGCACATACTGCACCCATGCCCAACGCTCCCTCAGGGCAGCGCACACTTAGGCTGTGCAAGGGACACAAATCATCTGGAGTCCTAACAGCTGTTTCTCAAAGATGTTCATTTTCTTATTGTAAAAGACCAAGAATATCTCTCATCATTCACCACACGCATTATGAATTTTAACTAATTAAGCTGCTTGTACCACCTGAAAGGCTAAAAGGGAGAGAAAGTAAAGAAATAAAAAAATTATGCTAAGTCTCGGCACTCTTTCGCACTGCAGTTGAAGAAAAAATTTGATAACAACTAGAAAAAGTTGTATTAAGAGAAAAATAATAGTGTTAATAGGCACTCAACTTTGCACGCTTCCTATGTACACACACGCTCACTTCTGCACACTTCAGGTTTCAATACATAGCCAAGAAAGAAGAGGAACATCTTGAAGTCATTCTTAATCCACATGCAAACAGATGTGGCTCAGCTGCCGCCCAGGTGCACGTACACAAGGAACTCCCCCTCCTGCACAGCAAATGAGCACAAGCTTCCATCCCTGCATGAGGAGAAAAGATGCATCAAAGCACAAAGGGAAGGGGCAAAGATAAACCCTTGCTTGCTTGCCAGCAGAGCTGATGAAGACTCGTAAAGAATGAGGTTTAGTAGAACACAGTCTAACTGCATTTCATACCCGAGTCAAAAAATACATTATGACATTCTTCATCAAGTACTGCATTTGAAAATCAATACCCATGAACCTGTAATACCAGGCACTAGCATTTACATTTTCTTCCTTATCCAACATTAAAAAAACCCTCAAACTTCCTTTAGGACACTTTTACTGGTAAAGTGCTGTCATGTTAAAGGGCTGTCTGGGATCCCAACTTCCACTGCACAGCCAATGGAACACCTCATCAGAAAACTTGCAATTTATGTTCTGATCCAGGAATCTTCCTAACATATCCACTGCTGAGGCAGAACAGGACCCTGTAGTAGTTACAGTAAATGGTAGATTAAAAGAAAAAAAAACCCACACAGCTTCTCTTTATTTAATACCACTGTAATACATTCTGTTTTGCATGAAAGAGAAGAAAAACCTTGCAACCAAAGTGAAGCTTTTTTATAACACAAAAGATAACAGCATACCACCAGATCAGGCAGTAAGGGTAGGAGAGCATACAGATGGGGAGAGAGCGAACAACCACACCACCCGCTCCATAAACACAAGCACATGGCGAGATCCACCTCCCAAACAGTATTATTACCTTTGAAAAAACCTCAACTTTGCTAACAAGTGGGCTGGGAACAAAACCCATGCACAGAACGGTTTGTCATGCCTACACAACACCTGCAAAACCAAACGATACAGAAATCCTCACTTGTGGAACTGCATGAAGCTCTTATAGCACCAAGATGCCTCAAGCTGACAGTCCCTCTCTAGAACTTCTTTGAACAGAGATACACAAATGCAGAGGTAAGAAAGCAAATTAGCCATGACAATTCACACCATTTCGAACATCACAGGGGGAAGAAAGGTAGATGTTTCCCATACAGAAGCCGTCTATGGCCACTACGTGTTCCTACAGACCATCACCCACAAGGAACGGCTTCATGCAGAGCTCAGTGCTCCAATGTGACCGGCTGGCTGGCCATGCATGCACACACACAGAAAACTGCAAATCAAACCTTCGCTCAAAGTGTAGCTTTTGCTGGGAGCATTCACGCTTTTTTTGGCATTTAGATGTACGACATCATTGTGTGGGAAGCCATATGTTAGGGATAAAGTGCACACAAACTTGAATTGGCTTTACAAACGTTAATTCTAAGAAAATCTCTCACCAGATTTKCTCATCAGGACAACCAGGTCACATTTTTAAAAAGAAAAAACTTTCTTTCCCCCCTGTCCTTTTTTTTTTTTTTAATTTCTCTCTGCACAGCAACTTGATTTTCAGTCTCTGAAGAGCAGTGTCAGTTTTCACCCAACCAAGTGACTACTGAGAAGCTTTCTCTTTATGCTCAACGCTGCAGTGTCCTCCAAAATGCAGATCCTGGAAGCTTTTGAAAAGACCAATTGAATTTATATTAGCCTCTCTTTTGTGCAGATGACATATCAGTGAGAAGCATTTGCACCCAATGCATACAAATACTTTTAGCAAAAAATACATCCTTAAAACAAAATAATTTTTATTTCTTAAACTGCATTAGCACTACAAAATCTCCAGAAGCAATGAAATGACAGAGAGCCTGAAGACAAGAGTAACTGCCTAATTAAAACAGAGCCTACGCTGTACCCTAGTAACCCAGTTATCCATGAGGACTCTCTTCATTGACACATATCCTTAACTGTGCCGTACTGACAAAGGAAAAATACTCTTGACTGAGCTTTAAGTTGGCCAGGTCAGCAGGCTCGTTGCTCCAAAATGGTGTTACTTCAAGGAATAACTGGAAGTCCCAACCTGCAACACCTAAAAGCAGCTCCTTTGAGAAGTTAATTCACAAGACTTTGGTTACACAAAGCATGATGAAAAATCTAAAAAACCAAGATTTTCAACTGGCATAGTACCATCACTCTGTACTGAACTCACAAAACAACAACTTCATTGCTCCAGGGCCGGATTATAACAATATGCCTGTACATGCTTAATTTTTCAAACAGCTGTATATGCATAAGCAAATAATACTGAAAAGCTCTTGCACAGTTGGATATGAAGGCATTTAGTGGTACTCGCAGCATGTATCACTCGGCAAATCAAGTCACATGAGAGAGAATCTGTCAATGCATTTTCACAGAAAAAGGAGATTTCACAGAAAAGCTGTGAAAGAGAGCAGAACAGTCCCAGCTACCCCAGCCTTCGGGGCTGAAACCGAGCGCTCACCAAGAGCTGAAAACATGAAAAGAAAAGGGACATACAAAGAGATGGAACAGAAGTTCAAGAAATACTCACTTTAAGTAGAGGTTTGAAATAAGTTACCTAAGGTTTTTCTTTACAATGTGCAAGTGTTATTAGCCTTGACCTCACTTAGAAAAAGAGAAATCTTCTAAAAAAAAACCCTGTAATAAACAGAGAGTGTCACTGCATAATACCAAAGATCAAACTTCTGCCATAATTTATACCCATAGAACTTCCAGAAAACAATTCCCTGGCAAAATTACTAGGGAAAAAGAAGAAGGCAACACAAGTATTATTTCAAATAATAAAAACCAAACAAATAACCAAACCAAAACAACCAACCACAAAACCCCCACACGCTTTTCTGCCCCTTCCCTATAGGCTGTCAGGCTTAGGCATCCACTGCACAACATATGCAAATTCAAYGCAAATATCCTTACTAGAGATTCTGGAACTGCACTAGTTTTAAGAATAATTATAATATCAAGTGGTATGTTTCCTTGTGCAAGTATCTCAAGATTTAGCAATTAATTCTGGTCTTTTTGCCTTTTTATCCTTAACAACATCCTCAAAGCATGACAAATAAAGAAATCGTAGTTGCTAGCATCTTAAGAGAAATGAAACTTGCCCAAAGCCTTTTCTTCCGTGTCCTTAATGCAATACAACAGGCCTAACCACCGCTCTCAGAGCACTCTACTGGAAACAAGTTATCCTGAGCTACTGCCATSTAAGCTTTCAGACCTGGGGACAAGTTCATGACCAACACATGAGTTCAACTCCACCGCCTCCAGCAAAGTTGCATCATCTTTTCCCAGCGCTGAAGTTAGTGCTGTGAGACCACATTGGCCGTAGAATAACACCCAAGTTATTAAGGTGTGAGTCTTCTTTTTCTTGGTACTCTTAGTTGCTCGAGATGCCTGTGACACTCCAAACCTAAGAGAAAGAAGCTGTGGACACTGAAGTCGCCAAGTCCTGGTAATAAGACCATCCTGTAAGATAAGAACTGCAGTTTCTGCAAGGCCCTAGAAACGTCATAGCCTCAGTTAACAACAGAAACAAAAGAACAAGTAAATAACATGTTAACAAGAGTCACAGAAAAATCAGACAAGAATCTGCTGTAGGAAACAACAAATATAGAGAAAAAGAATTGAAGGAGAGTATTCTTACTAGAAATGTGTATAGGAGAACCAGAAAGGTAACAAAACAACTGCAAAAGACAGAGAAATATATGGGAGTGGAAAGCATTACATAGTCCTACTTTACAGGGCAGTCTGCTCACAGCGTTTTTTACAGGAACAGTATCTCTTCAGGAACATCACAAAGTAAAACTTCCTAATTAACATATTGGGAAATATACTACAAAGCCAATAATAAAAAGGACTAGCCAGACTACTAGCAGAAAGCAACTAAAACATGTTTCAGAACAACCAAGCATTAAACAAACTGAACAGCCACAGCACAGCCACGCTAGCCTTGGAGAAGACATTTTTGTTGTAACTGACATTTATTAGCAGCATGAAAGTATATTTTCCTTAAAGCAACGAGGAGAAAAGGAGGCGGGCAAGGCATCATGCACATGCAGATAACAATAGCCAGACTCTGCCACATTCAGTAATAATCATTGCACACTTGTCACCTTGGCTGCCATAAAGCATCTCATTACGATTAGACTTCTCAAGATCCTGTAGTACAGCACCATGTTAGCTTGGCTGTGGACTGTTGCCAAAGCAAATGATGACACTGAAGAGATGGTCCTTCTAAGTCCTTACTAGGACCTTTCCTGGTCCTTAAGCTCCCTGGGTCATCCCTTCACTTCTCCATAGGCTCTACTGTGTAAGGTTGCATAAGGTTCCAACCTACCTCCATTACTGTTCAGTAAAGCTACAGAGACAGGAGTCAGTGAGGGGTTATAAATTGCAGCACATACTGATGAAACACAGACCTATATGCACTACTCCATCTATCACAGATGGCACTGTTAAAGGTATTCTCCATTGAAAAAACCTGGGCCAGGATTAGAAGCTCCTCATGTAAATCCCACCTCTGATTAAAACCGTGCTGATTCCCATGCACACTGGAGAAAGCAACTGGGAAACAAGGTTGAGATGCATTTTGGCTGCATAGTCTCCACGACAAAGACAGTAAACATCAGTCTCATGAAAAGAATACAGGCTTCTCTTGAATTCAGAGCTTGGTATTTGTTTCGAGATGATCTGATCTACATTTTTGAACAACCTAGAAGTTTAACTCGGTGAAGTGTTGACAAGTTACTGATGTGGGACTCCTCAGGACAGTACACAATATTTTTGGAAGCTGAAACATACGCCTTAGATTCTGAACTGAAATTAAAAGTGGGGCTTTTCATTTATTATGTTGTCAATAGCTTCAACCTATCTACTTAAAAAAATATCACCACACTGAACCTGGTGAAGCACTGAGTTCCTTTCATATGTGGTGCTCCTCAGGACAGCACACTATGTTTGGAAGCTGAAACAGCTACCCATTTGTCATGGTTTAACTCTAGCCAGCAACTAAACACCACACAGCCGCTTGCTCACTCCCTCCCCTCTGGTGGGAGAGGGGAGAGAATCAGGAGAGTAATAGTGAGAAAACTCATGGGTTGAGATAAAGACAGTTTAAGAATTGAAATAAAGTAAAATAGAAGTAATAATAATAATAGAATATACAAAGCAAGTGATGCACGACACAATTGCTGCATGTACGAATAATAATATACAAAGCAAGTGATGCACAATGCACCCGGCGACCAATGCCCAGCCAGTCCCTGAGCAGCAACAGCTGCCCCCCAGCCAACTCCCCCCAGTTTATATACTGAACATGACATCATATGGTATGGGATATCCCTTTGGCCAGTTTGGGTCAGCTGTCCCGGCTATGCTCCCTCCCAGCTTCTTGTGCTAAATCATTCAGGCCGCGATAGTCTACTGTTAGTCTCCACGCTCCATTAGACTTTCGCACCATTGGATTCTAAACTGAGTTTAGAAGTYGGCGGTTTGATGTCATGAATAGCTTTAACCTTCCTACTTGAAAAATATCACTGCATTGAAACTGGGCCTCCACAGTGTGAATGGGGCTGCCAGTGTTCTCCACAAGGTACCACACATTTAAAGCATCTCCCTTCCCTTTCCAAAATACTCCAAGAGGAAGGAAGTAATTCAGTTACATCTGAGCAAGACTTCAGTTTTATCAGGAATCATGACACGAGTTCCAGGAATAAAAACACAAAATAGAGGCAAGGCTGATGCACATTTTTTATTTGCATATAAATGCAAATAAAGAGATACAATTTTCCAAAATAAGAACAGACCCCTTTCTGATCAAACACACACAACTATTCTCCTTTATTGCGTGCTTAGTACAATTTAAAATTGTAGGCTTCTTTCATTGATTTTTTCAAAAAAATAGGCTCACACACATCACAAACAAAAAATTGTCTCCAAACAATAAAAATGAAATGAAAATGACCGCACATGTTAATAACTACTTTCACTTTTATTCCAGATAATGTTAAAATAAACAATATCATTAGATAAAGAAATAACACCAGTATGATAATTTCCACAGTGTATCAGTCTGAAGAAATTTACTGTTCAGAAGAATTCTATCTGCAGTGAAGCAGGTTCAAAAGAAAGGGAAAAGAAATACACTAGCCTTCTCTGTTATCAGTTACTTGAGATGGAGTATTTACAATGTACACGAATACTGTTTGATAGGTCCCTTACAGAGCTGGAAAATCAACTCCTGTCTTAAAGGCAAGAGGCTGCTAGAGGACAGMACATTAACAAAACATACTCTTAAGAGCCGAGCCCAGCTCCTGGATGTTGGGGTTCTTCCCCCTTCTTAGGTGGAAGAGCTGAATTAAAGATCCTGGTTGACTGCTGATGCATTCTTCTCCTAATATCCTAATCCCAGGAAATAACGTTATTCATGGTAACTCTATGTCCGCACCTTAGAAACCACAACAGAAGTACCGAGATACCCCAAGCGAAAATTTTGTAAGCAACTACCTCAAGAACTGTTCAATCAAGAGGAAATACTTTCCTATAGAAAAAGAATAGCCCCCAGTAAAAGAGGATAAAGTCTTCTATATCAAGCTGATTTCAATTATTTAAGAGGCTGCATCATGCATATGGCTATTTTCTTTGCTTACAACAGCTTGGYCTTTCACAAGTCACACCGTTTAAGTGCCCATAATCGAAAATGGCCAGTGCTTCTGGATCAGGTCATGACACAGATACTTTGTATTACTTTGCCATGTATAGCCAAACTAGTACAAGATTTTTATTTATGCTAAAGGAAAAGCAGGTCAGTCTCACACAATTATGAGCTACAGTTTATTTCACTCCCCGTGGTTTCAAACCCCCCTCCAACAAATAGTCACTTGGGAATGGACTTCTAGCCTAATTATCTCTAACTGCGATACTCCTATTATCACACTAATATTCTCTTGCTATAAACTGACCTAATACGGAGACTGTCAGGAGTATAGCTACCATCGACTTAAGGCATCATTTCTCCACTTCCTGGACAGAAAAAAAGCACTTCAGGGAGGGCTCCTCCCCGCCCCCTCCTAAGTCTAACAAATCATTCTGGAAACCCAGGGAAATTTCTGTTTTCTTTTTAAGGGAACCAGATGGGGCTTAAAAAGGTCTAAAGAAGAGATGATTTTGGAGTGCATGAGATTGATTATACTTTGCTTTTAACCTTACACAGGTATTCGCACATCTGTAAAGTGCTGTTATTCTAACCTGGGAAAATTTGCACACAGCACACAGAAAATAACTGCCTACACAGAGAATTCGGTCCATTAATATTAGTTTCATCCAGGAAAAAGCGTGGTACAGAGAGAACCTGTTAATTAAAATGAAAAGAAAACGCACTGGGAGTATGATAGTTTGAGCTTTGCTCTCAAATGCGCTATATTTAAACACTCCCATTTGCAATGATCTGAGCCTTATTCAACCTTTGGAGTAAGGGTTTTCCCTTCTGTGCAGACTTTTTCCTGCAGGGCCAACATTATACGGCACCCAGCACAGTGGTACAACTGAGCTTAGCCCCTCCAGTGAAGTCCTGTGCAAAGCACCTTGAGTGCTGTAAGGAAATGGAGTGCTCCTCGCCCAGCTGACTGCACGGGGTTCTGCAGGAAGGCGTACGAACACAAGTCAGTTGTCTCATGCTGTGATATTAAAAAAGGAAATAAAAGAGCTTTACGTGTAACTTTGTCTGGTTTTGGATGCTATACTTAAAGAAATATATGGTCTAATTATAAAGAATCCAAACAAGAGTACAAGAATGGACAGATGTTCTCTAATGAGGAAACAACTGAGAGAAAGTTTGGATTAATCATTCTAAAGGAAAAGTGGTTACAGGGGGAAGGGAAGGTACATAATAAAACGTGCCAATTGTTTTTAAGCATATGTAAAGTTACAGCAAAGAGGAATCATCTCTTTTCCACATCTATACTGGACAGCTCAGTAGTCCTAATAGCCATTAGGATGTTGCTCTATATTGGAAAGGATTGGTCCAGATGGCCCAGGAGTCTCCATCATTGGAGGTCTTTAAGAACAGTTTAAACAACCACATCAAGAATGATAGTTACAGCTGATTCTTTCTTTGAGGCTTTGATACTTCCTTCAGACCTATTTTCTCTGATCCAGGCTTTTCAGATGCACTATAGAAGGAAATCAATGGCACATGTTAAAAAAAAAAACCACAAAACAACAGTTGCAGGGCTAAACCTTCTGTGCAGTTTCTCACATACAGCAAAGCTGTTTTAAAGAAAATAAACCAATAAACTGTGTTTATGAATATCCAAACTTTCCTGCTGCTTGAGAAAGGAATTTCTCCAGGATCTGTTAAATTAAAAATGTTAGCTTATATATAGTGAATTGTCACCATAAACATGAGGTTGCCGAGGAATAGGTCAACTAACACACTTAAAGGTATGCTGAGCAGGGATTGTAATCTGTGATTATATGGAATTCCCTGATCCTAACTAGCAATTAGTTGACAACAGGTAGTAAGGAAAGTGCATACTACACTCTTTAAGAGCAACAGAACAACACATTCTGTATTCAGCTGGATAAAAGCATATACAAACAACTTCACACCACTGAGGACCTGGCAGTAAAAGGGACCARTGTTTGAAAGCAGTATGTGTATGACTTCGTCACCAGTTGTACATCCTCTGTGGTGAATGTGTTATTTACAACAACCACAGAACTCATTACAGAAGMACAACTTGTTTAGCTATGCTGTCAGGGACCTTTCTCCAGTGAGGCAAGCCTCCAAATCCTTTCTCTTGCCTTCCAGCATTGGCCATTCCCTTTCAAAGGCCAGACTTCAGTCCTTGATTACAACTGGAATAAAAACAAAGTCAAACGTTCTGAAAGCCTCAAATGAACAGAGTAGTATTTCTACCTGTAAGCAAAACACAGCCAATGTTCAGCTCCCCAAAAACTGTTTCCACATCTTCCTAGTAGCATGAGAAAGCAGGAAGAAATTATAAGCAGTTTCTTAGTTACAACCACAAACATTTTAAAAGCACTGCAAGTACAAACACTTGTACAATTGCACAGTCAAGGAAGGCATCCCCATCACAGACACATACCACTTTTTACTTCATGAGGCTATTTCACCCTCTCTTTCCCTACCGTCCTGCTTCCCACAATACCTACATCAAGGATGAAACCAAAGTAATGAAAAACGTATTCTGAGCTGCTTCAGACTCCTACAGCTAGCAAACAAGTTTCTTCAGCAACGTAGGCTGCTGTTATCCTCAGCTGTACCTACTTGGGCCTCCAAAACTACACACATTTTTATCAACTAGTGCTGCCCTGCTAACTGAGATTAAGAGCAAAGTAGGACAGTTCCTGCTGCTGTGGAATGCTTTAAATTCGTATCACTGCTGACAACAATTGCGCGAGAGAAAGCTGTGAGCATATACTGCACATTGGACTGAAAAAATTTCCCCAAATTTATTCTATATGACGCTTCCACCTGACGAAGCTCAGATGAGAAATGGGTATGGACAGTTACACTTCTGTACTGAGGGTCAAGGCTCTGGTGCCTGCAGCAGTGCTGGATATTTCAGCCTCAGTTAGGAAGGCAAGAGAGGCTGCTCTCTATATGGAAGTAAAACTAGAAGAAAATTTGTATGTGCCTTGCCCTTAGAGATAGAGCCATTCTAACATTGCCATCCTAGGATCAAAAAAAGTGTGGTCTGCCTCCTCTAGTATACGTTGCCACCTGACAGGTAGAATAGTTAAAATGGGAACTCTTGGTGATGCTTCTAGTTACAGTAGGTAAAAAATATTTTGCTGTTACTTGCTGTTTTATGGCACCATGTACAAGCCCCTAGCAGAGATTCAGACTCCAGGCTTTGGCAACACCTGCACCATGACATCCTGCTTCATAAAAATTACAGTAAGTGCTGGTAGGAGTTCTGCCTCAGTCATAATTTTCTAAATTAAATTTATTTTAAATTACTGAAACTAGACCCATAAGGTTTTTTTCCTCTAGCTCCTTATTCTCCTTCCCTGCAAAGTTAACTATCTGACACCACTTCTACTTGAGACGATCTTAGATTTTATGCAYTCACACACATGCACACATTCATTCTTTATTAATTAGGATTTGGAAAAAGCTAAAAGCATACAGCCATGTAAGCTTCCTACAGATTCGAGAGTAACATTGAGATTATTTCCAGCAGCATTTTCCATTTTGGCCCATCAGATCACTGAATCATTTAACCTACAAGTGGATTTGCTTATTCTTTCTCCATAAAAAAAGGCCAAAACACTCAGTACCAAACTCAGCTAAGAGATGCAAGCAGTAGTGCTCCCATCCAAGAAAACTTCGTTTTAAAATACATAGCCAGGTCTAGTATACATTTCAGTCAAACCACAACTTGCTTATTAAAGAAACAAAAAACATACCAAAAAAGATATATTAGCACAAGCATACACAAAGCTAGAGTACAGTCATCTTCTCAGGCAGCTAAGTCACCAAAGCACCCATTATAAACTTCCTTGAGACCGTCAAGGTCCAGGCATCCCTGTAGTTACCCCTGTAATCTTCTTATGTGCTCAAAAATCTCTGCTAACACTAGTCATCAAAAAAAAAAAAAAAAAAAAAAAAAAATCACTTTCACACTTCTTGCAGCACTAACTCTAAAACCAATAACCACACTTTGTGGTAAAGGACCAGTTATCCTTTTAAGAGATAGGAGAAAAGTATTAAAATCCAACACTAACTGCGGTCTGCAGTTCTAGTTTTAGCAGTTTTCATGCCCAGAGACATGGGATGTGCCTTCCTGTTTGCCAGGTCTCTGAAATGCCACATTATACAAAACACCTTAAGAGGAAAGCAAATGGAAGGTGTCTCATGCCACCAAAATATAAACAGCTAAAGGTCTGAAAAAAACAGGTGAAGAGAACACTAAACACATATATACACATATATATGTGTATATTAGATCTAACATATACATGCACATAGTACATAATACATCAACATGTGTACATTCTAGGTCAGTTCTAAGGGTCCTCCCTCCCACACAGCTGAGCTTAAAGCTGTGGTATTTTCCCAGTAAGCATGGTTTCCTTCTGGTTTTAATAATGGAATGGTAATGTGCAACTAGAGCACTACTTATACTTCAGTCTGCAGCTTGAAGTCCTCTGAAGACTGAATTCCTCTTTCACTCTTATTGAACATTTTGTTCACTTCATAAAAGAAGTAATTTGATTAATACAAAATGTAAAATGACTGTCTCATCTGACATGGTATAAAAGAGAATCAATGGAGGGAAGTAGAGTTTATGCTTATGTTTTATCATACAGGGTTATAAACTAAAGAGGTAAAGCAAACTGAACTACAATTATCACTTGGACTGAAGGCTGGAGTTACTGAGGAAAAGGCACATGCTATTCTCTGCAGGTCTCCTGTGAGAGACCACCATGAGTCAGATTTAAGTAATAGCTGGGAATAGAACGCATCACTACGCACTAGTCAGAGCACTGCATTCAGCATCGCTCAGGATAAGAGAAAAGGATATAGGATATGCATCTTCATTATTCTCCAAAGCCTTTTTGCCCCAAATTTATGTGCACAATTAAACTATGCATATATTCAAGCATTTAAGTTATTTAATGATTTGACTTAGAAAATCTCTAATTACGCTCAGCCGTCCTYATCAGAGAGTTGCCATTTCTGGATACTTAAAGCAGCACTGTATTATTTCACATTTGGAAGTTAGTCCCCTTAGCTTCTAAGGATCAGAAATTTTATTTCTATTTCCAAGCCGTAAGCTAAAATTCTGCACAATCTGTCATGGGATCTAGACACAAGCAGGCCAGATCTGGTCTAACGGCAGGGCGTTCAGCTTTCCTGCTTATGATACTTTCTGGCTCAATAACTTAAAACTCCAGTATGCACCAGTTAGACTATGGAACTGATCGAGATAGTTTTGCAGGACAGAAGTCTAAAATCTATGGGTTATTTTCCCAAATCAAGTCACTGTACGTGCAAAAGATTTAGTTGGGAGCTATATAAAACCAGAATAACCACCATCATTTTATCCATGTCATGTCAGAAGCCAGGCTGTGAATACATTAAGCAGAAAAACTAAATTAACCCCTGAGGAGAATGTGCTAAGACAGGGGAGAAAGCAACACACCAAACCTCTGGTAAGCATCTGTTTAAAAAAAAAAAAAAGTTTTCATATAAAACATTGCCCTACCAGGAAAAGTTATATAAAACAGCCTAAAACAGTCTGTTATACTATGTAATTACTCAGAAAACTATGCTGGTGCAGTACTATGACTAAGCAGAGTAATGATCTTTTCCGTCTCTCAAAAAAATGCAGGATTCGGCAGTCACCAGTTGCATGCCAGCTTTAAATGAACTTTGGTTAGCACTGCATCCAGGAATCCCACTGTGGTGAACCTTTCATCCCCTTCATCCTACCAGTAATTTAATTCCCATAAGGAATTAGAAACGCTAATGAACTAAACAGCTGCATAGTGTTAATTTCCGCATTCTCAGTGCATGCATGTTTCTTATATTTCTTCCTATCTGTGCATGGGCATTTCTGTTAGAGGAAGAGGAGGAGGAGTAAAAGGCTGAAGAAAAGGAGAAAGTCAGAATTTGTCTGCTGTACCTCAGTGTAACAGTAAATGAAACTATGTGAAAATCCATTTATATGTTAAATGTTATAGCAACGAGAACCAGACCAAAAAAATTCTAGAACCTCTAACTTTCTACTCTTTGAACTTTTGAAATAAAAACAAATTATTTCGCATTAGTAACAGTTTAGGATTTAATTAAGTTTTTCTTTTAAACATATGAAGGAAGCCCCTACTCTTCTTATTTAAGTAGTGATAGAAACTCCCACAAAGTAGGTTATTACCTTGAATTAATACTAGCACTATGCTTACATTTAAAAGAGGACAGAAAAAAAAAAAAAGACTACAGTGCTTAACACACACTACACATCTCACCTGCAGCAGCTTAAAAATCAGGTGTGGCCAAAAATGAAGCCACTAATTCTTCCCCAAGAGAGAACAAGGAGTGAAGAGAAGAGTAAGACCCAGTACAAGGGAGAAGTCAAGGAAAAAGATGCCATTTTTACAATGTCATGGAGCAGTAAGATAAGATGAAATCCCAGGAGAGAACAAGACTGAAGAGATGCTCTACTGTCATTTAATTATGTAGCTCATTAGCTAGCTAAACATAAGTATAATTTTTGACTTGATATTTGTCCAATAACCTACAACAGCAAGCAAAGACAAATTGGATGTAACCTCTTGCTTATTTCCTTACACACAGAGGAGTTTAAAAGACACAAGATGAGATGGAGAGGAAACGTCACAAAATACTTATTGAGGTGCCAAGAACGGAAGTACTGGAGCACTGCAAATACAATAAATGTAGTTTGAAACTGCACAGCATTCCAGATGACAGTAACCAGGAGGACACCAGGCTCAGTCTGGCTAAGCTCAGTTACAAACGCGAAACAAGCACAAATGGTGCTTTACTGATTAAAAGTATCTCCATCTCAACAAACCTGTTTCTTTCGCATTTGATATCAGAAACTGAGAAAAGAGCTAATGTGGGGCTTTGATTTGAGGATACATTTAGCTGTTAACTCCTGATAGACAACTTTTTTCCGTTTTTCTGGTGCTCAGTTTTTTTAAAATCTAAAAACAGTGCACTAATTAGTACAAATCAACAGCAAGTTCCACTTGTGCTGGGTGATCTGCAGTGCCCCTCGAAGTCAGTTTACCTACTGCAAACTTTCAAACTCTGCAAAATAGATTCTAATGCCCTGTCTTCAAGAGTAGCTATGACATGCAGGAAAAATAGGATGCAATTATTTCAGCAAAATTGTTTAAAAGGTAATAAGCACGACCAAGGACAGAGCTAGGCTATACAGGTGAGCAGCCTACAAATGGCATAGAATTGGTAAAAAATTTGCTGGATTAGTGGGATGCATTGGCTCAGTGAAGAGCCTAAAGTGCACCAGAACCACTGAAAAAGAGGAGCTAGGCAACAGTCAGAGCACTGGAAGAAGGAAGTCAAGTGAGATGTTCCCCTGTTTCAGCAGCAGTAAACAGTTCAGTCAGCTCACCATCCTAAGCACCAACAGAAAAAAAAAAAAAAAAAAAAAAAAAAAAAAAAAAAAAAAAAAAAAGGAAAAAAAAACTTAAAAGGGTAAATTAAATGAGGCAAGTTTCTGGTTAAGTAGTTGAGCAGGCAAAATCTGTCTAGCTTATGCTATCTGTGTAGCTTATGCTCTACCTCTAGAGAAATGCAAGTAAGAATATCTGATCCTAACAGTAGTACAACTGAGTTGGTGGTGCTGAATGCTTTAAAAGTAAATTAAGTATTAAATTTGTTATGCCTTTTGCTTTCTTCCACATGCTAACAATATAAAACTAAGCGTCCTAGTGACTGGGTGTGGTTTATTTTAGAGGAGATTTTTTTGAGATTTTGTTTAAAAACAAATCACTGACATCAGCCTGACATTTCTTAGGACCATCGCCACGATAAAACATTATCTGGCCTTCAGAATGAGGAAAACCACCAAGGAGACTGATTTAGCCTCCAAACATTAGAACTTGAGTTTGCACAGGAGAATGTGTAGTTTTGTTTTTTAATATGGTGGGGTCCACTATGATGATAGCATATTTTTCTAGAAGGTAGTTTTGATTCATTGTGCAGACTTTCGATTTTGCTTTTTCTTCCTGCTAAGCTCTATGCTTGACATACTTCACCTGTACCATAACTAAATTCTGCTGATCAATATAACCTTAAAGGGCTACATGCTTCAGTACTGACCTGGTTATCAACAGAGCTATACCACAGTAYCTTCCTGCCGCTCTCAAACGTCAGGCATGAAGACTCCACATCATTTACAATTTGCCGGTTTCTAAGCAAAGATTTGAGCCACAGTCCTCAGAGTATTACTCTTGGCTAATTCAGCAAGTCCAACTGAGAGAGCACCAAGTATGAGTCTGCTTTCAGGAACACAAGTTTGAAGTTCATTAGAATAACTGAAACCACTTAAAAACAGTAGATTTATCAGCACCTCAGAACCAAAGCTTTAGAACCAAAGCATATAATGAATAAAATCTCTGTGCATTTTGTGACTTGCAACTCTCATGACTCCTAGGTTCTCTGGACTCCACACCTCTGGCAGCACCAAGAAACCTCACCCTTCCACCCCTGCACTTTCCCCTCTTTCTCTGTATACCTCCATCCTCTCTTCAGAACACTCCTTTTTCTCGTCTATGAACTCAGAAATCTCCTTTGCCCCCCTACTTAACTTCAAAAAAGAGCAACATCCTAGTTTGGATGATGCCAGATCATTAAAGCTTCTCCCARCAGCTGATGACCTAGCAAGCGTTATTTTAGCTTCTCTAAAGCAAAGCTCCTACAAATACTCATCCTCACCACCATTTCCTTTTCTAGCCCTGCTAGTCTCTCCTTTAACGCAACCACATGGCACTGCATCATGAAAACAAGACAGAGCTATATAATAAAAACATAACATGGACTTTTTTGTCCAGTTTGTTGTAAGCATCCCAGAAGGGCTGAGAAATCTTTAAGACAGAAGTGCCATACAGGCTGCTGTAATTCCAGGTTAACTTCAGTACCTCCAAATTTAATGCTCTGTAAATTGTGAACATTTTATTTTGGGTCTTCGCATTCCCCTAACTCCTTAAGACCACAAAGTAAATATTAAACAGCTATTCTTTTTTATTTTTAAAAACTGTAACGCATGTTAGAACAGTATGTTAAAACCCTGGGGAGCTTAAAGGATCACTTCATCTAATTCTTTTTTCCTCCTTCTGTAAAATGTAATCATGACATAGTATTGCAATGTAACAGCTGTGTTGGTGATACATCAAGATGTAATCCCTAAGACTGCTCAAAAACTACTATGTATTTTTCCATTATGGCCTCCCAATTCACTACAATTCAAACAAAAAAAGGGAGAGAGAAAATCATTTTCTGAAGTCTTAAATCTTGTGATCCACCTACCATCCCCCTCCTTTTCCTYTTTACTCTTCCACATGGGCAAGCATAGATCATTTTAAATCCAAGATAGTCACAGCTTAGATGTACTCACCTGTATTCATCTAAATATTCAGTGATGCAGCACTTCATTTGCAACAGCTTGTTAGCTTTGTAACACAAGGGGGTATGATTTTTATCTGTTCTTTTTATCTATTAAGAGGACTTATATTATAATGTTACCCTTAAGCTGATAAAGAGCTTCCAGAAGAGTCTTGCAACAGATCAAAATAAAAAAACAACACCCTTGCTTACCACAGTAAAGAATATTCTGAGTATTACATAAATATCAAACATTTACATACTTTTAATGAATATATCAAATGCAGCTTTCACTTAAATAGGCAACCTTGTTTCAAATTAAAGGTTCCTTACAGTCATTCAGTTGGAAAGACAGAGACATCTGAACATAACATTCACACAGCTTGTTACCAATTTGTGAAATCTGCAATAATTTTTGCTCAAAAAGATCCAATTATTAGTGGTTCAGAGATGGAGCAAGCTCCACTGTGCTTCCAGAAGACATACTAATCACTGCCTAGAGYGCGAACGCGTTTCCCTAGGAGCTAATCAAGGTAAAACCTGACTGCTTTTCTCTATCTACATGATTATTTCATGATTCCACAATAATACTTTGATATTTGGATAGTCCAAAGGGCTTTGCTTTCCACGGGACAGGTTTAATTTACAGTTTCAAGCATCGCATGTATAGAGGCTCACCAGCCTGGCATTCTCCAAGCCCTTTCTACCCTCTAGAAGAACTGAAGTCTTAAAAATGGAGATAAGGAGATGAGGAGCATTTTGTTTCTTGACTTTCAGGTAGTCATGTATGTTGAAGAAAGAATGAAACATTAAGAAAACTACACAATGAGAAGCACATGTTTTTTCAGAAAATGTTTTAAGTTAGAAAAAAAAAAAAAGAAACAAAACTCATGCTATACTTGAACTCCACATGCAAGGTTTTTGTTTGAGGCGGCAGGCTTTTGGTACATTAAATTTACTTCCATCCCTTTCCCTTCATCAGCAAGGGTTTGCATAACCAGATGTTCTTATACACTGCAGTTTACAGCTGCCCCATATGGAACTGCAACAATAAATATGCATAACTATGGAAACCAAAGCAAAGGTCAGAAAGAGAGTCTAGTTTAGTAACCTGAACCACAGTTTTTTAAGTTACTGAACCTACATCTTTCCCAAATGAACCTGATTACAAAATATGTCAAACATATTTTGCATCCAAATGCTTCTCTCTATATTCATAAAACCTAAGGTATACTTACTTTTTACTTAGAGAAAAGTAATTTGTGTTAAGATTGAGCTTCTTCCTACAAGCTGCCAAGTGCTTTCTGCCAGAAACAAAGTACATTAAATACTCACTGAATTCAATAGGTTATTAGTGGTACACCTCAAAACCTAGATTTCCGAGATTATTCCCAGATCTTACTGAGCTACATCTTCCTTTAAATAATCCTATGTTTATGTTGTCCATACAGCRAGGACTTCAGTGAATAAATATCACCTGCTTTTTCTTTTTCAAACCATCTCCCTCTCTTGGTTACAGAACAAAAAGTGGATGCTAGTACTAACAGTTCAGTAACACTACAAACATAAGCTCTCTTACCTTGAAAGTTACAAGGAATATTAAATAGAATATTTGCACATGTCACTACATAATCTTTTAGTGAGGAACAAAAGTAAAACACACCTGCAAAAGCATGTTCAGCTAGTTGGTTGATTTACTAAGCCCACCAAACCTGTCATTTATCCTAAACTAACAAAGGATCTACTTTGTGCCCCCAGAAACATACAAACTCCCTTTCTTGCTATTGGCAAGATTAAATCAAGAGAAATGGTTTAGTACAAAAGTATTTTGCTCTTAGCCGTTCTTCCTTCCATGAGAAGGAAAGGAAATTTAAACCCCAACTCCCTTCCATCCCTAAATACAGTATTGTCTCTCCAAAACAAAGCCTTTCAGTTTTGGTTGCAGGTAAGTACTCTAACAGGCATGGCTCACGATTTCAAAAGTAGGACCGTCAAATACTGGCCAGCTGAAATTGCAAAGGATTATTTATTTTTAGCAGAACTGTAGTTGACTCTGCTCTGGCGCACATTACAGAATTAGCAAATAGCTAATCGAGTAAGGCTTTTAATTCAGAAACCTATGAGGCAATTGAGCTACTTAACATAAAAATTGAGCATTTTCTGAGAGCTCCCACCAATATGAATGACAAACTTTAAATGCTGGAATTCTTCTTAGAACAATAAGGTTGGGGCACAATGGAGAAGTTTAAATATTTATTTAGACTGAGCTGTAAGTCATTAATTTTTTATCAATGCAAATCTGCAATTCAGCTAGAGCTAGACAGTGATGCAACCCATTCTGGCTGAAAGCAGGGTGAATTTCTCCAACACAGAAAGCGATATAACCCCCCTCCTCCCAACAACATCGCCTGCTTTTACATGGAAATCTCAGGCCATGACAGAGTTGGAACTGCAGCTGGGCCTGGATGAAGGTGCATCCTCTGCTCATCATTTTGCTCACTATTCAAAAAATGCTGCTTGATCACTTATCTGGAATATACAATTACAGCACCAATTTATGCAAAACTATTCTTAAGAACACGCTGTGTTTTGAGAAAGCCATAGGCAGTCAGAAGCTACTTTGCACTTAGTCCTTGTCGATGGTGACAGAGCATCACTCATCCAAGGCCAACACACTGAGGAAATAGAGGTATTAATATTGAAAAAAGAAACATATCTGCATTTCTATATGCAGAGCAAGACAGAGGTTTCAGCTGCTAGCTCATCTAAAGCTGGAAGCAGTCCACCTAAAGCAGCTAAGGTTGTTAATCCAACAAACATGCCAAAAAGGAAAAATTCTAACCTCTTCCAGCGAGTATTAAAGGAAAACTATTCTTTTATTTTCATTTCTAATGATTCCTAAATATTCTGCTCAAAGTATACATTTAAAATTTAAGTCAGCCTTGCTGCAAAGTACCAGCAAGTCTTGACATTACACGTGCTTCATAAAATTTACTTCTACTTTTCTGGGAAGCAAGAGGAGACCTGATATGTGCTCAAACTTTTTCAAAAGCTTCCAACTTCAAAAGATCAAGACTTTGCCAGGTTCAAGGTTCTCAAGATTTAAGTCAAATTGGTCAACCAGCTAATAGTGAAAAACCTGAATTGATGACATATGGTATGCTGTTGTGCTCCTTTAAATTACATATAAGCAAAATAAAACATTTTGTGACCTCATTTTGCTGTCACACAGATGTGCATAGCCAGTTTTACAAGGAAGTCTGTTTATGTGCCATTTCCAGCAAAATCCAGAAGTGACAGGTGTCCAAGAAACATCTAAAAGGAAACATTTCGACTACACCAAAAGAATGTATTCCCACACCACCATTCAAAGAGGAAGCAGCTCAGGCAGGACATGCTACAGCTGCGCACTCTAAGTGTTCTCTGGTGAAGCTTCCTACTTCCAGCACTGTGGATGCATGGGTTGGCCAGGGCCAGGAGTAGAAACTGTTGGGCAGAGGAAGGATGGAGATTAAGAAACAAAGGGAAAAGGATCAGTGAGGACCTCCGCAAGTATTACTGAAAGACTGAGGGGAAGTGCTGCAGTCCAGCAGATTCAGTATATGCCTCCCTCCCACCCTGGAGCAGAGAGGGAGGAATCCAGGCAGATCACCCAATGACCTGTGTATACAAGGGAAACACGTCAACTCCAGCAACAGGGATTCAGGAGGTCTGCAGACTTGGGAATGAGCAGCGGGACCATCCACCAGGCACACGGGGCACTGGGGGTGGTACAGCAGGGGCTCAATGAGGCAGCTTGTTAGCTGTGGGGCACCCATGTGCTGAGGAGCCTCCAGGGCCTGCTAAAAGTCCAGAGATACCAAGAAAGATCTCATGTCAACTGGAAAAAGAGCTACATGTTGCATTAGAGCCACAGAAAAAGGGTACGTACAGTGTATACACTATACAGACTACCTGCACCATGGATGAGTTTGGCAGGGCCTGGAGGTAGGCAGAGCTGACCTGGCAGTGATGCTGATGAAGCAGGACATCCCTCCCTCCCTCCCTCTCTCCTCCAATGGAAGCTTAATGCCTTTATTCTTTTTCTTTAATGACCACTATTCCTAGTAGTCTTCCCCTTAGAGACCAGCTGACGTTCCTCTCTAACCATCCTAAGAGCCTCCCCTAGGGAGAGAAAGACAAAAGAGAGGGCAAACAAAATGATTTAACTGGACACAAATGAAAAAGGTCAAGGGTCAACATAAAGAGAAGGAACTGTAAGGAGGATCAAGCAGAGCAGTCCCAACAGCACCCACTGTTCTCTGAAAGGGAACCGAGTATTGTACTCAAAGGATTTCTGAGTGATTTCTGATCTAACCTAGCAAGGCCATACTTAAATTGATGAACAAGAGACAGGAGCATGTAAATCAGATAATTCAAGTCCCTGGCACATAACTGTCTGAACAGGAATTAGCTTTAGAAAGTACTTATAAAACAGACTGCATCTCTATTGATTATTAAAATAAAAATGGTACACATCCTGCTGGCTACTTATTGTAGACTCCAGAGGACACAGTTTAACCATCTGCAAAGCAGCACAAAGTGTTTGAAAAACAGATTATGCCAAATCATTAACTGCAAGTGAACTAATGATTGGTTAGACCAAGTTTCTGTAATATTTGTCTCCATCAAGATTTTTCAGCAAAGGCCAAAATCTCTGCCAAAATAACAGCTTACAGAGTATTAAAAGGAAACATTCATCACACTGAAAAATAATGTTAAACACACCATTTCATGAAGCAGTCTCGTTTAGATGTTTAGCTACTCCATTACTTACCAGATTCATTTCATATTCCAACCACTACCTCTTGACAGAAAGTAGAGAGAGAAATCCACATTGACATGTAAGCAATTAAAAATTTAGTGAAATTGATTTCGAAGCATTTTCTGAGGAATGAAAAGAAGTTAATGAAATGGAARCACAGTTTCTAACTTCTGGGGGGAGGGGGCTGCACCTGGGGGGCAGGAGGGTGGGAATGGATCACACTGCAAAAGTCCTAGATCACCTGTTTCCGATCTTACTCAATTGCTGACAGAAACAGTTAAAAAAGTTCTAGTAAACTTACAGTTTAAGAATGCATTCTTTTTTGCAGATTTAAAAATAAATGTAATAGTCTGAAGTCTTCTATACAGAAAGCTATTGTGAGATTGCAATGGTGTAGCTAAGAGTATCATGGGAGAAGGAACAGCAAAAGCAGCTCTGGGAAGTGAATTCCAACTAAACAGAGAGGAAAAAGTGAAACTAAAAAAGTAGGGTGCCTGTGATAACTTCTAGAACCTAATCTTTTAAGTTTTTAAGGTTACGTTTTACATAGTCAAGGTAAACAAAAGTTTTAAAGGCAGGACGTTCTCAAGTGGATAATAATTTAATGTTTAAATTCATAAAAATTTACTATATGCACACACTTACTAAATATATATTTAGACATCTGTATACCTATATAGAGAGAAATATCTGGACAAATAAAAATTTAGCCATCAGTATAGATACAACTTAGAAACAGAATTTTCTTCCTCCTTCATAATGAAGGCTTGAATAACTTTTTAAATACGAATGACCTTCACACTTTGGGGATCCCATCTTACAAATGTGTTGACTGGGGGCAAAGTCATTAGATACTTGTTAACAGTATTTCAGTTTTATTTATGAACTAGGAAGTACAACAGGACATGTGGAGCATGCTGCTGAGATATAGGTGACCTCATTTATCTTCTACTGTATATGGGCCTGCCACCCACCGAAAACAGAAAAAAATAGGACAGCTTTTTAAAGTTCAACTGGACAAGACTCGACTTTCTGCCTCGAAATCAGAACTCTGGAAGCTAGAATGATTTTGTTTCTAAATGTTCTGTTTTGTTGGTTTTTTTTTTTTTAAAGTCTTTATATCAGCATTTAAAAACCAGGTTGTGTCACAAGTGAAGAGTGATTTGAATCATGTACCATGACTTCAAAAGACTGACTTTATCACTGAAGGGTAGTAGCAAGATTTCCCTAGTTAGTCAAAAGACACCAGAATTTCAAAGAATTTAAAGTTTAGTAATGCTAAAAATGGTATGAAGTTAGCCATGCCAATCAAAACAATGAATGAAAGATGATGCAGCAACATTTTCCCTAAAATACTAGCCACTTTCACACTGAAGTTAGAGACCCTCATCATTTCTGAGGTGTGATTTGGTGGAAAAGATTAAAGTCCTGACAATTTCCCACCCGGAGAAGCTTTGGAAGGGGGAAGATCAGCCTGTTGTGTTCAGTGCAGTAATATGCCTTTTGTTTGCAGTGGGGAATGCCTCATTCTCTATTCTGTGTCTGTCTCAAAATAGGGTCACTGCTGCTTCAAGTGCCTTAAGACTTACCAGTTTTCCGAATGATCACCCAAGCAGCYTTTAACCTTTTTCTTCTTAAAATGTTCATTATGGCATAAACCAAGACTTGATCATGTTAAATGGTAAAAAAAAAATATATATAGGCCACAAGCATTGAGAAACTATACATGAGGTAATCCTCTTTTCCTCCAAGACTTAAAGATTGCTATTCTATATTTAGGGTTTTTTCTGCATATGTAAAATGTATTTCCAAACATCTAGCTCCCAGTGCAAATGAACTGACAAAGACAGCTGCTCAGTTGCTACAAAAGCCATCCTGCCTCCTGCAGCCTCAGCTCTCGCCACAAACATGTCAGACAACTTCTATGAATTGAGTGCTTATTATCTCTTCCTTCCTCACTACTACGATGGCCTGAATTTAAAAGCACAGAGGAAACAATACTTGACTGAATCGCCTCTTCACTGAAACCACAATAATATTAGAGAACGAAGCAAACAACATTCAAGAGGGGTCCAATTCACTTCTGGCCTTGTACAGTTATTCTCTCTATTTGTGCTTATAAAAAATACCATATTAAAAACACCAATATAAAAATACATTTAGGAACCAGTATGCTCTGTTAATGGTAAATACTATGGCAGACAGATTGCATCACTTGTCAATTAATAGATGCTTTTCTGTCAGAAGGTCAACTCTTCTTTGTCCATGCACAGACTACCTAAGCTGCTGTGGCAGGAGAATGAGTAAGGAGGAAAGAGGGAACACAGCCTGCACAAACCCCTTTCTGGGTACCCCAGGCCTGGCAGGACACATGAGCTCAGCGGCAGGGCTATGAAAACAGAACTGCTGATTTTGGAACTAGCAGCATAGCAGCGTTTGCATGAACTAGCAAACCCTTCAACGTCCAAGCCTGTTTTGCGCAGAGCCATCTTGGACATAACCAAAATCTCAATTTTTAAACACAGTTATATTGCTGAATTCCTCTCACAGAGAGGAAAAAATAAAGGTAAATAGCAATAATAGGAAGACAGTAGTCAAAGCAACCAGCAAGAAAGGGTCTCTCTCTCTCTCTCTCTCCAGGTTTGCATACTTTGGTATCCATCAGGACTGACAGGAGAGACATCCCATAGTATTTTCTTTGGCATGCCCCTCTCACCTAATTTCACACCAAAATGTCAATCTTGACAGAAGTATCTTCAGAAAGAACTCAAAGTGACTTGTGGATGAGCCCTAAAAAAAAAATATTTCTTTACATGAAGGAAGCATGCAGCCACCTCCATGAAGAGCTSAATAATTAACACATGTTGCTGGAAACTAGGAAGACCTAGGGAACAAGAAATTAAGTGAGATCTTGCAGTGTTAATTCAAAGCTCTAGAAAGTGGTTTGTAAGATAATTAATACAATGGGCCCCACCCTGCAGCAAGACATAAATAATGGAGAGGTTCTCTCCACTGCATTTAAAAAACAAGAAAACACTATGTAAATCATCACTCTAAGCTCAAATTGTACACAAAACCACAAGTATTAAGATCTGTATTGTCTTCCTTCTTTGCAGACTCAAGAGATCTTCTCTCAATCGAATTACTAATGGAATAGCAATCACAATAATAAAAAGCCTTTTTGAATTATCAATCTAAAAAATCCATTTTCTGCCTTATTAAAAGGGTAAAATGTTTGTGGGGCAGTTTCTCTTCCCTTGCTAGTACATCAAGTGTCTTCTTTCAATACCATTATCATCTATTCAATATTTTCAGCCAAGTAGATACTTTGGGAAGATCTGACTATTGATGAAAGCAATAGACATAAATCAGGGGGTACATGGAGAGGTCTGTAAAAGGCATCTCTGTAAAGCCACTTTCAGGAATCAAAGGCCTGGCAAGGTGTATTAACTGAGACACACTGCTATGAAAACTTAACTACAATTTCTTCTCCCAACTTTCTTATTTCATTTGTCTCTCTCACAGGCCCATGTTTCCCAGATGTAAAAGAAGCTAACAGATACTAAGATGACAGGTGCCTCTTAAGGAGCACTGAATGTTTCTCTCACCTAAGCCAGGACACTCAYCAGTGTCAAGTATCATACAAAGGCCTCAGCCCCACCTCCCTGGGAACACACTGGTTTAGCCCGTATTTACTGCCAGCAGCACCAAACCTACTTCACATACCTTACTTTTGCTAAAGGAAAGTGCTGTTGGTCTATAACAATTCTCATTCCCTCTCAAGGTCCTCCAGAATTTCAATGTTGGCCAGGTAAGGCTCAAAATTATTGCCCACATCTCTTGAATATTCCACTGCCCCGAAGAATTTTATGTGCAAACAGGGCAAACTAGTCACACCAAGTGAAGTTAACTTACTATTTAGAACAGCATTCCCCCAACAGCAAAGACAGACGGACTCACGCAGCCTTCACCGCAAGAAATTCAACACATTAAAATAAGCTTTATGGTGAAAAAGAACAGCTTTTACTCCAATGCTGAATATCTCACAGGATTCATAGTTTAAGTCAAAAACATTTATCTAGATTAAACTGTGGTACAAGCAATCTCCAGCAACTTGAAAGAAGGTAGAAACCAGGGCCTGAAATACCCAAGAGTCCTAGCACTGAAGTCTTCCAGACACTCTGAAGAGCTAACAAAGGTTAGTGGTGCCAAGACATCTAAACCCCCAGTGTTGATGAGAACATCTCACTGTTTCCCATTTACTATAATGCCTGGGCATTTAGAGAGAAGTACAGTTACAAGCATACAGACTTTTCAAAAGATGACGTTTTGGGGGAAAACTTCTATAAAACACCATTTTTAGGTACTAAATTCATAATTCTATGGAAGTCCATTTTCACCACTAGCTCCCTTACCAACATGAATGAGCCAGCATTGTTGAGAATATAATAAGCTGATGTAAAAGGGATCTGAACCAACCCCACCCTCCCCTCCAGATTCCTCCGAGATAAGGTTGTTCCAAAATCCTATCAGAGGTACTTTGATCATTCTTAATTCTTCAGTGTTTCAGACAGTATGAACTGAGGCACATCTGCATTTCTTTATTGTCAGAATAATGACAGGATAATGGTGCTGGCACTAGGCCAGCTATTTTCTGAAACATTGTTGGCACAGACCATATTTGCAGTACTGTGCGTAAATGGTCTTGCCTGACAGTTATGGAACAAGTCAAGGAAATACGGTAACAGAAAGTTATCCCTAAGTTTTCCGCATTTGTAAATAACTCCTTGTTATAGTTAAAATCTTTGTTATTGAGTAGTCCACATAACTGTTTTCAAACTTTTCTGAAAAGTGACACCTTCTGTATACAGTGCTAGAGGTGCTGTGAAAAGGGAAAATGGACCCCAACTTCCAACACTTATAAAACGAGCACTGTACCTGCAGAAACACTCGAACAAATGCCATAAGCACTTATCAACTGACTTAATACCAATGTATTTTTGAATTGTGGGACAAGAAAGCTGAAAAAATTTGTATCACATACAGAATATGATCAGAGTCTTTGTGATGCACTAACAGCCCATAAATACATTAAATAAACTACAAAGTAGAAGTTACTCTTCCCCCCCCACCATTTCAAGGAAGAACTTGTGCACTTCAGGTTTTCTTACTGTTCTCTCAGAAATAAGTGTATACTGAAGAGGAAATGGCAAAGCCATAAGTTCAAATCAATACTTAACTAAAAGGCTAAAGGACTCTAAAATATGGAAAGCGACTGTGCCAAGGCTATTTGTGAAATTAAGAAAGCGACGGCCAGGCAAAGCAGATGCTTTTAGCACCATACAGCTTTCAGACTTCTCGCATATGAAAGTATTTCTTATTCATATAAGGGCTTTTAGCAAGTTATGGAGCTACACAATCTAAATAAGCTTCTGAGAGATTCACCTCTGGGTGCTCATATCTGTAACAGGTTTCTGCTACATCTAATACTCTTGTGCTCAAATAAGGCTGTCATGGAAAAGTCTACAAGTCTTACCTCATCGCTGTTCAGTCAAAACAAAAAAAGACAGTAACTGGGTTTGTTTTTAAAATGAGGGATTTAACAGAAATATTTTAGCATCTTATGTTTTTATATGACATTAGAAATATTACTATGTTTAAGATACGAAGTTGGTTAAGATATCTGATCTAACAGAAGTGTAATTAAAGAAAGGGTATTTACTTGGCTTATGTTTACCTACACAGTCATACCAAAACTACCTATGGTTGTTGTAAGTCACCGTAATACACTTCAGCTGAAGTTGTTTCAGAAGCCCTGTGAGCTCTCTCCAGCTCTTGAAATAAACAAGGCTAAAGATTTTCTGAAACAAATAGGCTTACCTAGTTGTAACAAAAATCCCCCAGGAACTCTTCACAGCCACCATGCTGGGAGCTGTAGAGATAAGAACTGGCTGGAATGAAAAAAAAAAAAAAAAAAGGATTCATGGAGAGAAGAAAAAAAAACCACCCACGAACAACAAGAATTAGCAGGGAAGATCAGGTCCCATTTGGGACTCACATCAGAAGCGTCAATACCATTGAACATGCTTCAGTCTGTGTGTGTCTATCTGGGAAGGAGCAAAAAGCATGTGTATTTTCTGAAAGTTTCTTTAGTTTAGGCAGCACAGGAGGAGTATCTAGGGAACTACTCCTGAAACAAATCTACCCACTATTCCCTATCTAGCTAGTATGAACCGAGTGAAAAAAAAGTGAGTCCAATTTCATCAACACATCACCAACTACACAAAAGTTTAAATTAAGGAAATTTCTGGTCTCAGAATAAATAATTGACCCTTAATACAAAGGGCATAGGGCTGGACAAGGCCAACTTCCACAACAGAAAAATTGCAGCTAGCTGTAACTTTTAACTGCCCTTGAGCCTGGAATCTGCAGGTGGCCTGGTTCTGCCAAAACACATCTCAAGGATCCCGCACGAGCACTTCTGTGGGGAAAAAGCAACAGGCACCTGACACAGACACCTGGTCCGCCTGGAAGCACTCCAGTCATAGCTCAGAGAAACAAAAAAGTTTCCTTCAAGTGTAGATAAAGCCTTTCCTTGGACTTGTCCTTCAGCCTGATAATAAACCATTTATGTGCTGCACAGTTAGTAGTTCAGGCACTCAGCTTGGCTAACTAAGCTTAACAACTTGATTTGGTACTAAAATGCACTGCTTGATTTTGAATGCAGCTTTAGTTTGATTCTGAAGAACACTAGGCTGCTTATTGATCACCTAGAGTTAGGGGTGATCCAAGGTCTCCGAAGAGTTACTGGTGAACTAGCAGTACTGAGGATAGATACAGTGCTCCCCCGAGCTGTAACCATCATTTTCAAACACAGCAGTGTTTACATTCAAAAGCTCGCAAGAATATCACCATGATGAAGAGCCTGCTGCAACTTAGGACCAACTGGGACCATACTTATGGCAGTACTGCAACATATTTTTAGCTCATTTCACCCTCCCGTGTAACATCTATGCATTCCAACACAGAAGCCTCCTACTGCAAGGACTTTGGAAGCTCACACCTCCAGGTCGTTGTTCAGGATGGGCAACAGGGAGGAGGCAGGGAAGAGACTCACAGAAAGACATTAAGATGCTACACTGATGTCCCATCATACCTGAAATATACTGGTGGTCTCAGCTCAGTTCCTAGAGGGCTGGTTATCCACAATCTTTTTGTGTCTTTTCAATTAGCATTTCCAGTTGAAAACCTAAATAGCAAAGCTATGGAGAATAAGGGACCTTGAACAGTACTACTCGCTCCCACCCATCACGAGGCCAAGTTCCCATCAGCAATATGCTRTATGGGGGCATTTTCTGTCCCCACTATACTGCAGATAACTAGGAAGCACATTGTTTATTAATAACAATGTTTACTGTAAAGAATTTATGGAAAACCCAAAGTTAAATGCATGTTATATTACAATTAAAAATACAGTACTYGTTTCAAAGTTTCTCTCATTGTTCTATGATGCATGTGCAAGCTTCTATTTAAATAATGCACCTCCAAGAAAAATCATGAATAGACAAGTGCAGTTCTTCATTCAGAAAGCTTGTATTGTAGAGAGCTGGTGATGTATCTCCCTACTCAAAAAAGTACTTGAGAGGGGGGCTCTCTTAGGATGAAGAGGGGAGACAGCATACTTGCCTATCTGGATCAAGGCATTTTTTCATATTACTGTGATAAACATTAACTCAGCATTGAAAAAGTGATATTGAATTGTTCAGAGGTACAGAAAACTGCAGGTCTTCAACCCTTCGGCACTTGCATATTCACAAGAGAATTCTGTGCTCAATATAGAGATTACAGGCAAAGCCATGGACACCTGAAGGAGACCTCTAAAGAAGAAACTAGTTCCACAATATCAAAGTTCCACAATTAAGTGCACATAAAAATCCAAACAGTAAGAATGCCTTCAATTATAAAAGCCATGACAGACACTAGAAATTTATTTCAATAAATTCATTATTGCAGATTCTTTTTTGGAGGAGGGCAGCATTTTTATTTTTAATGAGGAGCAAGCTGGCTGAAAAAGACCAAGTTTATGAACATCTTTAAAACAGTCTTGAAGTGTTTACAAA
Organism: Oceanodroma leucorhoa; assembly: GCA_030449065.1. Classification (NCBI taxonomy): domain Eukaryota; kingdom Metazoa; phylum Chordata; class Aves; order Procellariiformes; genus Oceanodroma; species Oceanodroma leucorhoa. The sequence continues at coordinate 2,215,256 of JASVER010000006.1, read as the reverse complement.
ATTAACTGCTGGGCCCTATGCACCATTCAAGCCTTAGTCATGCAACAGCAGTGTTCTTCCTCCTCAACATTTGAGTTACCATAAATCATGAATATCTGATATAATTATGAGAAAGTAAATGCATCAAGTCCCTTTTTTTTTTTTAATTGAGAGATTTTAGTGTTTATAAAAAACCAACTTGGACTAATTTACAGAAGCAATAGTATAGTTAATATAAATATGTATGTCAAAAGAAACAAAACTGTGATTTTTGTTTAGTTGAAGTTTCTGGCAGAGTTTGAGCTGACAGATTTAGGTAGCCACAAGAATGTAAAAGGCACTACTGGGAATTGTAGCTAAATAGAGAGCACTAAGAATCTGCTGCCTACCTCTGAAATATTTATGTTATATCAAGCAACATCTCAATTAACCTCTCAAGCAATAGCCAGACCAGCAGCAAGTTACAGTTCCACAGTACTGGCTGCCATATCAAGCCAAAAGACAATTTACCTTATCTTTCCCTACATGTTAGGATAACTGCATTAGTCTTCCTGCAACCATACTATAGTAACAGCAGAATCATGCTATTTCTGGAAGTTAAGTTTCATAAGGCTTCATACATATTTTGGCCCATTTTAATAGTCACCATTTACAGAATGGATCCTCAGTCCCAAAGTTGTTTTCTACAGAAGTTTTTATCAGGGTTTGGGTTCACAACCATTTTATTTTTCCCCATGTTGTTAATAAGACGACATTTTGACAATTACTTTTTAGAGGCAGGTGACACCCTGATGCAGAACAGATTCTCAGCAGGTATATCCACAGAGCCAGAATTGTTCAAAACTCTCACCAGGAATGATGGAATATGTTGCTTCAGGCATGGAGGCATGACCTACTCACTATCTTAAGAAGTCCTTCCTATAGCATGCTGTTCACTGTGCTCTATTAATGCTAAACAGAGTTTGCATTTATTAAAACTACACATAGTAAATGACTAGAATTGCAGCCCAGGTTTCAGAATATTTCTGGACTGCCAGAGAAATGTATTAATAGGAAAAGCAGGCAAAGAAGGGGGGCACACAGATGACAAAAAAAACTTTTATGCATTAGATAAAGTCAAAAATCTCTGTAGTCCTTTTCCCTTTCTTGAACTTCCATGACACAGCAAAGGAAGAAAAAAACCCACTAATGTGACAATTCTCTCTTTTCTTCATATCGTCATAAAACTGAGCAAGTAATACTGCAGACAGTTCGCTTCTCATTATTTTCCAGAGAGCTGAAGTCAAAATAATGCTGATCAGACTGAAAAACAAGCACTCATATGCTCCCTACCCCAGTTCTAACCAAAGCAGCAGCTTTATCTTATTATGTACATCTCACAGGAAGAACATGACAACAAAAAATAATCAAGGAGTGCCATATATCTCAACATTTCAGGAAGTTCTTAACTAAAATACTCCTTTGCTTCTTAAATAACTCCCTGTAGGACTGTCAAAACAACCACCCCACCCTCCCAGTGCTCTAAAGGAACAGTGGTATACACATTGCAGACTGCATACTCGAAACTCCCACTCTTGGTGTTACTCTGCCTGCTTTGGTACTTTCAGATCAAAAGTTGGGAATCTTCTCCATACTGGAACCACATACTAAAAGTAAGACTCCCATTTTAAAAAGGAACATCATTTCACACGGCATAATCTTAGATTAGGTCAAATAAGGTCTTTTCAAGCTTTTAAAAATGGGAGTGGGTAAAAAGAAGAGATGACTCCTTTATCTTCCTTGGAAAAGCACCACTCCTCCAAGCTTGCATTTGCTTCATGACAGCAAACACGAACAGGATGACAAATCTCTTTTAATAGTTCAATTTAACTGACCACAAAATGCACTCCTGTAATCATAGAATGGTTGAGGTTGAAAGAGACCTCTGGAGGTCATCCTGTCCAAMACCCCTGCTCAAGCAGGTTGCCCAGAACCATGTCCAGATGGCTTCTGAATATCTCCAAAGATGGAGACTCCACAACCTCCCTAGGCAACCTGTGCCAGTGCTTAATCACCCTCACAGTAAAAAGGTGTTTCCTGATATTCAGAGGGAACCTTCTGTGTTTCAGTTTGGGCGCATTGCCTCTGGTCCTGTCACTGGGCACCACTGAAAAGAGCCTGGCTCTGTCTCCTTTGCACCCTCACCATTGATGAGATCCCCCAAGCCTTCTCTTCTGCAGGCTGAACAGTCCCCAGCGCTCCTTGACTGGAGAGATGCTCCAGTCCCTTCACGATCATAGCAGCCCCTTGCTGGACTCTCTCCAGTATGTCCATATCTGTCTTGTACTGGAGAGCCCAGAACTGGACCCAGTACTCCAGGTGTGCCCTCGCGAGTGCTGAGTAGAAAGGATGGATCTTTTCCATCCTCTTGACCTGCTGGCAACACTCCTCCTTAACGCAGCCCGGGAGACTGATAGCCGCCTTTGCCTTTGATCTCAAAGGCTAGCACCATCCTCTGTTTTGTGTTTGCATAGTAAAAAAATATAATGGTAGAAAAATAGCTCACAGTGAACAAACATCTGTGTTTTTAATTTTCTTTTTAAATACTAGGTTTCCTTGAAAAGAGGAAATATATACCAGGACATTGCCATAGCATGCATCTTTCATGCACCTATACAAAATACAGTGCTAGTGCTCGAAGTTACACAAGGAAGGGGAAGATGAAGCTGGTCACTTTTTCAATTAAAGAAATTCATGCCATACACAGTGAAGTAATTCTCAGACAAAAATGATTTATAACAGATGACCACAAAATTACCTCTGAGCAGTCAGACCGCAGTGGATCTTTATGAAAACAGGAATAAATAGCAGTGTTTACCCCTGAAGTAAACTTTTCCTATTAAAAAAAGAAGAAAAACAGAAAACACCTTTTGACAAATCCTTTCTCAAACTCAAGTTTTCCATTAACTTCAAAATGTTAACATTTAGCAAATCTTTGGACACACAAGAACAAACGAGAGCTTTAACTTTCTAGCTAAGATTTAAACAAACAGAAATGGCAAAAGATGTCTCACATCCTGTGCGTTCCATCAGTACACGTACTCTGTTTCACTGTAGGTTACTGTGATGCTTTTATCCCCACAACATCTTTTACTGCTTGTTTGTTCATTTTAATTTTATAAATGGACTGTTGTGCTGCAACTAATTCCCCCAGGGCCAGCCACAAGCTAAGGACATTTTCCCTGTTCCACCCCATCTCTCTATTTCAATGGACCACTCTTGCTTATGACTAGTAGTACGGGAAGGAAACCCTCCACAACTTTGGTGTTTAAAACTCGTCAATTCTTGCAAATTACTAGCTGCCGTTTAGCCAAGCCATACACATGGCATTTAGTCATTTTATTTAAAAAACAAATCCCTGAAATTACCGCACTGGAATTAAGTTAATGCAACACCCTTTCACAGAAGGAGTAAAAAAATTAACAAAAGCCTAGTTCAAAAGCAACCTAGTGCTGTGACAGCGGAAGCTGTAAACAGGCCTGCTGTTAAAAGGGACTGTTATTGCCGCCAAGTCATGAAGAATGGACATACAGATATTAAAATACTACCTAAAAGGGTGCACTTTTCTTTATCAGAGAGCCTTGCTTCTCCATTCCCATCAGAAGGAGAAATTGGACAGAAACAGGACAATGCAGTGTCAAGAATCTTGTCTGATATGCCTGATCATCAAATGTGTAAAAGAGGCACAAGAAAACTGCTTTTGTGTTTATAATTTGCCCAAAACCGACATATTTAATACCCTACTGAATCACCTGTTATGTAACATGTCACTCAGTCAAATCTTCCAAAGCATAATATCTTGTTCCAAACTACTAAATAATTTGCTTTTTGCGTATGTCTCCTGTCACATTCAGTAAATCTACTTAAGGTTTCTCTCCCTGCAACAGGAAATTGCCTTTACTGATGCATTCCATTAAAGCAGACAGCCAGTGCTCGGCTTTGAATTGCTCCTTTGTAAAAAGTCTATGAAACACTGAAATGAAAACTCTGCTGTATCAACATGTACTCTACAGATGAAAATAAGTCAGATTTAAGCAGATGACTCATGTTGAAGTGATATAATATCAAGTCTGCTTTGTAAAGAAAGACGCACTTTAAAGACGGCTATAAGCAATTTTTTTATATATACAAGGGCAGGTGTTGAAGCCTTTAGGATCTCTACAATAGTCCTATTATGCCACATCCGTTACTGCTTATTTTTACTGCACAGGAATCCCGAGGACCCCAGGAAGCCATTTTCAAATAGTAGATGGAAGCAAAGCTTCAAACGGTTTCCCCTGTACACAAACATAATTGTTTATGTACGATATAGTCTTGCATTTCATCTAACTATACCTCAATTTTGCACTGTGAAATTAAAAAAAAACCTCTTCTCTTCCTAGATCACAAGCAGAATAACTTGGTGGTTTATATTGCCCTATCATACCCCAACTGCCCTTTGTATCTCTTAAATTCCCTAGCCTGGATAGGCAGAGGGAACAGCTTTTAATAACTCTTTCTGGTTTTAGCTTTTTACACATTTAAAGAGTCCTGCATTTTCTGCCATAGCTTTTACATCATATTTTTATCTATTTCACAAAATTATAATAGAAGGGTTTATTACTTTCTCTGTTTCATGCTGGTAACATTTCCCTTTCAATACAATTTGATAATTGTTGACTCTCCAGCACAGCATTTCAGCATATTATGCAAACCAGTTTTTGCTTAGAGCACAGCTTGATGCTAGATAACTGAAATAACATCACTGGTCAAGACCTGCACAGGTCTGTAAGCAGGCTGCACCCAGTACTTCAACACAACCTGCCAGCTCTGCAGCAAACATGCCCCTTTTGAAGTTTCCCTAACAGCAGCATAATGTATTGAACAAAGCAATATGAACTACCACTCTCCAAAATTCAGAATATTCTATTTCTTTAATAAGTCTGTTAAAAGTTAAGAAATCTAAGATTAAATATAGTAACTCATTTAGGGACTTAAGTGAGACCATGAGGGACCACATGTGATGAGAAGGCCAATAGCAGTTCTTAGGTTCCAGCTTAAATGCAAAGAGAATTCTGAACATTGAACTTAAATGACATGGCTCACTAAGTAATCTACAAGTAAATGTCAATAAAAAATATAATCACATACTTCATGTAAGCTTATATATGCTTCCTATTTTCAAAAGCTTTAGGATAGACCTGAAAGCAAAATTATTCCATTCCCTCCCTGTACATACACCCGTTGTCACTACTTTTATGTTGCTTTTAGCCAAACATAGTCCCCTTCCTCCTCCTTTCCAAGAGCTGGAAAGTACATTTCCAGAGGCTACAGTATTTCATACCAGTGATGTCTTGAAATTGCTCATGCTATCCCATCATTCAGATACACTGATTTATACAAGAAATTGGAGCCAGCGCCTTATGTTCTTTCAAATACACCTGTATTAACATCAAAATATTTTGATTGAAACATTAACTGTTTTTATTCATTACTCAGTTACGAGGTCTCACTAAGTATTCACTGATTTGCATAACTCTGTGCAGACAGTTCACACCAGCTATACAGCATATGATTTAGTCTGCACATAAAAAGGACTAAATTAAAGTCAAGTCAAATTAGTCTGCACTTGCCAACACACACACACACCTATTGCTTCAGGTTCATTGACACAGAACAACTCATGAAGCCACAAGACTTTGAAATGTTCAGTACTAAAGACACATGATCAAACTGTTTACTCCAAGCCCCATTAGTAAACAGCTGCATTATAAAAGAGTATAATGTGACCAACAACATTTTACACGATGATAAGTACAGACTGTCATAGCTGAGCTTTTGATACCAGCAAGGTAGCCATCAGGAACACTATCAGGCAACAGTTTGCAATCTCCACATCACCTCCAGCCCCAATGTTTGCCAAACAAAATACATGCTTTTGATCTTTCAGAATTCAGATATTACAAATCTGTGACACGCTTAGTCTGTTTGCTCTACTAATAAGCAAGTAAACTTGCAGCAAGGATTTTTCCAATTAGTACCTTCTTTGTTTATAACTTTCTAGGGGATGCAGAAATTGGTGCTCTCGATTGTAAGTGGACACAACATAGCACTCTTTTCAGTCTCTAACAGCAGCCAGTACCAGACACTTTGCCAAAAGATGCATGAAACGCTGCATGCAGTAAGCAACATAGGGCCACCAGCCCACCAGATAGATTTTTAAGACTTCGCTAGTTAAGAGACAGCATTATACCAGGACGATTCAATTCTTCCAAAACTTTGTGGTTTATAATCCAAGTCCATTCTGGAAGGACCAGCTTTGCCTAGCTAGCAGGAGTTACGCATGGCCTTCACAGTTACAAACTATGGCAGCACACTGCATGTGCTCCCTGTGAGACCGAAAGATAGTGAAAGGAGGCATCTCATGTCTGGGACCTTGGAAAAGTCTGGGCAGCTGCTGCTCATGGTCAAAAGAAAAGAAAAAGGCCATTTAGAAAGCCAAGCGTATACACAGAAGCACAACTTATGTCCTTTGCAAGACTTGATCAGCTACTGCAGCTCTGTATGTTCTCAGCATCGTTATAAGGCTTGTGCAACTGTTTTACTCATGGCCTTTTGCGCTCATCACTGCTGAAGCCTGTTCTGGATTTTCCTCTGTTTACATATAGGTATTAGGTAGATACCAGTGAACACAAGCAACAGACTTTTGCAGCATACTTCCTTTTATCTTTCCCAAGAAGATTACTACATTCAAGTTAATTACATGTATAGATAAAATGACTGTTTCCAAGAGTAGGTAGCAAGTAAAGCCTATCACCAGACTACTAGTGCAACAAAGTTTTCAGAGAACCTACCAGACAGTGCAATAAAGCTGCATAACCTAGAATGTATGGAGATTTCTTCAACGACATTCCATAAGCCAGCAAGCAACCTAATTAAACAGATTTCCATCAACACACAACAATTTTTTTCTCAATTTTGCAGTCATTATTTATGCAAATAATCCTATCAGCTCTAGTAGAAGTTACTTGCTATGACAGAGAGAAGCAAGTTACACATTTTAAACACAGTTCTCAATTACGTATCTCCCATATTAAGGATACACACCAATACAGATATGGAACCTATGTTACTAAACAYAGCTCGGAAATCTTCCTTTCTCTTTGCTCAGGGGTTACAAAAGAAAAACAAAACATTATAATTATTAGATAGTATATATTATATATTGCATAGTGAAAAATAAGAACCAAACCCCCTTCCCACAAACTTTCTCCTTAGGGAAGCCCTTTGGGGTTTTTTTTCCCCCCTAACTAAATAGCCATAATATTCCTACAGGTGCTGAGGCTCTCTAGAGAAATTTAAGTGCAGTTTTAATACTGAAGAAACAAAACTCAGGTTTCTTTAGGACAGCAAAGCCTACCACAACCTCAGGAAGTGGTACTGAAGAGTTCAAGTGAAGATATACTGAACCGAGGGCAAGTCCAGAGACCGCCCACAATACAGCTCTCAGGCAAAGATTTTACCAGCATGCTAATCCTTCTCACTGAGGTCACTGTCATCAACAGTGCAATTTGGAAAACTAGTGGAATGATACCTTTGCAGAAGCTTAATGAGAAAAGCTACTGTAAGTCAATGCTTTAGGTAACATTGAAATTACATTTTGCTGCCCAATAAAACAGCAATAATCATAGCCCTAATAAATCTCACAACACTTACACAGAGCTGGTGAACTCATTCACAGCTGAGATAACAAAAAGGTTCATCAATATCAATGGAAAATTAACCTTTCTATTTTAATTCTAGTGTAGTAGGATTTACTATGCACCCAAGGATACTCAAAGAGATCCCAGCATGATACCTTTCTGCTGGTAACTATTTTCATCATGAAACACAGGAGCATTTATAATGGTGCAAGACACCCTGCCTGGCTGCTATCTTACGAAAAGTCAGCCAACCTGAACCAAATGGAGTTTTCTCAGTATCCTAGATACAAATYGACAGTTCAAAATATTACTTTAAAAAAGGACTTTCCAATCGGGATGGACAAGTTTAACAAGTTTATTCTTTATAAACCTAATGTAATACTTCCACAGTAAGACCAGGGGGTATGGGGAGATAGGAGGAGGGGCAAGGGACGTTAGTTTCTTAAGATTTTCAAAAAATAGGTAAGTAAATACAGCTAACAAGTATACAGACATGTTATAGTTTCTGATGGGTGATGTTTGCGCAAGTATTCTCTCTCCTACAAAACTAGCTGCTGTCTACTACCCTTGACAGCTACAGCATTTGGTTTCACCTCGAGAGAGGAAGGTCAATACAGTCATATTATTTCCAAAAAACACACATAACACTTAGAGAATAAATCCCATTCAAAGCAATTTTTCTACTACACACTATATATGTTGACTTTTCACTGACAATGAACACACCCATGAACTAGAGTGTTGGCAAGCACTTCACCAATTCTATTCTCTTTTTTATTTCCAAAGTGACAGACTGCAAGAGTTGAAGATGGGTACACCATTCTTCCAGTATCGACTGCTCCCACAAACCACGCGTAGAATCTTTCATTCCATTAAAGATACCACTGGACAATTTAAAATTTCAGATATGTAGTTATATAGGCACTGAGCCCTAACATCCCTCTAACTTCAGGCAGCCAGAACACACATGAAAAATCTTCAGGCACCGACTTCTTGCACCAGAATTTGAAGGCTCCATTTGGCTGCTATGTGGATACCGGAAAAAAAAATGACAAACTGTACTACTCAATTAATCCTTCTTCTAGTAAACAGATGATATTCTTTGACACAGTTCACAACTCTGTAGGAGCAAGGTCTTGAAGACAGAACAACAGAATACCTCTGATAGTTTCAGGACATTTTGTCTGGATCATTCTGCTTTCTCTTGTGTATTATGTAAGTTGCCAGAAACTCAAATTTGAGTTTTATACAGACAGGTCACCTGAAAAACTGTGCATGAATGCCGAGATACTGAAAAACATTCACATTTGCAGTCAAAATCATGTTCAATATGTAAATTATTTTCAGAAAACAACTGTCAGTGTATTGCAAGTCAAGATTTGTAATGAACTCGATGTGTCAAGTGTTTTTCACTTCAAATCTTCTCCATTATCCAAGTATGAGTTGGAATAGGAAAACACTTTTGATAGTATCATATGTTTTCATGCATGTAGTAACCTTGCATAGAAATTAGCATTAAGCACAAAGCTTTAAATGAACTGTTGAAAAGATCATTTTCTCACTGTTGAAGGACTGAAGGTTTTGAAATCAAATTGTCATTTTTCAGAAGCTTAAGTACTTTTTCCATTGTATTCCTAAAGCTGTTAATCTAGTTAGGAGCCTCACAGATAAAACTGTAACACTCTGAAAATGTACATTWTCTCCTTACTGATACCATTAACGATCAGAATTGCATAGATGCTGACAATATACAAACATTCAGCTGTTCCTGTATGAGATAACACTTACTGCTAGTTATAAGAGAAATAATAGTGGACAACATGATGCAAAAATCTTCTATACACTTTAACAGGGAAATCTCATTTAAGAGACACACTAGAGTCACGATGTAAAAGGTAAAACCAAGTCATCACTTAGTTCTTTTTGTCACACAAATAAACCGCGATGATTTCTCTCCAGTCCAGACAGATACTTAAGAGTCCTGAATTCTGAAGCATGAACCTGAAGTGTAAGTACCTTAGACAACGACTTTTTAACGTTACAAATAAGCCAACAAGAAGTAAAAAGACCTCACAGGAAAAAACATTGTCTGGCATCTCAAAAAAAAAACCAAAACAAAACATCTTCTCAATTAGCAAACATGGCGAAAAACCCAGAAACCTCAAGAAGCTTTGTATTTCATCAAGTCCTCCCAAGGAGAACAGCAAATTCCCCATTTTAGCTCACTATACAGTACCAACCCACAAACTATATGGTCAAATATAATTTAAAAGCCCTAACTGAAATAAAAGCCTTACTTAGCCAGCTGCATGACTTATCAGCCTGCTGTCATCTGCAAGTATTGTAATCAGTTGGGATGTTGTGTATGGTTTGTAAGGAAATTTATGCCCCTGAACATAACCTCCCTCCGTGGATTTTAAGAGAAGAGATGGCTACCATTTATATTGCTCTCTCAATCTTTCTGTTACTAAGCAGGAATAGATGAAGGTGACAACTAAGGTTATTAAACATGACCTTGTTAATAAATGGCCTTGACAATGAATCTATTCAGCCTTTTCAGCAACCTTTGTGGTGCCTTCACGATTAAGATGCTTATAATGACTTTCACAGTTTAAAAAATGCTTTGCATGTTGTTTTCACCTCTGGCACCTCTCTAGCTATTTGGACAYAGTATCTTGTACCTACTTCCCTTCACTCCTGCACCTAGCCTTCTCAGACACCACAACTTTTGTTTGCTAACTTCAGCTATATGTGAATAAGCAAGCCCACCATAGCATGGGAAAACCACATATAGCCAAAAATAATGTATATAGTACTGATGCAAAAAAGTTGTGYATGTCATTCTGGAATAGCCAGTAAATCATAGCTTCACTCCTTCCAGATACCTCCCCCTAAAAATTCCTCCACAGCATCACTTGGCAATAGTTGGATGTTATGTATGCACATATGCTGCATATCTGAGATAAACTGGCTTCCTAGATCAAGAGCCCACTCAAAAGTTGCTGAAAATTATAAAAAAATATTTTTAAGAGAATGATCTCACAAGCAAATATCCACCACTTACAGTGATCCAATGAACCACATCAACTCAGCAGCTTAAGGATGGACTGGAAAACTGTTAAACAGTTATGCATTGTTTGATTTTAGGTTGTAATCCCAAGATTTGTTGAAGGCGTATGGGTTTTCAGCAGACAGCTGCTTTTTTTGCGGGATCTTAAATTCATGGGTCCCAAAATAGGTTTCTAACTATCAAATTTCTTACTTTCCAGGTTTTTATTGCTGCACATCAGGCAGTAATACTGCCAAAATACATGCATACATATATTTTTATATGTATCATGTATGTATATATAAACATTGTATACATACATGTATGTATATATAAATCTATGTGTGCATGGAATATATTTGGTTTAAGATCAGTATGAGAAATGTTGCAGACTACCATGCAGTTCTTAAGTTCAACGATAAACATTAATATTAGAGAAACATGAGAAAACCAACTATAGAATATACCGAGCTCAGATATACACAGTATCCTGAGGCACAACTATTTGCTTTTAAATAATTTCAACCAGATCCCACTCGGCCTCCTGAAAACTGGTATATTAAGCATAATGCTTCTTCACTTCTTTTGTTTCATGATGTACACATGCATGCAGAAAGAGAAACTAAAACATTTTCATTCACATGGATCTTTTCTAGTGGTACAAGTAACTCCAGATTGCTTACAAACTGAATGTGAACAGGTATTGCATAAACCAAGAAATAAAACATTTGTAAATGGTTGCTAATCCCCAAGAAAGCCAAACCAGAAAGTAAGACACTACTTTTTTCTCCATTGATAGCAGCCGAACACTTTAAAGGTAAATCTCATGAGATGTGTTGCTTTTACGCTCGCTCCTAAGTGCTAGGTATATAACAACAACAACATATAGCCTCTTCTTGGAGTTGGGTTTTACTTGGTAGACAAAAGCATAAGCTTCCTTCCCAAGCTTATCCTGAAAGTACCTCCAAAAAGACCTGGTTTTTGAACAAAGCTTCCACCACTTAAAAACTACTCTCATTCAGGTTGCTTATAGTTTCAAGAGCATAAATCTACCTTCCCAAAACACTTGAGTTCCCTGTAATCCATCAGCATTTCTGTCTTGGACCTGCTACCAAATTGCCTTGCACAGATGGACTAAGCACAATGATATGTGAAAGAGTTAATGGTTGTAATCTCAGAGGTTCCCRAATAATTTTTGTAGAAGTAAATCATATCTTACATGTTAGTGACAGTTCTGTGAAGAGCAGTGTGTACACAATGTTAATCCACCTGAAACAATTTTAACTGGATTTTCAAAGCCTTTAACAAGGCTCCTAATCAAAACTCTTCAATTTAACTACTATGGACTAAGCTCAAGATGTCAGCAGGAATCATTTAAAAGCTTTAAAATGCAAAAAGATTTCCAGCAGTGGTGCAGCTACAATGCTTAATATCCTCAAAACACGATCAGGAACAGAGACATGAATAAGCTGACAACATTTGCCAACCACGTTTCAGAGATGTCTCAACTGAAAACTGACACTGAAGAGCAGTGGAAGGCTCTTCTTGACTCCACGGGCTTCCACCATGTTAGGTGAAATTCAAGATTGATGAATGTGAAGTATAGAAAGAAGGAAAAACAACCCTACCTACAGAAGCAACAGTGARCTCTAAGTTAGCTACTACTAACTCGGGAAAAGAGATTGTGAAGTCCCATCCACCATGATTTCAAAACGTCAGCTCAGTGCTCAGCAGAAATCAAAGATACAAAACAGAATACTAAAGAACACTAGGAAAGGAATAGAGAAGAACAGAAACATGTTATTGCTCCACACTACATGCAAACATTGTGATCTCATCTTACGTGCTGCATGGTTATAATTACCACTCCCAAAAAAGAATAGAAAAATTGAGGTGTCATAGAGAAGATTAGGGATAAAATGTAGGTACAGACTGGCTCCATTATAAGATTCTTGAGACTGGAGGAGAGACAACATAAGTGAGACTATGACAATGAGGTTTCTAGAGTCATGAATGGGAAGGATGTGATGAATTAAAAAACAATTATGACATTTCAGAATCAATGGTTAAAAAATTCAATAAAGGTATCAACCAGCATAAGTTTAATAGAAACAAAATACAAGTATTTTCCCCCCAAACATAACTAAATTGTGGAACTCACTGCCATGGGATGTTAAGACTCTAAACAGCATATATAGATTAAAAAAAAAAACCTAGACAAATACCTGAAAAATACTGTATTCATACTGCATTCAGCTGCAGAAAACTAGAAGAAATCATCAGAGAAATGAATACTACAAGCTTGCTCCGTTTCCTTAGCTCTGAGTAACCACACAGTTAATTTGACCTTTGCTGCAAAACAGCAGAGACAGAGGAGTAAAGCAGAAACAAATTTCAGTATCTGCAATGTGGATAAAGCTCACCACACACACAGCCCCAGACATGGAAGTTGCTAGGTATGATATCAAAACAGGTAGTGTTTTTTAAACTGTCCATTAAAACAATTTCCTTTAATTCCCACACACTTTGGAAATTTTAGTTTTGCTGGCAGAMTGTTATCTCCTCCAAGACCTATTTGCTGAAAATTGGTTTGAACCTTTACAGTAACAGGAATATAAACCCCAGAGCAAACAGAAGTCACTACCCTCCTTCAAGAAGTTTGCAGTTGATTGATGGAAGTTACCTTTCTCCTCATGTGGCCATGCAAGGTTTGAGAACTCTTGCTCAAGTGTTTTACCTAAACACTTGCTTGAAAACTTGTCCCACAACTTCCATGGCAGTGCTATCATTCAACACTGTGAATCTTCACACAGTCTGATATATATTCCATGAATTTGCATTACTTCAGAATATGCTGTTCTGTATGTGACATATTGCAATACAAGTTACAGCCCTCACTTTAAACAAAAACGAAATATTCACTAAGTCACAAACCCATCACATACCTTTAAAGATCCATCATCAGTTTTTAACTGATAATTAAGTTATTTGTCATTTCAAGAGAAACATAAGGCACACAGACTTGTCTTGGTTTCTTCCACACTGGCAGTTTTTCATATCAAAAACTGTTCTAAATGGCTATTTTTTTGTCAGCCAACTCTTGCACATTACTGTATTTGGATGGTGGGACTGGAGCTCTGGAATAATTTTACTGAAATGCATCACTACCTACCGAACTGGAGACTTCCACTTACTTCAGTTTCAAAGGAGGATCATTTCCTAAATATGCTGTTTTTGAAGAGCATATTTCTATTCTCTGTTCTCTCTTTTGTTGCTCTTTTTGTTCTAGTTGCACCTTTATCTTCCATGCCCTTTTCAAGTCTGTCCTTCATTGCTCTGACCTCTCAGAACACAACCCTGTTCAATCACACCATCAGACATCTTTCCCCTCCCACTTCTCAGATTCTTGCACAGTTTTCACATTTTCTGTGAATAAAATAAAGGGCACCATCAATAAAAACCACTTCCTAAGCCACATTCATTTCTCTAAGGAAAAGCCATGAAATAGCATTTCATTGCGTCATTTCGATTCAGCTGTTTTTTTCCCAACCCATTGCTTTTCTTGCTCAGCCACTGCACTAAGTTTGAAACCTGGTGTAAACCTGGATTCAGGAACCCTCAAATGTCATTACAGCAYGATTTTTCAACCTTTACTTCCCAGTTTCCTGAGGAGATCACATACTATTTCTAAAACATGCACAAAAGGAAACTCAGAAGGGAAAAACTTATCACCATTAAGTTTTACTAGCTACTAGGAGTCTACAAGTCACAAGAGTAATAGCTCTGCTGCATATAGCTTGTAGAACAAGAAAATTCAATAAGGATTTCTGAATATGGTAGAAATTCAGCAGCGAATAACTGAACTGAACAAACATAAACTAGTTCAGCTGGCAAACAGCAAATGGTTCTGGCCCAAAGGGTCCAGTTCAGATGATGCAATCTTCACCAGAGCAAGTACATGATCAATAGGATCTCTCCTCAGAATGACACAGACAAAACCCTACGCTAGCATTTCACTCAGCAGAGGCCTTAAAGATTACAGCTGAAACCCACACAAACAAAACTACTGAGATATTGCTGTCCCCTTCTGTCCCCTTTTCCCATCACAGTTTAAAATAAAAAATACTCCAGGTAAATGGCTAACATAGAAAGGAAGTGAGAGAGAACCATTAAAATGATTGATATTGGTCACCACAGATACCAGCTTCTATAGTACTACATTGAATTATTTATTAAAAAGTTTCCATTGCTACAGAAGTGTCAGTTTAACTCACTCCAGCATCTTCACTCTGTGCACACTAACAGTTGCCAGTGTGCAAAATACGTCCTACTACAAGTAATACTGGCCAGTACCATTTGAACCTTGGCATGACGTCCATGTCAACAAAAAATTTTTTTTAAATACTACCCACTATTCCAAACAAATTAAACCTTTGATGTAATGAGTCAATAGGGAAGGGAAGAAAGAGCTGTTTACAACTTGTTCTCTGGTCCTCTTCTGGTTTTATTTCTAGAACTACCYCTTACTTGTGGTCACACACACCTCTGGAGAACTTCTCATTTGGTGTAAAAGTTGACTCTGAGACTTCTTTCCCTTCYCTTCTTTCTTCTTGCCTCTCCATGGGAATTCAGAATATTATCCAAACACAACCATCTGCTTCTACACCCAAAGAACCCTTCCTGGTACAGGTGCACAACTGGCTGTGCAACACCTCTACTCCACTCTAGCACTTGCTAGAAAAAAAGGAAGGAGCACAGTCAGCCTGGGTGGTAATGACTGAGCTCAGTCCACCTCCAGCTCCCCACTGTTGAGACTGCCACAGCACCACCAGCATCCCATGTTGTGCCCTGTCACTCTCCAGAACATTGCATGTTCCAGAATTACACTGCAAAATGGATATATCGGCCAAAGTTTTATTTATCAGATTGCATGTTATGCTTTCAGCATCATATTCTATAAGCTTACTGCAATTCATTATCATCTTGAAAYCTTGACATTTTTGGTACAGAAGTGATTGCTTTTAATCACTAAAAGTTTGTATCACTCTCCCCTAAATCCCAGCCAACGGAGGCAAGCACAAGCAATATCATATTCCTCCTGGTCAGAGCAGGTTTTGTCATTTACTCCACCAGAAGGTGATTGGAGCCAAAGGAAAGGAGAATTAGATAGCATGCTACGTGATTAGACTCCATAATGTCATTCTTTTACAGCACATAGCCAGAAGTTTATAAGGACAGAAAGTAACAATGTGATATTCCATCCCCATCTTTGGCCTAATTCAGTTCATAAATCTTGCCTAAATTAACTCCTGCTTTTTAAAGTTTCCAACACAGTAAGTTGCTCTATGGTTAACTATTCCTCATTGTTACAAACCTTTTATGTCACTCCTAGTCTAATGTTCTTAACCTTCAATTTCCCCTTACTGAAAATCTTTCCTATCTGGTCCAAGGGCCCTTCCACTACAGAATTTATATTTTCCACAACAGAGAAATCAAGTCACATCTCCACTGTTTCTAGAACATGTTAACTAGGCTGCTCTTTTTGGCATTTTCACCCAGAAACATCCTTTCCAAAGACTCACAGGGATATTCTCTGAACCATCCCCAATTAGCCAATATCCTTCCTGAACGCTTGACACTAGTAGCTACCACACAACAGCCACATACACAGGTAAGAAAACTTCCCAGCTTCCATTCATATGTTTAGAGATTATTCCCAACCACGCCACTGCACAGGCAGCTCCTCTTCAACAGCCTACCAAACTCTTCCCCCTCCTGACACATTCCCCCCAGCCCCAAATCACTGTTTTCAGAAGTTTTTGCCATGATATCAAGACAGCCTTCACTGTTCATCTCTAGACAAATCAGCTTAGCCTCCCTATGCTATCTGTACAAAAACCAAAATGAAGCTTCCTACAAAAATTTTACTCAACATGTTAGTGAACAAAGCCTGGTACACTGTGTTAGTGTCTGTTCTATGGCATCTTTAAACAAATGGGTTTAATTAGCTTTTTAATCTAAAGCTAATACCTAATTACAGCAGATACCTTTGCAGAGTACACTTTTAAGGAGTCAGCTCCCACTGGGCTCTCAATTCCCAACAACATTCCTGCAGTCCAGAAAGCTACTTCATCTCTCTCTCACATTGCCAGACAAAGCAACATCTCCGACACATTTAATGCACCCTAAACCAGCAACATCCCTCTCATGTTTGCCAAGTAGTATCCTACATTTATCATGCATTGGTCTGGTATATTGTGTGATAATTTGTTCAAGACAGAACTGCAATAATGCTGTTTAAATGACAAATGACTGCACAGAACACTGCCCATAAGATGCTACCCAAGGATTAATCTAGAAGAAAAATACATATGTAGTATCTGGTGGAGCTGCAATAGTAGGTCTTTCCATAGTCACAAAATGAGAGGTTATACTCTTAATATTAAATAGTTGGTTCATAAAGCTGGCCTAAAACAACTTTAACAGAAGTGTAAAAGTTGTTATAATCTAAAAACTGAATGCTCCTCTCCTCACAGCTGAAGAAGAACAAAAGTACTCAGTAATGTTTTTCACTATCAAAAATCCAGTTTCAGTAAATGAAAAGTGTTTGTGGTATCTTTCATTAAACATATAAACACTTGTTTCTCATGGCAAATATGAAATTGTATAATGCCAACAYGCACAGAATTCCTTCCCTCCCCTCACCACCATTTTGTTCTATCAATTTCTGTTACTGGGGAATACAATCACTTACATAAGGATTTTAAAGGAAAAAAGCCTTCCTTCCTTTGTTATTAGGGACCTAAAATACCCCAAACTATGACTAAATATGCTTACCATTTTTTATCCTACTGTAATGCCAAGATTCAAGCATGGTCCACTTACTTTCTAGCATGTTAAGCCAATCAACAAAAAGTTTCATATCCTCTGTCCTCGCTCCCCTCTTATCCAGTTCACTGGATACAAAACCAGAGCATTTTAGCAACACTCCCCTCCCCTGCCTTCATCAAGAAGCATTTGATTTCTAAGAAACAACATACAACAAACACATCATCATCAAGAAAAAGATCAAGTTCACTGGAAGACACTAGACCTTTGCACAGAAGACATTTTCCAAAGGCTTTAAGTTGGCTAAAATAGTGAAGATTATTTCATTTCAAGCATTTCAGAGGTAAATTACATTGTTTGGAGTGTTAATCTCATCATAAACTGAAGTATACACAAAGTGAAACAAACAAACTTTCGCATTTAACCAAGCAAAAGTTATGCCCTCAAGACATTAAGCTTCTAAAAAGTAGTCACTGGTTATCAAATGCCAGTAATATGCCAACATCTGGTCTCGTGGGTGCCATAAGGTACTACTGTTGACATGAATGATGTTTCTCTGTATGAAAAAATCAGCACCTGTATATTTGACTCCAGTTAGGTTTAGGAAGAAGAAAAACCTATCTATTAAAGGACAAGCTATTGATACCATTTTCCTATCAAAAATCTGGGAAATCTCAAAGCATCTTTAGTTTCATGACTGCTCTGTAGAATTCAGTGACTGACGAAAAGCACTTCACCACATCAAGCTCACGCCACAGTTTCCTTACAGAAGAGTAGTTAACCTGCATGYAAGTCCTTACATCTTCCTCAGATGCAAGTCATACCAATATTCCTACAACACATATGGGAACATACAGGGGATAAAAAAAAAAAAAAGMAGCTATGAAAAATCTGAATATTCAATACAGTACCACTTCACAGCAAAGACTCATGTTGGTGTTTCCTGTAGAGGAGGTTCCAGTAAAGTCCACCTAAACCCMAAAAAACCTATTTAATAAAAAAATATAATGAAACCTGGCATTTCCAACACTTGTAGTTTTCTTTAAAATGTCAGCAGGTTCAGATTTGTATGGTGCTCTTGAGCCTGAGTTTGTTTGGGGTTTTTTTTCCATCCTTCCTCTGCAAGGGATTAGGAAACTGAGAACTTGTCAGTTCCCAGACTGGTTTACATAAACCAGCCCTAATTAGAGCTTAAGTCTGTTACAGTCAGCATCATGAGAGATCTTCACATTTCTCTGAGTATCCCAAAGACCATTATACTGCTAGACAGGATAGACAGAAAAATACACCTGTTACTGATCTTCAAATAATTACTGAACAGAACCCATGAAACTTATCAGTGTGAATGAAGTGAAATATGACTAAGATTGTATGTTGAAATACATACACCTGGAAAATTTTCCTGCCTTAGTTCTTAGTGGCAGTGCAAAATTTTATTATTGAAGCTAACTATGCAAAACAGCAAAAGGTCTAAAGCTTTTTTATGTAGGGACATATCTGGGAGTCTGTTTTTCAATGAAAGGCTATTGTGGCAAAAAAGTCATCCTTCATTTTAAGTACTACTGAGAACTGCAACACTGATTTTTTTAATTCAGTCCCAGAGATGCTTTAGAATTTTCAATGCTTCACATCCATGTGATACTTAAATCATAATTAAAGAAACCACAAGGGTGACACTTCCAGTTCCACACAAGATTGGAAAAACAGTCTCTCTAAAGTGACCTGCAATATGCACAGCCTCAAATGACTCACTTTTATTAGTTTCTCCCTGGTGAAGCTTCCTCTCCCCAAGACACTGTTCCATCATTAAGCCAACAGACAAAGAATACTGAGTTCAGTATCATTTGGCTTTAAAAAGACCACCAAGACAAAAATAAAAATGTACCCATTTTCTCTGTAATAAGAAACATGCTGGCTTACAGTTTTCTCCAAAATATTTCAGTATTCTTTTCTGCTCCCAACCCTCCACAATACCACAACATTCAGGAAGACTCCTCCATTTTCTACTGTAAAACGCATTAGTTTGCCTCTGCCCAGTTTCCTTCAGAAGGGTCTGAGAACTGACATGCCACCATGCTGCTTGTCAACGTCCCTGCTACCCCTCCTGCTCTGGAAGGCAACACAACAGGCCCCACACCATTAATTTAACTCTTCCACTCGCAGGAAAGCTGCCATCAGCAGCAACCGCCAGCAAGTTCACACTCATAAAACTTCGTAAAAGTCTTCTGGAACTGATGAGTGCACTCACTACAAAATACTTTGTCTCCAGTGTTGACAGTGTTTTCAAATTCTGTCTCTCATGGTAATGTTGAATCAGGCAAGAAAACAAACATTTCCACTACCTACTTAATGCTGAAGCTCACTAACTGGAATCCTGCTCTCTTGGATGACACAGAAAACATCTAAAGCAGTATCTCTTCAGTAGGTAGACAGCGTGATATATCATAGATACTTCATAACCTGATTTCAGTCAGGTGCTAGAAATTTACCATGTCATACCGTGCCACCCAAATTTTAACTCCCAAAATTTTCTTGCTTTTCACACGGTCCTGGACAGCCCAGCTTGCTAAGACCTCTGAGACCTCTAAACATGTATTTGTGCATTCACCTCAGAACGCCCAGGGATGAATTTGCTGCCCTATAGACAAGCACGGCTTGTTAAACTGGAATGAATTTATAGTAAGGGCCTGATTTGCACACACAATAATACAGGTGTRACTACAAGGTGGTCTTCTACTTGATATAGTGTACAGAAATAGAATAGAGTCAAAAATGCAACAGCAACACCGGTTTAGCCAGTACCCCAGCTAGTCCTCTGGGACTACAGAGCACAAAGCAGGAGCAGCCGCTGTCACGCAGGGAAGCTTAGGGTGCTGGCAAAGCTTGGGACCTSTGAGGCTACGCAGGGAGCGCGTATGCAAAAAAACAGTGTGAAGAAAGGAACTGAAGTCCTCTTGTGGGGACTGAACAGTAAATCATTTTGATGCTAGGGCAAGTGTGGAAGTCAGTCCTAAACCAGAAGGCATCAGCTGTAAAGAAGGATGTAGGGCCCTACTAAAATGCATTAGCAAGAACAGTCGTTCTCTAAACCTGCCAGTTATAAAAACGAAAATTCTTTATCTAGACTAATTGTGGAGCTTAAACTTTCTACACAAAGTGTAGTATGACTAAGGACCAAGGAGACATTTTGATTCAATCATTCATACAAATATTTCCTTAAAGAAAAAGATTTTACTACGTACTCTCAGAGTTGAGCTACTTAAAAATACAAAGATTCACTTTCGTTTCAGAAGGTAAAACTTCCAGAAAAAGCAAGTCATATAAAAATTACTAGTAAGCRAGTTCAAATAAGAAAGAAGTTGCTGTTAAAGTGAAGGTTTCTCAACAGTAGAGGCTATTCAAGATCAAGCAAGTTCTAATCCAGTTGCTCCTTAACAAATGAATTTCAGAGTAAAATAGAGCTGTGGTGCCATTCTGTCAGTGGCAGCTGTGTTTTGAAAGGTTCTTGCCGCTCCCTTACGTCCCCAGATACTCATTTCTGCGCTCCAGAGGTGCCAATCCAATTGTTTTCATGACTGTGCTCCAAGTTAGGGTTTCAAGAACTATCCCATTTAAAGGAGAAAACACATAACAAAACCAACACAGTAAAAATATCCCAATAAAGTACTGTTTTAAAAATACAGCCTATACAGCAACCATCCAAAAAACTGAAGTGACAAGCTAAGAGAGAAGTTACAGAAATATCTTAAATTGGATTTTCCCCTGCATGGAATAACACAGAGTCACAGCTTCATAAGAGGGAAAATCATTCATGTCTGGCAAGAGACTGCACTCCTGCTTTCTCTCTCCTCCCCTTTTTCCAAGTCTTCCCTTCCCCAACAAGAAAAAACCCCACCCATGCCTAACAAGTTCTACTCTCCTCCTTAAGAGCTTGGAAGAAGTATACAGAATGCAAAACCAACAAACGCTGGAATCACGTCACTTTTTTTCTGGTTTTCAAGAGGAGGTAGGATGGAATTCCCTGCAACTTTCACTCCAAGACAAAGACATAGCAAGGAGGGGAGAATATATGGGGGAAAGCAAGAGGAGCATTGGGGAAAGCACAGAAGGGAATGTTGATACATTTGTTTAAAAAAAAAAAAAAAAATCCCATAAAAGGATTTTCTTCCAAGAGGGGAAAAAAGAGGAAGAAAAGGATCTGAAGTTTACTATATTGGATAAAAGAAACCATGTTATCATGTTTGTGAGGAGATATCTCTTGGTCTTGTGCCTATATTTGAATAGGTATATATTATGACAATTCAACATTCTAGACAAACAACATAAAACATTGATATGAAACAAGGCTGAGCTCAAAAGACTAGCTTGGACTCTATTATTGTTGTGTCTTCTGATTCAGTATACATAACACCTGCTGCAATGTGTAAAAACAGAAAAATCTGGTGGGTTTACTTGCTTAAAATAGAAATTGATTGCTTCACGAACAGCCCACTTACCAAAGCATGATTTTTATTTAGAAATGTGCCATTTTCCATGAACACCAACAGAGAATGCTATAAAGAGGTCTGCAAGATTTTTTGGATGGAAAACAGGCTATTGATATGACTGTCAGAGACTACATCATACAAGTCATGCTACTCTAACTCAATTACACAGCCACTGAACAATTTCTGCGTGAACACAAGTGTTTAACAAAAAAAAAAACAACACTTACACCTATGTTCTTTTCAACTTCTTAAATACAAAAAAAATCCTGCACATTGAGAAAAAACAAACCTGTTCCCACAAAAGCCTATGAACAGGAGTTTAATTATGAGACATACAAGACATTTATTGTTAATAACATATCCCATCRTCTTTGATTTACTTATCTTGGGTATTCTTTCATGAAAGCAAATCAGAAAAAAAACCCAAACATTCTTTTTAAATATACAGGTTTCAAACAAAACTTCTATTTCAGTATTTTCCACCTACCTTGAGATAACACAGCTGCAATTTAAAAACTCTCAATTCTTTAGACCTGCAGCACAGGATGAAATTCTTGCCTCCACTTAACAGTTTTACCTTCAACATATTTGAAGCAGCAAGGAATCCAGTCCCAGAAGTTAGAAAGGATGCAGTAATGCTATTTCTCTTACACTGCAGCAACAATTCAGGAAGCATCAACAAACTTATGACCTTACAAAGTTTCCAGACAAGATGAACTGTACAAAAATTAGCACAATAAAAATACTGTAGGTTATAAAGATAGCTAGTCTAATGAGAGMTTTGGCCATTCCAGTTCCCCATCTCATAAGCTTCCCATAGCTCCCTATTCTACTTCTTTCCTGCTGACASACTGTGTTCATGCTCCTTTACATTACAATAAAAGAAACACTTAACGAAGGCATTGTAGAATTACCAGAGTAAACTGGTATCAGATTACTGTATGATGCAGCTCCTAAGGTGAGCGCAACAGAAATAGAACTTGAGGCAGAGGTCCCAATTAAAGTTTGGGAGAGCTCATACAGCCAAACCTGCACAGACAGTCTTCAACCTTTTATGCATTCTTCAATCATGAAAATAAACAATCTCATCTAAAGTTTTCCCTCATCTCCCAAGGGGAAAAAAAGAAAAAAAAACCACAACAACAGTCACCACCAAAAAAAAAAACACCCACCAAAACCAAAAAAACAAACACCAAACCGAAACACACACATATTAATGCATGATGAGCACAAACCAGTACTACATGCCTGAGCTTATATGCATGTTCCACATAATCACCTGCTGTTTTGGGTGATTGCTTTGACTGCCTATGACAAACTATATTTAACATGCACCTGTGCTTTTCACCTGTCCTCCTCCAAATAATTCAATCCACAAGGACTGATCTTAAACACGCAGAAGAATTCCAACAGCTATCATTTTAATGAATTAATTACTTTCATTCTACTGGTAAAATTCTCGTATTTTTCAACTCTCTCAAAACTAAAAGCAACGAATCTCAAAATATGTCTTCACAAAACCCAAGTCCACTAATTCATTAGAAATGTAACTTTTGATGTACGAGAAAAGGAAGTAGGAGCTTGAAGTATTCACTCAAATCAAAATACTTGTCTTAATAAAGCATATTAACTCTTGCACCTGCATTTGGAAGAGGTAAAATTTATATATTTTTCTTCTTTTAAAAATATCTAGAAAGCTATTTAACACCGTATTTGCGGAGAACAAGTTTTAGATGTGACCTCCAAGGCTGATACTATTCAGGAATGAGGGAAAGTACTGCAGAATATTTCTGAAGTATCTTACCTAAATGATATGGATGTTTGTACTGAATACATGATACAACATAAAGTTGCATTCTGTTCTTCAAGGGTGTATTTTATTTCCAAATTTAAAATAATACAACCATTCTAAACTGTCAGTGCAATCTCACACATCAGTAGCATGGTTTTGGCTCATTCAAGAAATACATAAAAACAACTAATTTGAGCGTTGTTTTAGCAAATCTGAAAGAACCTCTAAGATTTCCAGAACTATCTTCACCTGACCTCAGTGCTTAACAAACTTCACACACAGTAAATAGCAGCACTAAATGCTAAAGAACGATAAGAATTAATACTCCAGTACAGAAACTATGTTCAGTTTTGTTTCTGTTTCTAATGCTCCCAGGATCTTAAGAAGATTATACTTTCAAGTGACACTGTCTACTTGGAATCCAGTCAATTTAAAAAGAAGCAAAATGGATTTACATTCATTTCACATTCCTCAGCTATCCTAATCCTTCCGACAATTTGTACAGTTTTAAGAACCTGGCTGCGGTAGAAGCAGCAAAGTAACTACTCACAGAAGAAAACAAAGTAAACAGACTAATACAATTTATTTCCTTSAAACTTCCTTGCTTGTACTAATACTGGATAAAATATTTCTAGACAAAACCTTGATTACTACATTGATAAGCATTTACGTAATTTTTTTTAACCAAGTTACTATAAAAAGCACATGCACTCTGGAAAGACAAAGGAAAAAGATTTTTTTTTGTTGTTCTTTCAGAGTGGAACAAATTACATCTTCTAAAAATTGAATGTCAATGGCTGGAAGCCCAAATCTGTTTCATCTTTCAGCATAAGGACAGGAAGTAAGGTCACTGTCAGCTTCTAATTGAAAACATCTTCAAACCAGACTTCTGCTCTAGATCAGGATTTTGTTCTGTGACATGCAATTTCTATCCCAATATATCACACAAGTCAGTCCCAGTTCAGCACTAGCTCCAGTTTTAAACACAGACATCCACTGGAGAAGTTACCTAACCAGAATCCAGTGTAGCTGATAAACAACCATCTTCCTTCTATTCAAAARGTAACATATTAGCCCAGAGGAGTCTGCTACATAAATGCTTGGAGCTTGGTCTCCAAATAATGCTGAACTAAATCACTGTGGCTTCGTGGTTGAGCAGTGCTCCCTGCAATCTGCATACATGAGGTAGAATTTATTTATAATACAATTACAGGCCACAGGAAAAGGTGAGACAGCCTCAACATCTAATTGAGTTCACACCCAACTAGAAGGAGAATAAACAGTCCCTGCACCACCCTGCAGTATCAAACAATTGCCTTTAAATGAGGGAAGAACTTTTACTTAGAGAGTATCCCCAGACTAGTTACATTCATTATTGGCTGGGGAGCAAACCAAAAGAGACCCTTCTTCTTGTGTAAGAAATGATACCAGTTTGATTTTCTTATTCAGTATGAAAACACTCAATAGGAAATTCAGTCCAAAATGGTGTGAATTAAGAAAAAATAGGCTGAAAACAAAATCTGTAAATTGTATCAATACTCCTTAAGAAAAAACATCTTTACGTGTATTGCCTACCTGACCTATGTGACCATTTATTTTTCAGGTGCATTTACAGTTCTCAGATATATCTTACCAGGCACCCGAGAGTTTTCTACTAAAACTGAGACCAGCGACCCCTTTAGAAAATGCCCTATGCAAGTGCCTCAGTTTCTTCTGCATAGCTCTAGGGCAAGCTCTGAAGTGAGGATGCTCAAGTCAAATACACAGGGGAGCAATGAAAACCTCCAACCTACCAATATCAAGCAGCCCTCTTCTTACCACAGCACTTCTCAACTAAGACTTCCACCATCAATACCCTAATCCATATTCCCAATTTCAGCCATTCCTACAGTAGCCCCAGCCCCTAGTGTTAGCTTTGCTGTTCCTTTTTTCAGTATCCTCCTGATCAAAGCTCCTATCCTCTCTCTCTCACCCTGCCATACCAACCGATTTCAGATAAAGGGTACAAAGACAGCTCCCCACTGCCTTGACTGTCCARAAAAGTTTTGTCAGGACACACTCGCTGCAGAGCTGAGCAGCACTGTACACACCTGAGCAGAGGCCAGCAAGCGCACAGCTCTGGCCAGGACATCYGCGCTGCTCTCCAGTGGCTGCTGCTCCAGTCAGGAAACTCGGCCACTTCCCAGTCACCAGGTGGGGCACCCACTGTCTGTCAGCTACTAAAGAACAGAAGCTTTGCATTCTCCCTTCAGCCCAGACCCCACCCATGTGCTGCACTGGCTGACAGTACATACAACACAGGCAACAAAGATTTGGTTTAGTGCTCTTTATTTGCTCAGTCTCCCAATTACCTTGCATCACTTAGGACCTCTTTCTTCTACCATCTCTCCCTTCCCTAAGGGCAAGGGTAAACCCTAAATTCTGTGCCAAGATGAACAAGTTCCCAGCTTGCCCAACTATACAATTCATAGAAATACCAATGAAGTGTTTTGAGCACTAATACTGCCTCTCTTTCCATCCCACCTGTTAGGTATACAAATGCTAATAATTCAGTTGATGAGTAAAGATAAGACCTGCAGAATCACATCCACACCATTTACTTGTACCTGTCCTCTCAGTGATAATCCATGCAGTATTATAAAATGCTTAAGAAACTGAACTTGCACAGAGACTAACTTAAAAAATTAGTGTGTTCCTCCCGCCTGTTATTACTAAGGATAAAGTCACTATAGCAAGGATTACAAAATATTCTTTGAAACCTTATGAAACTGTTAAGCCTAAAATCAATCATTCAAAAGTTAGGAAGTGTCATTACTAAGGCTACCTATGAAATCCTAGTTCAGCTTTCCTCTGCATAAACATTATGACACAGTATTTAACTATACAACCACAGATTGTTTCTTCACTTGAACAACATACCGAAGTTTTCAGTAATGAACAGATATTGGCCCCAATGTTGCACGTCTGCACATAAATTACATTTTTCATGGAATCTCACCAAAACAGAATTGCAAAATATTTCAGGAGGCCATCTACTCCATCCTTCCATACCACTGTGGAATCACTGTTGCAATCCAATTCTGTTAGATCGTTACACAAGCTGTTCTTACAACTCCGGTGGCAGATTACATTATTGCCCCAAACCATGTATTTCAGGGCTTTCATTATCCCCACTGTTAGAAAGATCAGCAGTTAGAAAACCTGTCTTGTTCACTGCAATTCAAGTCTTTACTTCTTTTCTTACTCAACATAAACAACTGTTCATTACACTTCTCTGTATTTATCTTTCATATGTTTGAATGAAGTCCTGTCCACCTGTTTTTTTGTTCTAGATTAGGCAACCCCAATATTTCTGTGATCTGAACTCTCTCCAGTAGCCTGTCTCTTCCTTGAAGGACAAGGTCCCATAGTAGACACAGCACTCCAGCTGGAGCTCTTCTGCCACTGAAGAGAATGAATGAGTTATTACACAGGATATGTCAAAGACCATAACCCATGTGTTCATGAGATCCAGCACCACTGTGATGTTGAATCACATTCTGTTTGTGATCCACGATAAACACCAGATCCCTTCATACAGCACTGTTGTATTGCCTATTCCCCATCCTATGGCTGTGCAGATTTTCAGCCCCTTCAGTATGATACTACTATGCACTTTCCTTACTGGAAAGCATCTGGATTTTTAGGCCTTTCTTTTACTATGTTTCCAGCAATCCCCCCTCCTCCTCCCCTTACTTGCTGGTGAATTTTAGCCTCTTACCTCTATTTCAAACCACAAGACCAGACACACTGTCTTGACCAGATGGCTAAAGCCAATTCAAAATTCTATACAGAGAATTAATTCATAGAAGAGAATCCTCTCTAAATCAGAGGGGAGAATGGGAGAGGACTAAAAGGATTAGAAAACAGTTTGTGCATGAAGAACAAGCAGGTAGGGAATGTAGGCTGAAACTAAAACTGAAAGTGAGCAACAAACATCAGCAATCATAAATATGAGTTCTTTTTATGAAGATTTGATTTAAAAAAATATCAAACAAAATCCTACTAAGCTTTGCTACAGCATAGTATGTCTTCCCATCTATAAGGCTACTTAACTCTCACTAGAAAAGTCTTAATATGGTAAATGCATACTGTTACACCACCACCTGTTACTTTCTATTTGCTTACAAATAGTTTATTTTGTACACTTCTCTGTGGATTCAAGTTCCATAGACTGGTTTAACATCCACTGGATCTTTACCGTTCTAAAGATTAAAGTCTTTGGCTTTCTGATGAACTTTTCTTTTGTGCTCACTGTTATTGCATCTGAACATTTCATACTATTTTGAAAATCAAACAAGAAATTACATCTAATAAATTACATTTTACAAATGGTGAAACTAAGAAACAAGGTCAAATTCTGAGTGCCTAATTTGAAACATTAATGACTATTTAGAATTACAGACACAACATCTATTCAAGAACAGCTCCCCTTGACTTCTTTGGCAGCTGCAAGCACTCAGTGTTTCTGCAACACAGATCCCAGAGGTCTCACATCCAGTAAATGAGGAACACACAGCTAGTGACCACCTGTGGGAAGCTTGGTTTAAGCAACTTGCTCACATCACTGAAACTCTGCAATAGCAACACAATTCAATTGACTAAGAGAGCATTTAATTATATTAACAGTGAAACATTTATTCAAACTTCCCTGTCCCCCGCCTCATTCATTTCACACCTTCGAGCATCTGCTACAAAAGGAGCAAGAGTCCTATAGATAATGTCTTCCTTTGCTATCCAACACCCATTTCTCCCCAGAGCAGAATCAGTTTTGTACACTGAATGCGATGAGGGTCCTGTCTGCGTGTGGGTATGTGTATGTACACATATTTATGTGCAGGTGCCTAGATAGCTGTAAATATTATCTATATGGATATACACTTTGTGATTATGTGAGTATAGCTGTACCATAACTTACAGGCACAGAAGTAGTTTAAAATTGTACAGGTTATTGTAACGTCAATATTTCCAACTTGCTGATTTTTGCCTTTGCAGTCTTCATATGCTGTTACCATTTCTGTGGAGGAAGTTTTCCAGTTTTTAAAACAAACTCTAAAAAACACTTCTGTCACAAGGCTGAAACATGCGCATTCACGAAATATTCAAGGAGTAGCAGCAGATTATCATGCTCGTGGTTGAGAGGAGAAAAGGACCAACACTCTGAAGCCCTGGGTTCTGTGCCAAATTCTGGAGAAARTGTCCCAGAGCAGCAGGCACATGCTTCCCTGTTCCTGAATTCCAAGCTTGATGCTTTTGGCCACATCTCTTCCAGTCTTGTCCCAGTCCCTTACCTTCCCCACTTCTAATTCTTCCTTCCAACACTATTTTTGGAGTTTTACTTTCCTTTTTTAAACTGAATCCATCTGTGTTTCCCAGTGTGCTCATCCTACTACCAGACTGCACTGCTTATTTCTTCTAGGATTAATTTCTGCATTGCAGTTTCCCTCATCCACAGACCTATTTCCCACTCCTGACCTAATGCCTTGACTCCTAGTCTTTGTGCCCTGCCAGTTCYGGTTTCTTTCATCTCACAAACCCTCTTGCAATTTGTGTGTCTCTTCYCCTCCTATTCCTACAACTCCCAAGTTTCTGCACACATCTCATCAATGAGCAGAACAGTGACTGGAAAAGATCCATAGACCCTTCTCTTACTCCTGCTGCTTAACTGAATCCGAATCCTACTCTGGCTCCTTCTAAAAGCCTTCTCTCYGTTTTCCCTCTTGGGCCTGATCAGGTACCACACACAACAACGCACCACAAGGCAGATGCCCAAGTTCCCCTAAATAAAGTAAAGCACTCCATTACATAGCACAGACACATSCTTAAGCACAAGGCAGGCAGGTGCCATTCTCAGTCCTAAAGCTCAATCCAGTCCCACTTCTGGAGCAGTTTAGATAGACTTTCACAGGTAAGTCCAATCTTTCACATATCATCTTGGGCTATGGGAAGCATGCTTAGTATGTTTGCCCAGGTGGCACATACACTCCCTGGTCAGTATTAATAGKTAGGTGAGGTTCCATGAGAATAGGATACATCCAAGTTTTAGCAGACAAATAAAATGCATCATCTCTATCACAGCCATGCATGCCTAAATTCGGTTGTTACAAGCTTTTGAAAAAAATCACTTTCAAAGCAGCAGCAGAGAAAACATCCCCTTCAGAGCAGACACAATCTGCCAAAGTTTAACTTCATGCTCCAAAGCATAAGGGTATTAAACTTGTTCAGAAAAGAAATTGGCAGAACTCAAAGCAGAAACCATTGTTTTCCTCTTGCCTCAACATCAGAAGTAGCTGAACTCTTTCAACTGACATTTTGCAAAGAAAAAAAAACTTCAGCCCATAGCAAAACACACAATTTATAAAGTTTCAATTGAAATAGTTAAGTTTGTTCTCAACTCTGCTGCAAAGCAGTAATATTTCTTGCATCTTATAACATCTTACAGCTTTAATAAGAGCTAACACAATCAGCCCAGTCTACCATTTTCCAGTACTTATTCTGTGCATTTTACATGCAATTAATTACACTGATGTAATCAGTGATGACTACTGATTGTATCTTTTCCCCATCTCATGCGTTAGGAAGAAGACACCACTAATCCATTGCTCTTACAAAAGGTTTTCCCTTAGTCTTCCAAAACAGCTGTCTCCAATAACATCAACAGCTGAAAACACAGCACATAGAGGGAGTGTCAATTAAATTTGTTATTGAGCTCATGTGTCTTTAGCAACCACTGAAGAAAAGCACAGAAATATATGACTTTTAAATGGATAAAAAAGACATATCACGCAACTCCAGAGTGCAAAACTGGCCATACTGACAAGGACTCCATGAAAATATGATTCTTATACATGAGCCAGAAAAGAAATTAAGTCTGCATTGTTCATTTAATGCTACCATTTGACTTAACTTTGGGGTTCTAAGACAAAATTTAAAAGACAACTTGTGCTATTTCCTTAAGGCTTTTTACTTATACATAGGCTCCCATGACACACTCTATTTAATAACTCTTATGCAATTAGTGTTATTCATACTGTATGCCACAATGGGCCAGGCTGGAGACACACTAGTAGTTAAGGACATCATCCATAATAACCTCTTACGCAATTAGTGTTATTCATACCGTACGCCACAATGGGCCAGGCTGGAGACTCACTGGTAGTTTAGGACATCATCATAAACAGATTTACTTTCAAATGAAGGAAAGCCATGTCTCCCACAGCTGAAGTGAGACTCTATTATTAAGAAGCCTATTGTGCTTCATTTCTCTCCCAAGCAACTCACCCCMCACACACACACATTCTGAATTGAGAAATAAGAACTGGGTTGTCAGAACCTGCCACTTACTACAACCATTAGCTTCCCAAGACCTCTTGGAAAAGATTCTTGCTGCAGCAAGAATCACTGCACTTTAATGTGTCCAGTGCCTGAAATCTATTACCCAAGGTAGGTCAAAGCTGTTAATGCCTATTTTGTTAAAGGCACGCTATATTTCAAGTCCCAGCCCTGCCTGAGAAATCTAAGATCTTGCTTCACACAAAACAAATGTCACTCACAAAACAGACACAACTGAACAAAAAGCTGCACTGTCCACTAGCTTGTTTAGCATTCTAACTTCTTGAAAAACACGCAAACAAAAAACACATTTCCTCTGGCAAGACTACAACTGTAGCTTGTAGACACGAGGCTGACATAAATAAAGCAAGCACAGCATAGAAAGCAGTCTTAAAGGGAATCCTCCAACCATATGGGTCTTCTGTGAAAATGAACTGGAAGCAAACTTGACAAGCTGAACTGGCCACAAGAGACATGATGCCAACTCAAGTGTCTGCAACACACTCATGCAATTAAGTTGAATAAACAATATCCTGCAACTGTCCCATAAGGCAGCGAAATCTGATTCCTTGCCTGACCTCCACAACTTGTCTTTGGTCCTTGAGTCTCTGAGGAGACTCACTGCAGACTTTTCTGAGCCCAGCATATAGCCCTCCTCTCTCCCACGAAAACAGTGCAGCAAGACAAGATAAATCCTCCTGATTGTCAGTGCAGGAGTTGCACAGATTGTGAAATGGAACAAAAGCAAAAACACAGCCTGGGCTGAGCAGTAAGACATTCAGAGAGCCTGACCAAAGCTCTAGATCACAGAGGTGCTCAAATGCATACCTACCTTAAGCACACTAGCAGGCTACCCACATACTAAGAGTTCAGCATCTGCTTAATTGTAGAAGCTGAAGCCCTGATTCAGCAACATGTGACTTCAGTGGGAGCTGGATCAAGCATTCCAAAATCCAAGTTGATTTACTACTTAATTTTCTTAAGTACTGACGTTCACTTTGCTATCTCAACTGCAAGCAAGTGGCTCTAACAGCCACTCCGCTCTTACTGTATGCCTCTTCCGCATAACTCAGAGCTGTAGGAGTTTGCTCTTGCTGTTCCTAAACTGGTCAAGACCAAATGGCACTGAAAAGCAAATGCACTGCACCCAAGAGAGATACTCAGGGAGTTGTAAATCTGTTGGGCAATTAAGTGAACGTTGTCCGAGCCTACTGCATATGACCAGTACGCATCTCTTCTGTTTCACACCACCCATTATACCATCAAAACATTTCAAGGCTAAAGAAAAGATTAGGATGAAGGCTGTGTCTTAACTTTTTAAACATTATGGGCCCAAGAGAGAGAAATCAGACTCCTGTCACGCTTTTTAATAAAGCATTTCACCTTAACTGAAAAGGARCAAAGTATTCTTTTCTCTGCAACCTGTGGTCTTTAAATCTCTGCGGTCAATGGACCATTTCTAAGATGTCTATGAAAAGCATCCTCTGAAAAGCAAGTTTGCTCTTAGTATGCTGAAGTTCATTGCACAGGGTTCACATGCCCAGTGGAAAGCAAAAATGTAGAGGACTTGCAAATCAAAACAGCTTGAAGGCTCCTGCCCTAGACTGAGCAGGAAAGCATTGCTTTGAGCGAGATCCGTTGTCTCCTAGTGCTCTCTTCCAGCAGCAAAAACGCTAAGTTACATAATATTTCTACTGCTGTTTTTAAGTTATACAAGAATGCACAGCAATCACACAAAAGTTTACAGAAATCCACAGCAATGTCTAATTAAGAACTACTAAGTATTACACAAACAATTAAACAAAAGCCTTCACTGACTTACTATGAAAATCTAGAAAAAGAAACCCAGCCATTCTATTAACCTCAAAGGGGCAAGAAACCCCCAAGCAAATGTCCATCTTATGAACCT
This sequence comes from Oceanodroma leucorhoa, assembly GCA_030449065.1. Taxonomy (NCBI): domain Eukaryota; kingdom Metazoa; phylum Chordata; class Aves; order Procellariiformes; genus Oceanodroma; species Oceanodroma leucorhoa. Next base: position 2,182,120 of record JASVER010000006.1, on the reverse strand, counting down.
ACTGCTTTGCCTCCTCCTATTTGCATGCAAAGCCTGCTCTATTTAAGAAAAAGAATCTCTGAAGCTTATTAGAAATTATCAACTTTCACATAGGTTAGAAATGGAACATCTCTTGTTGGCTACGAAGGGAGCTGGAGCAGAGCGTTAACTTCCCTGAAAAGCTAACCAATCACCACCAAAACACAAACTACTTTCTGAAGAGGAAATAAAGCATTGTTAAAAAGATAAGCATGTTTTATAACACCAAGGCTTCTTAAGCATCCAACAATAATCACCACGATTCTTGTGTTTAAATAAAAGAGTCAATGAAATAGGTTGGTGCAGGTTCTTATAACTTCTTACTACTTATCAACAACTTCTTAATGTTAATAAAAATCTGTTACTTTATACCTGTTATCTACCAAAAAGAAAACCTGCAGTCACAGAAAAATTGTCCCTTTCTATAAAATGTTAGTTGTTGCATTTTTTTAAAAAAAGTATTAAAGATCAACCAAGAAGTGCTATGGGAGCAGGACCAAATGAGACATCTTTGTGATTAAACTGTCTGCTTAACTACAGACTAATTTTGATCTCTAGAACCACCAGAGAAAAGAAGAGAGAAAAAAGGGGGTCACTGATTCCTGACTACTTTGAAGTATCTGCTGAACACACCACCCTCTGAAGCCCGAACAGTTCTCTCCACACACAAGTCGTGCCACGGCTGTGCTTGGAAAGTAGCACCTCGCCATCAGAAGGGCTCTGATGCTTCCTGACTTGAAAGGCGAAGGAGAGCCAGGCTGCCCTGCACCCCGCAGGCGCTACCACCGCGTGAGACACGGCACCCCCAAACGCGCCGGGCACTCCCGAGAGCCGCAGGCGGGGGAGAGGGGAGCGGGCGCTGCGAGCACAACTCCGGGCGACCGCCGGCCCGCAGAGGACATCCCACACACCCGAAACACCGGGTCCCCCAAGAAGTCTGGGACAGGGCTGACATCAACACCCCACCCCACACCGGTTCTCTCCTTCGCTTCCATGGAACGGGTCCCAGCCCCCCCCCCAGCGCCTCGGGGCTGCCCACGGCCCCACGCCAGAGCGGACGCCGTTGGGCTGCAAACAATGCGCGCGTTTTCTGGCGGAGCTCCCCAGCAGCGCCGCGCGCCGAGGCGGCCCCCGCCCGCGGGCACCGCCGCATTGTTACCGGCACTGCCTCCCCCCGCACGCGCCCGCTAACGGACGCCGGCGCCCGAGGACCGCTGCCCTCAGCAGCGGAGGCCGACCCCCGACCCCCCCCCCCCCGCCCGGCCGGCCCCGCGGGTCCCCTTTGTTCCCTTACCTGCGGCGGGCGAGCCCCGCAGCGCCGGCACGGCCAGCAGCAGCGGCAGCAAGGCGGGCAGCGCCGGCCGCCACCGCGCCGCGGCCGCCGAGGCCACCACGAAGCGTGTCATCCCCTCCATGGCACGGCACGGCACGCCGCGGCCCGGCGTCAAGTCATCGCGGCGCCCCGCGTCCCCCCCGCGGGCTGAAAGGGCTAGGCGGGCTCGGCGGCTCCTCCCGGGCGCATCCACCGCCGGCGGGGCTGGGACGCCCGGGAGCGGGAGGCCGCCGCAGCCCCCACTCCCCACGCCCACCCCGTGAGGACTATTCAGAAGCGGCGGGGCGGGAGCGGGGCAGCGGCGCCCCGCAGGGCCCACGAGCGGCTCGGTTCAGGCCCCGAAGGGGAAGGCAGAGGGGAAACCCCCGCGCTGCGGGGCTCCTTGGCCGGCCGCAGCGCGGGCGGCTACGGCCCTT
>JASVER010000006.1:2152137-2180053 GCA_030449065.1 Oceanodroma leucorhoa | reverse complement strand
TCCGCCGCGCGGGGGCGGAGGCGGGGGCAGTGGGGAGGGGAGGAGCCAAGGCCCCGGCCCCGCTCCCCGGGGGGAGGTGTGAGGGACGGGGCGGTGTGGCGTCACAGGCCCCGCCCCCGCCCGGCCGGCGGGCGCCCTCCGCCCCTCCCTCCCTACGCCCGCGCGGCGGGGGCCGCGCCTGTCCCGCCGCACCTAGTCTCCTAGCTGTGGAGCCGTCGCGTGCTCGTGCSTCGCCGCGCTGCACGCGCAGCCCGGGAAGCGGCGGGGGAGGGGGTCACCCAACGACCGTTGCCCTCAGGGGCGGCAGGAAGCGCTGAGGGCCCGGTTGGGTCTTCGGTGGCTCCCAGTACCTGCTGCGTGATCGGGGCAGCCCCAGGGCCCGCTCCTGGTTTGAGTGGGGCGGTTTCCTGAGCGTGCTCCCTCATGGCGGGGCAAGGCCGGGAGGCTGGTGGCCGTGTCCCTCAGCCTGCTGGCCAAGCCTGGCGGTGCCCAGGGACAGGCCCTMGCTTCCCCCAGGCTGTGCCGAGTTTTTGGGGCTGAAATAATAATGTGTCCAAAGGAGAAGGCGSAGCCATGACAGGACACCCACGCAGCATTAGTGTTGCTCCAGGGCATCAAAGGCAAAAAGGCTGGGGGTGGGGGGTGAACCTTTTCACCACAGGGCTCCTYTTGAGCCTGCCTCTCCTCGGGAGCACAGATGAGTCCAGCACGCACCCAGGAGCGCCAGCAACAGCTGGGAAAAGGTCCCACAGAAAGTGGAGCTTGGCTCACCCAGTTTCCAGCTGTACATAAAACAGGCTAACAGTACGTCAGGGGACTTCCTAACACTGTTCTCAGTGCACATCGGTCACAACAGATACACCTCGCTCCCAAAGAAGGGTGGAAGCAGCGAAGGATTCATTTTGCTGACATACAGAAATAAAGCTATACCTACAAGCTTTAGCTTTACATCATGCAATGCACAACATATATCACACAGACAGCAAAGGAAAATAATACATGGCAGATCCTCAGCAATGTAAATAAGCAGAAATGAAATCTGCCAAACTGCATCAGCTGAAGATGTGGCTCAATATACACACAGCGAGTAAGGGGAGGGCATGAGATCTGGAAAACCTGGTTTTAGGTTAGATGTTTTCAGGGTCAAAAAGTCCACAGATGTCCTGTCTTTGGCAAGGTATCAAAGGCAATCACTATGGTGAGTACTTCGGGCCTTCTAGCACAAGACCTATACTTTAATTCTGAAAGTCTCGGTCCGTACGACATAATCTTCTACAGCGGAGAGATGTTTCACAGAAAATTGCATGGCTGATTACAACCTATGTCTTAAAATGAAACTAAAAATCTAAGCTATAACATCCCATGCGAAGATGTTAGACATTGCAAAAAGAAGACAGTGTGACCAAAAAAAACCCCTAATTTTTGAAACATCTAACAAAAACCAAATGCAGAAAAACTTGCATAACACCCACTTTTTTTTTTTACCTGAGCAACAAAAAAAATCAGGGCCTGGGGATTGTTTCTGTTTTATTAAATTGCTGATAGAGAGAAGTATGTCTTTGATACACCTTTTTATTTACTAAAAAAACTGAGATTTGTTTCCCAGAATCCATTAGAAATCAAACAGCTAGTTTTTATTTTTGCTAGTTGCCAGTCCCCTGAAAACAGCTCATCTCAAAAGAGCGCTCTTTAGCCTTTTCTTTTAACTACATACCCACCATTTATGGGTACGCACCATGTCAGGTACTTCCTTGCTTCCATCTCTTTCAGTTTCTCTTTTCCTTCCCAACCTCTTTTGCAGATTACAGCGCAGGCTAAACAATAGCCACCAAAAGCTTAAAAAAAAAACCACTTCATTCCAGTATGCCTTCATTGTAAGCAGTGGTGTGCACCTGTGTTTGGCATTGGAGTGTGCAGTTACATACCCTTTCTGTTTGCAAAATGTGGTTTTCCTTTTCTTTTAATAAGCTAGCCCTCAGAAGTACCCAGTAAGTGAATAGGAATCTATCCCTACTTCAGATTCGGTGGGAACTTTGGCAGTTAAGACCCTTGAAATACTTAATTTCAAAACATATTTCAGACACTGCCTATCATCTCCTTCCCTGAAAGATACCACATTACATCGTTGTCCTAACAGTGCTTCTAGTAACAGAGCACATAAGGCTGCCTGTAGTACATTTCAGATTGCCTGTAGATAATTTGTTTCACCACGATCCAAAGGTAACTTCCCAGACGAAAGTGTGAGACAACTTCTCTCACATTTCTGAGATGTTATCCGTAATGAAATCCACCGTGACTGCTAACTCATTCACTGTCTCAGCTAAGATGATTTCCTGCTCCAGTTCCCAGAGTTCAGTTCACAAAAATAATCTTCCTACCTTGTGTTTGGGTTCATGTTCCCCAGTTTCTGTGTCTGTTGAGCCCAAACTGGTATTTATGTTATTTCCCCGCTTCCTGGGCTAATTTAAGAACTGTCACATTTGATCGCATATTGTCTATTCCCTTGCAATTTCACATGTTCCACCAGACACCTCCAAATTAAACGCCTCTTGTTAAATAACAACCGGCATTGAAAGAGGAGCTGTGAGGCAGCTACCTGTTATGCTACGGTTCACCCTCTGTTTTGGTCTGCTGTTTCCCAGAAGCTGTGAAGGAATTTTACTAGTCACATTATGATCCTCTGTCCTGCTTAGACTCCTCTCACTGGAGATATACTTTGGGGCAATGCTTTTGCAGTTGTAGCTCCTACTCCCCTCAGTGATTGCAYTAACTTTAGTATCTTCGTACTGTTGTTTAGTTCCTTTAATCCTTTTTGCAGTCCTCTTAGTCCCCCTTTTTCCTGGAAACCCTTGTCATACGTGGCAACCTGATTGACATTTACTTCACCCACTTGTCTTGATGAACCAGGGCAGGAGTTATCCATATGTATTTGGCATCTTTGTGACAGCAGACTYGCAATGATTTTATGACCAACTACAGTTTGGTTTTTTTTTCAAGCTTTCCTTTATATAGCCTTCAGCTATTTCTTCAGTATACGTCTCATCTGCCAGGAAGTCCTGAGTACAGCAGGAATCCTGACAAAGGACAGGTTTTTTGGTTACAGCTTCAAACACGTCTCAGCCTGTACTTGTCTTTGTGCTTTCCTCAGGACTTCTTCAGGCTGTGTGAGTGCATCCTCACCATCCCCTCTCCTTCTGGTCCTTTTCACCTATTGCAGATGCACAGATAAAAGGTGCTACAGAGTAACCAGCAAGAACTTCACTCAGATATCCCTTGAAGGGATGACAGGCTGGGATTTGTGGTGGAGGCTGTGTTTTTCCTTTCCCTTTGGAACAGCAACACCCCTCCCACCCCCCCCCCACCCCGACACACCCCCCGCACCTTACATGCTTCTAATAAGCATCCTAAGTCAGGATGATGGTTATTTATAATAAAAATATTAAAAAATAAAAATAAGCAAGTATCTATAGGAGACTTCAGATTCCACTAAAACAGAAATCTGAAAAAATATGGCAAATTTTCCTAGGACATTAATACAGGCCGGAAATCCTGGAACGTGTGGATCTCACAGAATTCCCTCCGTTATCACTTCCAAACTCACAAAATGAAACTAGCTATAATTTTATCTACATTTTACTCTGCAGTTTGTGAATGGATTCAGCACACGAAGTAACTGAGTTGGAAGGTGAGACGTTCTCTTTCCTATAGTACTTGACTGTGGTCTTTGGTAGTATGGATCAAGATATTAGCTCCCCCTGCTTAAGGGGAGGGTAGAAGTAATCTTTTGTAACAGCGTGCCTGACAAGGGTTATTTACTTACTGCTGAATGACTTCCCATTGCATATACACCAGGAAGTTTTTGACATTACTGAGCTTTCCACTACAGTGACGGCTGCTCTGATTTATCACTGGGGCAAGACTAAGGATGCAAAAAAAAAAAAATCAAAGGCTGTGCAAAGTATGATTAGATTAATGATGACAGGCTCCACTTGGAAACTGAGAGCTTGTTTTGTGAAGGATGTAAGAGGAAAAAAAAAAACCTATAACATTTTGTATAGAAACGTTGTAAGTGAATACACACAAGGGGACATTTGGAAGCTGCAACCTCAACAGTGGAAGTGAGCACCCACGCTGCAATGACAGAAACAAGAGCGTCCTCAGAAGGTTCTTCGTGGAAGTGCTCATTTCTTCTTGCCCAGGTTTTGCTGGAAATGAAGGTGTGAAATTAGACCCTCTTACAAATTGAAAATACTTTCCAATCATCTTGCTTTTCGTACAGTATGTAATAAATACCCAAATCTGGAAAGTTGTTTCTCAAAACTGCACATCAAAACACCAGTTCAGAGACACTGAAGTGAATCGGAGACCATCACCATTATTTCCAATGGAAGGAGACAACTGCTCAGTAATTTAACTTTCAGTTGTTACTAGTTTGGGACTCAGTGACCAGAGCTGCTAAAGATATTTTTTGCTTTAGTGAACAATATTTACATTAACAAAAAAAAAACCCAGAGGTTTTTTCTCCTGGTCTTTTGCTGTTGCTGAAATTTGTGAAGAAACAGATTTTTTTTTTTTGTGAATGTTTCCAATTTGCTGAACTACCCATTGAAAAAACATTCAAAGGGAGAAGTTSTAGCTTGGCTTTATGAAGACCTTCAGACAGTTCGTTAGGCTATTCCCAGTGCTCTCAGACATCCAGATTTCTTACCAACACTTGTSTCTAAGGGAGCAGAGAGTGCTTTTTTTCATTATGGTTTTTCTTTTACTCTCTGAAAGCTGCGTGCTGTGGAAAGTCGCATGGTATGTGACATGAAAAAGACTCAAACCATTTACAGATCAATACAGCCCAGGCTGACTGTGCACTTCCATTCTATTTCTGAACTCTCATGCTTTGCTTGATCCAGACTTGTGCTCTCGGTTACTTCTGTTCTGCCCCTTTTAACTAGCTGATGAAGTACAGTAGCAATAGCTGGTGGCACCAGAAGAGAAAAAAGCAAACTTCAGAARGCCAGACTAACAAAACAGATTGGTTTTGTTCTAGGAAGTACAAGGAAGGTACTAGAAAGTATGCTTTCTCTGGTTAAAAAGTGAAAGAAAAAAACCAAACTTCATTAGGGTCTAGATTTTTGTACTTAACAGGCTTAACAAGACAGTCCTGTACGGTCTCATGTTGTAACTGTGTAAAATGCAATATTGGGAACTGGCACCAGGAATGCCCACACAAATACCAGATTGTTCCTAGGTAAAAAAGGAAAAAGGCAAGAGATGCGTGTATGCTGTGTTTTCAATTCTGAGTATCTAGGCTGGAGAAATTCACGAAGGTAACTCAGAGAAATGGCCTTTTATAAAAAGTGTAGAAGTGTCTAATAAATTGCTTTCTTCCACATTTTCCACTACAAATTTCATTGAGACATTAGAGAGACTGCCCAAATGCATCTCTATTTTGCTGAAAGGCTTGTCATCTTTTTGCAAATACCTCAGGCTGTCTGTTTAATCCAATTCCTGGACTGCTGGCATTGCGTCTGCAACAAATGTCTCTGATATACAGCTTCATACTACTCTTCCTCAGAATGGTTACTCTGATTGCCTCCTTTGACTCTTCCACTTTCACCATCTGCCAAAACCTTTTACCTCAAATTCCTGTCTCTTCAGTTCTTCTGAGGCAACGCATTAGAATAAATGGGCTTAGTGTTGTTCCTCCAGTGGAGAGGTATGTAGCTCTCTGAAACGATAGTCTTTTTTCCTTCGTATCTGCAACTAATCCCGACCTTAACTATCCCATTTTGTTCATAAAATATCGTTTTATAACACATAGACATACCATATTCAGAAATCATTGCACTGCAGACATATTTTGCTCTATCAAACTATCCTTCATCCTTATACACTGGGCAACTGAAAATAACTCCATGTATACTTAGCTAATGTAACATATTAAAAATAACGCATTTCAAGCTACTATAGCATTGATCATGATAGCAATTGGATTATTTCTCTGTGATATGGAATGACACACAAAAACTAAGCAATCTAGATCTTTCATGTTGTAGTTTTGGAACTTAAGAGAAGTAAATTTCAAGTACAGTGAATTTACTATAAAATATCCTTGGTAATCCCATCTTAAACAGAATGCTCACTGAAAAGGTCACTTACACATACATCTGTTAAACTCCTCCCACAAAAAAAAAAAATCAACAAACCTTTCTGCCACTTCATGCAATGTCAATAAATACTTCCAAAAAATATCCAGACCTTGCAAAATCCTCCCCCACATCTGTTTCCAATGATCACTTCATAATTCAGGGTACATCTCCCATTCCGGAAACCATTAGGACTTCATATAAAAAGATAAGGCTTTCTTCTGTCCGGAACAGATATAGTTTATACCAAAGATTAATCAAATGCTATCCTAATTTATATAATGAGCAAGGCAGAGCAGTAGATTTTGCAGACTCAAGGCTCAGTGTTTTTTGGAAAGTAAGAATAACTAAATCAGGCAATCAGTAGATGCTTTTCCAGATTTTAGTAGGAGCAGCTGGAATGAACACTTTCAAAATCTTGCCCATGACATTCACCTCTAGTGAGCTTTTGCTCCTGCTGACAGATGATACTAGCTTGATCTTCCTGAGAGAAATGCTTTAACAGCCCTTTTCCCTTCCCTCAAAGCTGCTTTGGTTTCCTGCTGCTAATGGTTTCTGGTCCCTCTAGAAGTTACAACCCCAGGCTCCCTCCCATTCAATACCTGTCACAAAATACCTATACTTCTGTTCTCTACTCTTTTTTCTTCATTCACATTTGTCTTCCTACAGTCTTCCTGCCTTTATGTCACCACAAAGAACTTTTCTCCCCATCCCTCAATGAAACGTCACCATCCAGATCTCTGTAAAGCAAGAAACTTACATTATATGACTCTACTTGAGGCCCAAATTGCGTGATTCCTAAATCACGTTTCACATTATTTTCTTCAACCAGCATTGTCCCCCACCAAACATCCGAGTTTAGCATTGAATGCTGCAGTCGGAGCGATATGCAACTTCTTGATACTTTCATTAATTTTTTTCTTTTCTGAAAGTAGAGCTTACAAACCCTGCCTGCAACCCAGGATCCTGTTGTATCGAACTCAACAGACACAGAACAAAGCAAGACAGAAAAGATGGTCCTTGTCTCTCTCTACTAAATAGCCAAAGTACAAATCCTGGTTTTGGAGCCGGCTCATTCAGCTTTGCCTCAGGGATATTTGCACCATGGTGTGTCAGGGTGCAGCTGTGCCCTAAGTAAACTTTAAAAGACCATTGTACAGACTTGTGACAGGCAGATGTAATAAAGAGACATAAACCACTTGAAAAGCCTTAATTGTCAAGAAAAAGAAGAGTTTGTTAAGGGCAATGTTTGAAAGAGAAATAGTTTAATCCAAAAAAGGCAAACCTGAGTCAGAACCTCCGGATAAAATTTCTGGCAGTGGGATACACCAGCATGRAAATCACCCTCCAAGGACAGTAACAAAACCCTCCTCGGTTGGAATTTTAAGACTCACGTAGACTGGGCACAGAGCAGAATCCAGGGAACAACATTAGATGCCATGAAAGGCTTACTCCGCTGCTGAATTCAGTGACAGAGAAATGAGCTGAAAGCTCCAGTGTTACTAAGGTACCTCTTATTCACAGCTCAATTGTCTTTTATATTTACATTCATCACAGGATGCTGACGTGGTGTTTTCTTCTGTACTTCGATACATTTTTTAAGCTAAAAAACATTAGTAAAGAGATTGAATTACTGACACAGATACATTAATTGGTTATTTGATATTATCAAATTCTATGATGTTCATCACAGAAATAATTAAAATTATTTCCCTTTCTTCAAAAATGGGAGAGAATGGACAGGCAAATGGGAAATTGCCTCCGAACCCCACAGAGATGTAAGTGACACAGGCATTCGCCTCAGCAGTCCAGCTAGTCATGTGGCTGGCACATGGTCCTGAGCAGCCAAGTCTTCAATAAAGATGAAAGCATGACTAATTGCAGTYTTCCTTCTCAGGTGCCACGGCAGTAGGCATTAGCCAGGCTGAGCTCAAAGCACTAGAATAATTAGCCTGAGTCGGCGGTGGGCCAGCATTTGTCTGCTGTGATGACTTGACTGGGCTAGAGCTGTGTTGTTAAAAGCCACCTCTAAAACCATCCTCTAGAGATGTGCATTCCAAATACTGATGTTGAGTCCCAAGGGTGAATGCAGGGTAAAAAGTAAAGACCAAGAAGTTAAGACAAAGGAGGATTTGGGACATCTCTCCTGATAACCTTCTTGCTTAGCTAGGGAAAGCCACGGGACAGAATAATCCTATCCATGGAAGAAATTAAAAAGGCACGAGCTGCAGCTACTGCTGATGTTTGGTCAGGAGAGCTACTGGAGCGAGCAGCTGCAATTTGAGCTGAAACTCTTTCCTTCTCCAGTTCTTTTCGGTGATATTTTATGCAATGTTAAATTAAGGTCAGATAAAGGACATGTTAGTAATGTCCTTGCCAGTGAAAACCACAAGTTAACTATTCAATTATGTTTATTTACTTACTGTTTTATAAAAAGAGTTTCCCTTTGAAAGTCCATTTGAGAAACCTGTGAGACAGAGAAAAATATTTGGACACAGCTCTGAATAGTTAATGGAAGTTCTCAGTGCTCTGCCTGAAACCAGTTGTGGTTCCCTTTTAGCACATTAGTTGAATGTATACACTGGGAATATTTTACTTTGTTTTATGTTATTGCAATTTTCAAAAATTACACTAATAGCCCAATTTCATGCAATTATCTGAATGCAAAACATTGTTCGGTTGAATTCCCATAGCCTAATCCTACTAGTTCCCTTGGCTGTCTCACTTTCAATTATGAACCAGGGTCTGTGCATCAGATGAAATACTGCTATTGTAAAAATGGATCCTTTCTTTAAAAGTTATTTTCAGTGGTCTTCTGCCATACAGGCTGTTTTTATTGTCTGCAACCAACGGCACTTTAAGCAAATCTGATTTTAACATCACAGGCCTGCAATACATATACTTTAGCTGGAGCGGTTTGTTGTGTTATTGTGGTAATAACCCAGTTATGTTTGCATCATAATTGTACCTTTAAGTGTCTCTTGAGCTGCACGTATGGGGCAAAGCCTGGCTTTATGAATACACAGGGGAAGGGGAAGAAAAGAGGAAGGCCATACAGAGAATTACATCCTTTTTTCCTTCCATGTGTAACACAGCTAACAGTTTTGGAAGGCAAGCAATGGGTGATGTTAACACTGCCTTAATGCCAACTTGGTGGTCAAGTCTGAGTATTCAGAAATTATAAGGCTGGCTAGGGGATCATATGTGTCTGGTTTCATATTTGCTTTTCCCTTTTTGGAGCCTTTACAGTTCACATCTTCAAGTTTTACTCCACAATCTAGGAAAAAAAATTGATCTTTTTTTCCTTTTTAAGCAAAGACAAGTTTTTATGAAATCACATGACTCCAGGATCTAGGACTTAAAGTAAAATACTAAAGAAGTTGAGACTTATAAGAGTCAGTGACAATGTGCTAAGTTCCCTAAATTAAGTTAGTGAATTAGCCTAGCCAACTGACCTGCCTGTCTGGAAGGAAGCACGTCTCGTACATCTTGAAAAATGTGGATAACATCATACTATGGAGTATACTTCCCTGAAGCTTCAGAAGGTTTGACTCCTGCTCTAATACATCCTTCTCTTTCTGTTCCTCTGAAATGCCTAACCTGCATTTCCTCATTTGTGCTCAATGTACTGCATCCCTGATTGCTTATAGACCTCTCCTTTTTGGTAGGAGAAAACTACTCTTACATCCACTTTGGAAAAAACTTGCATTCTTTGACTCAAACAGGACAAATGTAATAGACCTTTTTTAACTGAAGTTACATGCATACATTTCTTTGAAACTCAGTCTAAGCACCGTTCCTTTGTTGTGAATGGAAAGAAATAATATGCATTTCGTGATAAGATAGGGCAGACATCAGCCTCTGGCCTTGCCTGGCTCTCTCCTTTGTCTATAAAGGAAGGCTTCAATAACTAGGTCCTTTCTTGTAGATGGGTAACATTAGTGAAATGAATCCCAACCTTGATGTCACATTTTGGGTACCCATGAATCAAAATAATAAAATTAAATTCCTTTCTCATTTTCACTGCCTGAAATATCTGCCATCTTTTTTGCCCTAAAGGAACAGCTGCCTCTCCAGGCAGAGAAATTTCTGTTCCTTATAAAAGCTACACATCTATCTGACATCATTATTTAGGTCTCCAAATGACCTTCATCAAAGAAAAGGAACTGCAGACATGATATTTTGGGTATTAAAGGGTGAAAAATAAGCAGAAAAAGAGGGAAGTAAACAAGTAAGATTTTAAACACGAGAGCAATAAAGAACCAACTCACTGTTTTTAGCTTTGCATTTCACCTTTTACATACTAATTATGTAGTCACACACCCAGATACACACACATAGGTACCCTGTTACTAACTACCTTTGAGGAATACTTCAGACAGTAAGGCAGGATTCTCCCATCTTATTTTGGCTGGCATGCTTTATAGTAGCCCTTTCTCATTGCATCTGAGAACATGGCCATTCTGGCACCTTACTTGTTTTATTTGTGAATATTAGTGCTAGCCCAGAAGACTCAGGGAATCATTTTGTGTTGTATGCCAGCCGTCTCCATCACAGACACCAACAAGTAAAAAATATGTATCAGCTCCCTAAGGATCCTTTCATTTTCTTCACCTGCTTTGTTAGAGCTGCCACAGTTGCTCACTCCTTCCAGAGGATCAGAGAGAGACATGTAACATCTCTGCTCCCTCGTACAGGGAATCACTCACAAAGCTGGTTTCCTATAATTAAGCTACTTGGAGAAGTAACCGATAGTGATGCAGGCCTCGGCAATTATTTAACGTCATGAACAGACAGAAATAAGTGGACTGGCTGCCTTGATGCTGCTGTACTTCTTTCTTACCTGACTGTCTGGAAACTCTGCTGCCCTCAATCTCTGGTTTCTAGTGAATGTGTAGTAATGCACCAGCCTCTTGCTTGGGGATGTCTTTCACAGGTATGGTACAATATATTATGCTCTTCAGCATTTATGTGTTATATGCACTGCTGGCACAAAAGTTTACATTGGAACTGGCAAGGTTATTAATTACAATTCTGGTTTAACCTTCCTATGTCTTTTATATCTTTGCAACACCCATTTATATATATATACATGCATATATATGCATGCACATGTACATTTATAAATATACAAGCRTTTGATGCTCTATTTTTGAATCAGAAATCAATACTAGCTGCCCACTGCCAAGTGGCTCCCCAGAATGCATGGCCAAGAAATTCCGCATTAACAAACACCGGTACATGGAACACATAGGAGAAAAAAGAAAAATGTTCAAATGAAGGCATATTTCCATTTCACACTTGCAAAGCACTATATAAACAGAAAATTAGAAGGGATCAAAATCCACATCCTTAGTGCCCTAAAAATTGTGTATCGCGCATTATATTTCATTACACATTTTTTAAAAGGCTCCACCTACTCTCTGGGACTAGAAATCTTTTAATAGCATGAAGTTAGTCAATCTTTCTTTCATTAATATTCATATATATGCCCCAGTTCTTACATTTAAATCTGCTAATGAAGATTCACTGCTGCTGCAGCGAACACTGTGCAGGACCGGGACCCTTTTGTGCCAGCAGCCCCCACAGAGCACTGAACTGCGTGGTGGGCAAATGGTGTCATTAAACAGCAGCCGCTTCACCTGCTTTCTGCTCCCTTAGCCCTTCTCCTAATTCCTTGAACATCTTCAGTACACCCTCAATTGAGGGGGGATGTGTTCCCATTGCAGTGATGAGAATGATAGGCAGGGACTTGTAACGTGCCTGTCCTCTGCGTTGCAAAAGATATTTTAACAATCTTTGCCAAGTTATGCAATCTTTTCATCTTTTGCTTTATAAAATGTTCCCCATTTTATGAAAGGGAAACAATAGTGCTTCTCTTCTTCCCAAGGATTTCTTACAACTATACCGCTTCTGGTTTCCATTTAGCACTAACTCGATCTCTTTATGCAGCACCACACTGTGATGTGTAAACTTAGCCTGAAACAGAGTCTGAAGGCAGAAGAGACCATTATGATCGTTTAGTCTGGCTTCCTCTAGGATTTTTCTCAGGGATTCCTGCATGAGGCTCCACAGTTTCAGTTGCCAAGGAAACAATTATCAATCTTTTCCATCCCTCACCATCCCTATGCCTCCTTTCCATTTTGTCATTTCTTGCTACAATAAAAAAAAATCTTGTCAAATGTCCTAGTCCTTAGCTCTAGCATCCTCACCTCCACCCCAAAGAAAGAACGGGAAAGGATCCTTGGCTGGGAGTTCGCCCTGAAGCTTACCTCTGATCCTTGGATTCTGTGCTGCAGGTGGATGACCCTTTGAAAATGATCCTCTCAGCTGCAGGTAGCTTATCAAATGCTGTATTGTTTGGCTAACACAAGACATATTATTTTTTGAATTACCCAGCAGTGCACCGCTTGATATATTTTTGGTATCTTTCCTTTCACCACAGCCTTAGCTCCACTACAGCCTCATGCAGAAATGCTTTGGAAAAAAAAAAAAAACACACTCTATTGTAACATGCAGCTAAAGAGCAAAAGCAATAATAAGGAAAAGAAAGGAAGATGCAGAGAGATGGAAAACTGTGTAGGAGGACGATAGAAGGCAAAACCCCTGCATCAACTAGAGAATAAATTAGATGCAGTCAGAGACAGAGATAAACTTTTGGAGTCTCAAGAGGTTAAACTCAGGTACCTTCAGGCAAGTTACAGGAGATCTGCAAGGTTCCCTAAGGTCTAATGAGTCCCACCTGTATAATTCATACTTTCTCACAGTTGCACTTATTTTCTGTCCTTAAACACAACTGTGATCAGGGCAACTGTTTGAAGGACAGAAGGTGTCTCACCAATGTAGTTTGAAAGGTAATCCCCTCAAATTCAGTGGAATTATATCAGTGTAATCAGTTCCTCAGTGTGCACAGGAGGGAGGATGAACACACCAACTGCAGGGAGGGAGAGACGAGCCAAGTACTCACAAAAAGCTTATGGGGAAGAGGGCTGCCATTTGGCATGTTTTGATAATTCACCACTTATAGTAATTGTCTCCCTTTCACAAGTAACCTAACAATAACTCACATAAAGGAAAGAAGACTTAACTTGCAAACCTCAGGAATATCAGATGATCAAAGAAAAGTCAGGGATACATAGAAATGGAAACATTCCTCAGGGTAAGCTCCTAGGGAGAGAGAAACAAGGTAGACCACATTAATAAGACAATTCCTGCTTATGGTCAGGGAGTGATGCTTCAGCCCTTCCTCTTCTCATTTTTGGAGCTTGCTGAGGTTTTTTTGCTCTGTGTGTGTGACAGAGACATAACAGGATGGTTTTGAGGATGACCAAACCATACACGTATGCACAGAAGATGTTATGTCATACATACAYCACCGTGGAGACACTCAGTACATGTCCAGTAGATCTGGCACCGTAGCCACTGTGCCCCTGCTGGGACCTCCATGAGCCCACACCTCAGGACAGGCCTGTGGCATTGCTCACTATAAGCCTGGGAAATCTGGATCTTTTGGCCATTTGGGTCTGTTTGTTTAAGATGTTGCTTCTAAACGTAGCCCAGCAGGATGCATGGATACTGAAATCCCTGATACTTTTTCTGCAGAAATCACTTACTGATGGTTTAGGGTGGTTGTAACAGAAGTAGTAAGATAAATCTATGTGTGAAAAACGATGGAGAAAACAAGTTATTTTTATGAATGTCAACAATATCTCAGTTTTCCTGTTGGCTATTTTCCTGCCAGGCTGTACAGAAGAATGTTAGAGGGAAGCAAACAGTGACAACATACCAATACCGTTTCAAATATCACAGAGCTGTTAAAAGAAGTGTATTGGGGAATATCTATCCACATACCTTCAGGCAGGCGAGTGTTAATTTCTTCTAAGTCCAGGGAGAAAAAAGAAGACACTGAACTGCTGAAAGCCACAGCTAGACAAAAACGAATGGATGAACAGCAGTGTTGGGATGAGTCAGAAAAAGCCAGCCTTTAAGAGGGAGTTGGTTTTGGCACTTGACCTTGAACAGGTGCGTTATGCTCAGTGGAAGCTCTTGAAACAACCGTGTTTTCTGGTAAGACTTATGTACAAATGCTCGCTCTTTGTTTCATCTCACGTTTCATCTTCTGATTTTCTTCCTTTGGCTGAAGAAACATCTTTTGTTTCAAAAAAGATATTCTTGAGCCCCCTGGATCAGCTGCTGGCCCAAAGCGTGTTGGGTCAGTGGGGTGCAGAGCAGGGGTTGCTGGCTTGTCTATTCGCATGTTGAGTGCTGGACTCAACTACCCTGGAGAAGACTATATGGAGGGAAAAAACCCACCCCTGGTTGGCAGTGACATGAGATGACTTAGTGTGCCCGCTGCCTTACAAGCCTGTGCTTCCTCCCCTGGCAGCGGTACACAAATGCGGGAACTCATTATTCCCAGATAAGAAAAGCGACAACAACCCCATAACAAAAAACAAAACAAAACAGAACACCCAAGAAAAAACCCCAACAAACAGGTAAACCTGAGAAGGGTACTGTCACTTGACCCTACTGTTTCTCCCACCGAGGTGTGCTGCATAGTTCCCAGGCAACCGCTCCCCTGCTGCTGCCTGCCCCTGCCAGGCTGATGGCGGGGAAGAGGATATCAGTTTGCAGAAAGAGAGTGATCCCACTCCATGCAGAAACAGCACAATCTTCCCTTATGCCAGACCCGAGCATGTTAATGGAGCAAATGGCACAAGGAGGCAGAACCTGAAGGTTCTCTCTTCTGCTGTCTGCATGGGCTTTAAATTATTCAACTCCCATTCACACTATAGGACAGCTCGGTGTGCAGGCAGTGGTGTCCTCCCCATAGCCCTGGCTGGAGATGTACTGGGGGGGAAAAGGCTCTCTGCTGCTTAGGAAGCCTGAGAGGGAGTCAGGAAGGGCTCTGGTTGTGGAGGTCTTGTGTCCAGGAGAGCCTCTACTACTTGCTTCTGGATCCAAGACAGACCCTTTATGCCCTCAGAATCGAAAATAGCTCATTTCGCCAAATCTCCTCTAAGATCTTGGATATTTCAGACTTGTCAATGCCATCCACTAAGCTAAAAATCCCAATCTACTCCTATTTACAGCTTCTACCTTTCCAAGGCTAAGTAGCCCATTGCTATCAGAGCATGCCTGATCGCTCTGCGTGACTGTCTTCATCACTGTCTTCTGTCCTGCTAATCGTTGCTGATCCCTGCTGTTCTCAATAGTGATTTCATATTCATTTAGATCATAGATTAAATTGTTACATTAATGGATTACACAGCTTCCTGCATTGCCCTAGTCTCCATGAGCCTCTCCTGGACTCCTCACCGGCTCTTTGAGGTCTGTCAGTTGGTGTCCTCTCAGTGCCGTTCACACAAGCTGATATTGCATGGTGTTCATTTTTATGTTCAAAATGCAGCACATTACTGACTGATGCCCAACACACTTTCACATACATTATCACTATGCAATTACCTTTGTCAACCAAATATATAGTCTCATCAAAGCACAAAAATCAGGTTTGTTTGAGAAGTTTGCTTATAGTTACCATAAAACTATGTCAGTGGCATTAATTATATTCTTTCCCTTAATTCTTTCTTGACTGAATCCCATACAAGCTTTCCTTTATTTTTCCTGGAACTGGGCTAAGCCTAGCCAGCCTTCAATTACTGGGCTCATTCTTTGGGGCAAAATTAATACTAGTCTTTTGCTCTGCTCTGTGCCTTTATTGTGTCCTGGCCCCACTTTTCTCTGACTGTTTGTACCCTGACCTCCTTCACAGAGTAGCACATCCTCTTTTGCTCCTGGAGAGGCTTAGGGGAAGGGATTGAGGCTTCTCCCCCTCCCTTGCAGAGCACTGTGGAGCTACTGCATGTATGAAACTCTGGGTTCTGGGAGGGCGGAGGGCAAGAGAGAGGGCTGCGGGGATCCGCATGCCCAGGGTACCACCTCGGTACCTCCACCATGTGTTAGTCTGTCCCACAGAGACAGCCCCTGGTCATAAGAGAGACCAGACTGCCTGAGAAATGAGGGATGAGTAAGTAACGGCAGAGCTGGGGAGTTCTCCTGCCCCTGCTTACACTTCTAACCTTTGTCCAGAAGGTTTAACAGTACTGCCCCAGTTGATGATACCGTAATACCATACTTTTGGTTGTTATTGGCAGCAAGGCCCAAATGGTATAATTTCTCCTTACCTGCAGGTCTACTCTAAAGTCTGCTGCAGTGTTTTCATTAGCATCAAATAGCATCATATCAGAGTTTAAGATTGCATTTCCCTGGAGGTGTAAAAGATGCGTCACACTCACTCTTTTCCTTTTTGGGATGTTCAGCATGATCAGAGGGTCTCCTCTGCAGGAGAGCAGTAGCAGTTGCATTTGCTTCTCCAGAGGAGTTACAGGGCTTCTTTCCACTCGCCAGGCCCCTTTCATGCAGCGTGCAGTTTCGGAGTCTCCGGTGGGGCCAAGACAGATTCTCCGACTGCAGAATTCCCCAGAGAATTAAAATTGATTTTTCCCACAAGTCCTTAAAGAAATCAGTGTTTACTCATGAGGAAACAGATTCAAGATCATACGGCTGTCCTGCCAGGGTAACCTGTCGTGTAAGCCTGTATGAAGAGCACATGCCAGGCCATGGAGAGCACAGGAGAAACACACGTTGCACTGTTCAGAGGGTTGATGCAGCAGAATCGGTTTCAGATGATTGTTACTGTATTCAGCAATGTATTTCAAGTATCCTTTTGCTGAGGAGGCCTATTAATAAATAGAGACAGATGCCGTAATAAACTAAAGAACAACTGCTTCACAGTTCAGAGTAAATATGGTGCCCTGGGCAAGCAAGCAGGATGGCTCAGTAAGAGAGAGCTCAGCACAGACCGGTTAGGACCATTGATGACTCTGCTTATCACAAAGAGGAAAAGCAGGATGATGGGAGAAAATAAAGGAAAAAAAGGAAGAAGAAAAGTGAGAGAGAAGGCAGCCACAGAAAACTGAGCTTTACAGTAAGTGTGTGCATTGCCTTGTGACCCTATCTGCCTGTAGTTAGAAGGCAAGGAGGCACATACCATTAAAAATCTCTTAAAAAAAACAGATCCTTTCTCTGTCACCTCTGCTTGTAGTGAAGTAAGGTCATAAATGACAAATGTGGTTCAGGAAAATTTTCTCAAAGTTTTCATTAAACATAAGGAGTAATAAAACATTATGAAAGGAACCCAAGCATTGTTTCTGTTGTAAACCGCAGGCAGTTTACCTCTCAGAGATTCCTTATCAGTTATTCTTTTTCCATGAAGCAGATCATTGGCTTCTTGAGCATCTGCACAGAGCTCAAAACCTGGGCGTGTTTCTTGGTGAAATCCCTGTCTCCTTTGAAAACTCTGGAAGTTGTATTGAGGAAAGACAAACCAGACACCCTTCTCTGCTCAGTTTTCTTCTCACGGGGCTGAAATCAGGCTGCTGCTTTTGCAGCTGAGGTGAAAAACCTCAATCCAAACAGCCCCTCACCTTCCTGAGAAAGTGATGTTCTTCATCTTCATTGCTGTAGCCAGGAGCCTCTGGAGAGCAATGGATTTAAGAAGCCAGAGGACTCCCATTTTTGTTCAAAGGAAGGGCAACTGAGATGAATGAATGGGCCCCTGTGACTTTTCGCCATCCAGATTTTGTGTTCAAGTAGTTGCATCAATTTGCTGGGAATCTCACAAGCAATGGGTCCAGCACTGGATGTGTCGGAGCTGTTAACATTTGATATCCAACTGAGGTATTATAAAATCCTCTGCGCAGGCACGGTGCTGTTCCCTGTGATCAAAGGCAAGTCCTGTGATCAAAGGTATGTGTTTGAGGATCTTTGACTCCTTCTAGAGAAAAGCACTGGTGATATCCTTACTCGAGTGCTGACTGAATACTCTGCTTACTTTTGCTTTACCTCTAGTACCAACTATTTTTTTAATCGAAATCTTTGAGTACTTTTTTTGTAATTGCCTCTATGTTCTTTGAATTCTTCTGCTACCTCTGTTTCAAAGCACCTGAATTACAATGTCTCTCACAAGGTTTCCCAGCTCTACCGGGCCTGGCTGGGATGGAGTTAATTTTCTTCACAGCAGCCCACATAATCCTGTGTTTTGGATTTGTGTCCAAAACAGTGCTGATAATGCACCAGTGTTTTAGCTATTGCTGAGCTATTGCACAGGGTCAAGGCCTTCCCTGTTTCTCACTCTGCCCCCCAGYGAGTAGGCTGGGGGTGGGCAAGAGGCTGGGGTGGGACAGCTGACCCCAGCTGACCAAAAGGATATTCCATACCGTATAACATCATATTCAGCAATAAAAACTGAGGGGAAAGGGGAGATTCCAAAGCTGCTGTTGCTCAGGGACTGGCTGAGCACCGGTCTGCTGATGGGAGGTGGCGAGTGATTGCCCTTGCATCATAGAATCATAGAATCGTTTAGGTTGGAAAAGACCTTTAAGATCATTTGAGTCCAACTGTTAACCTAGCACTGCCAAGTCCACCACTAAACCATGTTCCCAAGCACCACATCTACACGTCTTTTAAATACCTCCAGGGATGGTGACTCAACCACTTCCCTGGGCAGCCTGTTCCAATGCTTGACAACCCTTTCGGTGAAGAAATTTCTCCTAATGTCCAATCTAAACCTCCCCTGGCACAACTTGAGGCCATTTCCTCTCGTCCTATCRCTTGTTACTTGGGAGAAGAGACCGACGCTCACGCTTGTGGGTTTTCTTCTTTACTTACTAAGCTGTCTTAATCTCAACCTGGCCTTCTTTCACAGCCATATATTTGAATATTTCTACTGTGCTTAGCACTTAAAAAAGTCATCTAGCACCAGCCTGCTTTACTTCATATGGATGTACTGCATCTAGTACAGCGGCCACGACTAACTTTTCAGTGCCACCTAATAATCGCAGTTAAATAGCAGGAATAAGACAGGATTTTAAAATCCCTTCACTTCTTGGTACTGACAGCGTGTACTCGGGGGAGCCGAGCCGAGCCGAGCCGAGCCGAGCCGAGCCGGGCCGAGCCGGGCCGAGCCGAGCCGGGCCGAGGCTGCGGGCGCCGGGTGCCCTCTGCCGGCCGCCGGGGCCCCGCGCCTCGAACGGACTCGTTGCCTGCAAGGAACGGTTATTAGGAGCAGCGCACAGGGATGGTGGGGTCATGGTTCCACTATTAGACCTGGCAGAAAAATATCTTCTTCCTGCACCCCAATGGACTGTCTTGTGCACACCCCACTTTGGAGACCACTGCTCCAGAGGCTGGGTGGAAAAATCTGATTGAGAGAGGACCTGTTTTTTTTCAAGGGGTTGAGCACCCCCACCCAGTCTTCTGTATTTTGGTTAGAGCAGTGGAAACTCATTGCTTCTGAAAATCTCTTCTTTTCTCTTTCATATCTACATCACTATTTTCTTCTCCTCCTCCTCAACCCACTGCCTGTTTTCTACTCAGCTCTCTTTCATTTCCTCTTGTGTCTGGTCTCAGAACATTTCATCTCCTTTATCCACATTTCCCAGTAATACCAAACCCTCTCCCATCTTGTGGTGCCCTCCCCCTGCTTCACACGGTCGTCTTTACCTCCTTTGTGTTATCTGTCTGCATCCTACGTCCCCATTTCCGTATTTTAGCGGGCAGTGGAGAAAATGACGGATTGGGGTAAGTGACACAGCTGGGGGGATTGCACGGATGTGGGGAAAGGATTCCCAGCTGCTTTGGTTCTTCCCTGCCAGTGTTTTAGCACCGTTGGGGCACACACACGAAGGGTTAAAACAAACACACTAGGAAAGAGGTGCTTATCACGAAGCTGAATGSTGAGCCATCACCATCAGTGTCTCTAGGCCTTGCCTCTCTGCAAACACAGTCATTCCTGATATTATTTTAAAGCCTTAAAAAAAAAACCCAACCTAATGGGATTTGCTTTTCCCATCACCCTCCACTACACACTGTTGCCTCTCACAAGCTGTAACAGCCCACCCCGCACCCCTTGGCCTTCACTGAGGGGAGAGGTGAGGAAATGGGATCATGCAGGACAAGGGTCATTAAAAAAGGAGGAGGGGGTATTCTGAGTGTGGGGAAGGCAGGGGTAAGGAGGGAGACACRACTAGCAAAGGAGCACTGGCTCCCTGACACAGAAGAGAACAGAGCTCTGACATCTGGGGACTCCATGTCCCATACATAACGTTTTTAAGAACAGGTTAGACAAATAATCTGGCACGTGCAGGCAAAGTATGGTTGAACCTTCGCCGTTGCCTTCTGTGGTCTCCTTCCAGACCTGCCTTTATTATTCCTATCGCTCCTATTCCATAAACTCCCGAGGAGGCCTGTTGCTGTCTGAAGGAGAGAGGCAGATCAAAGATATTTGGGTGTGGAAGAAACACCCTCAGAGAGCTGAAGTGAGCTTTTCTCGAGCAGCCCAGCAGTGCCGTGATGGAGCTGTGACCCAAACCCCATTCTGCGGGGGGGCAATTTAGTAGCAGCCTTGCTCTTTGTTTGTGTGTGCATGAATTCCTCTCTGTGGTTTTCAGATTGTCCCTGAGCGTCCGGAAGGGATGGGAATTTTTGTCTCAAGGTCCAGTCACAGTATTGTGAACTACAGTAAGTCCTTCTTTTTAACCATACTTCCCCTCCCCCCCCGCCTTTTTTTTCCCCTGTGACTTTACTACAGGTTTTAATTTATTTTTTTTATGAGCTTGGAATAAAAAAAGGGGTATAAAGTGACTTTTTTGTATTTAACGAGTTCACACACCAGAGGCAGTATGCTGTCCAAGTACAAATGGGAAACGTTCCAGATGCCTGCTGGACTTGTGGCCTCCTGCACCCCAACGCCACATGTCTGGATGTGTCCAGAAAGGCCTGTGCACAAACGCAGCCTGGAGTTAAGTGTACTTAAGCTACCTGGTGTGCCTTTTCATCGGACCTTGTTACAGGGTTAACGCAGGGTGACGAGTCCCTGTGGGGAGGGAGTGCTGCTCCCTGGCCTGTGCTGGGTCCCCAGGGCTGGCACAGCAGTGCTGCCGTCCCAGCCCGCTGCCTTGACAAATGGGTTTTAGCGTGGCTCAGGATCCGTGCGTTGAGCTCCTCCCRTGGCTGCCTCCCTTTGAGCAAAAGCCCCAAATAGCAGAGACTTTGATATACAATGCAGTGCGGGGGCCTTTAAATAACAGCTTTTATTGCTCATTATTTGCACAGCTACCTCGCAGGAGCAAACATAAAGGGAAAGCGCATTGTGGAAATGCTGTTGCAGGCATGTTTGCCCTGGCCTGAGTAGCATAGTAAGAAAGAGGAGACACAAGAATTTAAAAGATGTAGGTCCACAGCTCCAGCATGGGTTTGCTGTGGAGATCTGACACACGTGCACGGGTGACTAAAGGGCAACAGTCTGCATTTCATGGAGCAGGACCATTCCCCCTCCCTCTCCCAGTCCCCCTTTCCAGTTTCTTTTGAAGTGAATAGCAACCAGGAGGGCAGAGCAGCGTTGGATGTCAGACGAGTTCTCCTCACATGGATAAATACAAATTTAGGTGTCAAACTTTGGACACCAAAGAATTAAAACATAGCCGCTGCATTGGAAGGCCCAAGCAGCACATGCCAGGAACAGCTGCACTGCTATGCRTACACCATGTCGCTGCATCCCTCCACCCTCCCAGTTTTAAGTAAGAGCCATACCCACCTTGAATAAACCAGTTTGGCCGAGGTGAACACTCTCAGAGCAGCAGCAGAGATCCCTTCTGGCTCAGAAAGAGCTGGACTGGCCCAAGCTTGGTGGTGGTAATTTGTACCAGCTGCTCCGTCTCATGCTCTCCAGGTGCTGACGTTTCTGCAGCTCCAGTGGGTTTGTGCTACCAGGAGAGATGTGTCTGACCTCAGTTCCACAGCAGGCTGGGCTCTCCAAGCCCTGCTGGGCAGTTTAAGCCTCCTGCGAGTTGCACTTAGTATCTTTTGAGCAAGCTCAGAGCAATGGGGGATTAATTCCTTGTGACCACCGTGCCAGTGGAAGATGCATGGACAGTTCTGGTCTCCTGCTAGTCAGTAAGAGCTCCCTTGGGTTTCAGTGAAATGCCTACCAAATTAGATTTATCTGGACTCAGGAGTATTTACCAGTGGATATGCAGATAAATGACCGATCTGAGGAGAAATGCGGGAAACAGCTGCACTTGCAGACCATTCCTTGGTGTTGGGCAGTCTGGAGGCCAGGCTTGGGCCACTGACGGGGTCGGACTYTCTAAAACCATTCTCATGTTGTTATCTGGTGGCTGAAAACCCGCACTGTGTTTCCTCTTGCAAGGCATTGCAGGTTCCATTTTTAGAAGCAGCCCTGCTTAAATTGAGAAACTACTTTCCCCTCCTGGGAAAAAAATGGTCAGAAAGTACATTCTCCAACCACAATGGATTTTTAATCTGTTTTGGTCTTGGACAACAGGATGACAAATATTTTTTACAGCTTTGTAGATAAAAGAAGAAACAAAAGAAGAAAAAGAAGCAGAAGAAACAAAAAAAGAAGACATTGTAACACAATACAAACATGGAGAAACTCTGCACTAGTTAGTCTAGCTCTCCTGGATTTACAGCTGTTTCTGAGATTAGATCATTCACTAATCTCTCCTCCTTACATCATGACCCAGTGAACTCCTCATTTCCAGTAGAGCACCTAACCATGCAATTACCTGTTAGCATATGTTTAAAAAGCTTGAAGTTTAACAGGACACATGATTTTAAATTACACACAGACTTAATTGGTCTGCTGAACAGGTGCCAGCATTACAGCTTTAATTGCTCCTGCTGAGTTGGGGTCTCAGCCAGTTTAAGGCAGCTAGGAGAAAGGTCCATGACCCCTTGCTACCAAGTTTCATATCTACCTAGAAATTCACAGCAACAGTTTCCGCAACGCTCGCTGCTTATTCCAGGGATTCCTCAGACAGAAGGCTGGAAACCAAGCCCATGGAAAGGGGCCTTTGCCTCACTGCCAGCACTCACTGATAAAACAAGCTTCCTGCTCTACCTGAAGGTTTATGTCCTGAAGCGAGCCCATCGCCCGGCGGGGCTGTGCAGTGCCATCAGGCAGCTACCGCATGTTCGCAGAAACCATTTGCCAAACACCTAACGCAAAGCGTGGCCCCGCACTGTAGGCACCCTGGTACCACCCGCTGAACATCCCTCTGGCCATCCCCAGGGATGGAGGGGCTGAACTAATGAGGTGAATCCCCCAGACCAGCAAACCCGGTAGCTTGCACATGAGTTGCTACGCTGGGAAGGGTCAGCACCAAACCAGGTAGGTCTTATTCTCCCTCTTAAGAGGAGTTGTTGAGGAGCCATTTGCCTCCTCCAAGGTGATACTGTGATATAACGGGACCCTTTGCAGACATGCCTCCAGCTTGCTCCTGAGAGAACCTCACAGTGAAAATCAGGCACAGCCCAAACAGCAGGTACCACTACTGGCAAGAGGCGGTGATTTAAGCATTTTAATGTCTATATATAGCTTCCAAAGGTCAGCTGAGACTTGGCAAAGAAAAGAAAGGGAGCAAATGAAATGAGGGCTCAGGCATCATGAAAAGAAAAACCAGACTGATATTTGCAGCCGATCCGCACACTTCAATCGGCACAGCGGGAGGTAGCAGGGAGCTCTCGATGGAGCTGAACACGGCAGCTCTGAGCAGCCTTCTGTGCTTTGGTGAAGCCCAGATCTGAACATCTGAACGCAGATGCTCCTCTGCCCTGGGAAAAAAATACATCTCACAAATCTAAACATGTCACCTCATGGGGAAAACTATTTATTATTGATGATACTATTACTGCTGTTTTTCCAACAGACTGAGGAGATTAAATAATAGTAACTGAAAACTAACCAAATGTTCAGACCAAACTTTAACTAGCGAGAAGACATACAGACACACAAACTTTGCAGTGACTTAAAACAGTTTAATGTAATTCCAAGACAAAGTGTGATTACATTTCTACACATATACAATATGCATATGTGAGTTTACAAATTCTGATTAATAACTCGTTTCACCTCAGAGACCGAAAAAATGATCAAAAAGAAACCGTGAATAACAAGCTATAACATAGTTCACCACAACGGGACCTCCTTTCTCACCCTACAGTTAGTAATATTACAATTAAAATAACTATATTCTTCTATAATGTATTTTCTGTTAAAATCATCTCATAAATTTACAATGCTATTATTAGTTTCCAAGACTAATATAAATTCACTCCATTTTTCTACAACGAAAATGATTATTAATTAGAAGCACACAACGTCATGATGAAAAACACAAGCATTTTTTTTTTTTAGTAGCAAGAACTTGATTGGTTAAGAATTAGTTTTCTTGTAAAACATTCTAAAGCCAAGTAAAATATCCATTCTTATAACATACCTATAATATGAGACTAAGGAATAGGTTACATATAGGTCTACAACACATCAGTTTGTTTTTGTTTTTTCTTTTAAAAGAAGAAAGACATATTACCAAAAGAAAAAAAAAAAAAAAAAAAAAAGAAAAAAAGGAAGGAAAAAAAAACAAAAAAGAAAAAAGAAAGGGACAATTCACATAGGAAAAAAGCAGTACACAAGAAAATACTGTTGCACACAATAATTTTCACAAAGATTAACATGGATTAACACTCTTATTACAGAAACCGTACAGTGAAGGAACACAACGGCTCAGGGCTTTCGTGGGGTTACTGGGCTGAGATGATACTGTAGAAAAAGAACCACTCAAGATCCAGAGCTGGGGCAGGGACATCTTTTCCCTTGCGATTGTGACAGCGTTTCACAGCTTTTCCCCCCGTTTCTTCCCCTTAATAATTTTGGTGCAGTGTATATTAACTTCCACTTTCCATCCAGAGTACGCTGGGATTGTGGGCAGTCGAAAGGCATAAAACATTCTCTCCATTACCCCCCTCCTGTTTTTAAAAGGATTTTACGGCTCATAAAAAAAATGTTTCACCCATTGGTTCGTTTTTAACTACCCGAAGCCTAAACTCTTCACCTTCCGAGATGCCCCTCCTTCTTCTCTCTTTCTCGCTCCCTCTCTTGCCCTCTCTCTCTCACACACACTCCTTTAATAAAGCTATTAATGACACTTCCTCTCCTTTCAGAAATTTGATTTGGTATGAAAGATACAGGCTACATTCTTGTTCTGCCCAAGTAGAAAGAACATGGTACCCAAAACGCCTCGATTGCTCTGTTGGTGAAACATGGGATGAGGAGATCCTTTTTTACACCTGAAATGGTTGTGCCCTGGGCTATCCGTGGAAGTTTTGTTTCGAGAAGAATACAGAGCAAAAAAATATAAAATAAAATAAAAAATCAAACACATAAGGGATAAAGGGGGAAAAAAGAAAAGCCAGAAGTGTTGTACGTAACCACGTGAGGTGGAAGCATTGCAGAAGCGTTTTATTTCCTTGCTGCGGGCAGAGGTGCTATATGTAACCATCCAGATCCTACGGGATKTGCGTTGCCAGTGTCGGAAACCCCTTCTTGCCTAACAAGCTGCAAGCCAAAGTACTCAGCAAGACTCCGTGGCTCCTTCGTTTGAGTGTGCTGGTTATTTGYGGGTCTGACTCCCCCCACGAGAACAGCAGACCGGGCAGGCGCCGAGGGCAGCAAAGCCTGTTGGCTGGGTGCTCGATGAGAAAGGGTGGACGTTTTCCAGTTGGCCCGAGTGCTGCCGACAGTCCCGGCTTGCCGTGTGACACGCTATCGCTTTGGTAATGTGGGTGACGGGGTGGGCACGGCAGCCCCGGAACGGTGCTGGAGGCGGGGGAGGCGGGTTGCACTCCCCCGGCCCCACCGCTGCTGACTGTACTGGGAGCAGCACAGGCGCCCAACTGCAAAGCGTCGCGGAGCCCTCCYGTTCACCGCCTCTGCTCTAGGCTGACTGACACGGCCCCGCCAGGCATGTGGGAAACACGTGAGGAGCCCTCCCGAGCCTACCCGAGCTCCACGACTGAAGCTCGGTTCTTCAGATGTACATATACGTATTTTTAAATGCCAATTCCTGTACTTTCATGACCTCAAAGTACCATTTTGCTCAGCAGACGTTTACACTGTGTTCATTGGTTACCCAAGTGAAAGAACACAACAGACAAAACTAGACAGCTCAGCGAGACTGGGGAGGGGGGAATGTGATATATCAAAATGCAAAGTACAGGGTAACAGCAGCRGGGAAACAGCATTGACGGGAACTGGCATGGGCTGAGAAAACAGAGCTGACAAGGAGATGGTCAGTGAACTTTGTATTTCGTTTACCGGTTCAAAATGTTTCTGTGGTGGTAAGGATGTAAGGGTGGTAAGGGTGTAAGAAAGGGGTGAACAGATGGAAGCCAAATTACAGCATTGCCTCCGAGTGGCTGTCACACACACACACGCACACAAAAACCCCCCACAAAATAAAACAAGCATTCACTAACTCAGGAATCAATCATTTGGCTAATGATTTATCAACAGTACAATACAATCCTTCCTTTGAATATCCTTCATTCTCCTGACGCGGGTATCTTCATCCAGATGAGGATCCTACATAGAACAGTGAATTTAGTATTGTGCTCCTTGCTTCAACCCAAGGAGCCTGATAAAGTACGTTATTAAAACAAGCGAACAAACAAATAGTTTATCTGTTGGACTAAATCTTCAAAGTGGGTGGAGTGTTTTTTTGACCAGACTTTGGAATACAGTGGATTACTTGATCTCGGGACTGACTTTCCAACACTATGTTATATCTCAAAACAGAATATACATATTAAAGACACATTTGTACTTTTCCATTTTTAACGGGTGAAATTAAAAAGAGGCAGCTGTATTGAGTTTTTGAAGGTGTCACTTATAAACACAAGATTTCCCTTAAAAAGTACCAGTTTAAATGTAAACTATAAAACACTGTAATAACTATAAAATRTAGCCAGAAAACTGTTTAAGTAGCCACAGTCTATTATTCAGTTCATATTGGTTTAAAATGTGACTCATTAAATATCTTCTAGAAGGCCAAAGCATTTTACAGTAGCTATAAACATATATACTTACATGTGCATTTTAACATCACAATTGATTAAAATACATAAAAGAGTAATCTATTCCTTGGTTTAATTTTTTTTTTCTTTTTAAAGATTCACTGTCTTCAGAATTCACTCAAGCAACAATGACCAGGGTGGGCATTTATCGCTATTCCGCCCCTACGGAGTTCAGAGTCTTTGAATCAAAGTTCAAGCTGGCTACATGTTTTCAAAAAGGCTAAAACCAGGATGAATGCCCACATTTGAGGTAATTATTGCCATTAGGTCACAGTTTGCGTAATATAAGTGTATCTAAATCCTTCTTTAAAAAAACCGAAGGTATCCCGCGGTACTGGGGGATACCCTCTGTAGCAATCAGAATCCAGAATCCTGATCAGTGGGTTTGCTTCCAAAGGAGCCAGCGGTCCCGGAGCCCCAGGCGCCCGTGGGACAGCTGCCGGCCAGCCTAGAGCTCAGGCGACGAGCCATTTTTTWATTTTTTTTTTTTAGAAAAAAAGAAAACGAAAGAAAAATCGGAGGTGCCATAAAATAGATGGGTAACATTTCTGATCAGAATTCCAGACTGAAGCTTTTCTATCTGTCTTATTCGTTTCCAAACAGTTTGCTGAAAAAAAAAAATAATAAAAACACATTGGCATTAAATATTAACTCTATGCCAGCACTGCAAAAACTCCTTGGCTATGTTCTGAAAGTGGGATAAGCTTTGCTTTTGCTCTGAGCATTGTTGTCCCATTGTTTTCTGTTTCAAAGAGGAAAGCTTGTTCGAAAGAAAGAAA